>VCII01000166.1:840000-1191232 GCA_006030095.1 Triplophysa siluroides
GTAAGATTTATGTTTGTTATATCAAAACGTATGATATAATTTAAGAATATCACAAAAGAACAAGAGCTGTTCTTTGATTTTGAAATGGGATTTTAAAAGGCATTTGCAATTACGTCTTATTGTTTTATTTTTATGGTAAGGTTTATGTGAATCATTATTATGAATTTGACGAGTGCTGGTCTGGTCTTGGTCTCAACCCCTCAAAGTGTTGGTCTTGTCTTGACTACAACACTCCTCACATTGACCACCAGGGGTGTATTCCAGAAAGCTGGTTATGTGACATAGCCGGGTAAGTTTAAGGGTTAGTTAGCGGATAACCCCAACTTTCGGTTCCAAAAACGGAGATAACTTTCAGGGTATGTAACCATAGCAACTTACTCTCTGAAGATAACCTGCGGAGCAGCTTATGTTCCAGGGTTAGTTCATTTTAAGGAAATGTTACTAAGCTTCAGGGGATGTCTGCGCATGTGTGCGTTTTTGATCAGCGTCAAGTGGGCGTGAAAGCACAGATTATGTATAATATATTATAATTTTACAGCAGTATTACATTTTCAATCTCACCCATCGCAATATAACATTCACAACTCATCTTTTTATTAACTTTATTATTTAACCTTTTAAAATTAAATAATCTTTAATTAAATTATGTAAACTGTTATTGTTAAACTTTGTGTTTTTATATTAAATACTGTATATACTTTAAATTAGGTTTATTAAAACATCTCCAAATATCACTGGATAAATATACACAGCTTACAATTTCCAAAAGGTAATGGATGTTGCAGTAATAGTGAAGTATTTTAACTCCCGAGGTATGTATCATTACTCTTGTCCACTTATTAGGCAGTAATTGATGCTTTGGGTCAAGGATAGTTGAGTCTAATGGTCAGAGAGCCAGACCCTCAATGGGATCACCATGGCATATTGTTCACATATTTAAATTCTTATTATAATTTTAAAACATTTACATAAAAGATACATTAAAAACTTAGACTTAAGGTTTTTCATACTGACTGTATTCCTTAAAAATGTCTTTCTGATCCTCAGCCTCCTACAGTTCAGTATTGAAAGGCATTTCTCCAGATTACAATTAGCCTTTCAGGGTCGGCCGTTTCCACATCTTTTAACATTTGGAAAGCCACGGCCTTTTAGCAAACAAAGTCAAAAGAAACAAACAAAAAATTGAAAAGTATTTGAAAGGGATGTATAAAGGCTACATGATTATTATGTATATATGACTGGGTCTAACATTTTAAACCTCTACCTCATGTCACAACAGACCTTCATCCTCTACTGTAAATTAATTATCATTCATAGTGTATTGTACTGAAAAGCATTACACAATTTCTTTCCAGAATTATGACCAGTAGTAGTTTCTAGAATTAAAAGAGTATTAATATGACTACATCAGCAACTGTTGCAAATAAAGCTGATACAATGCAAAGTCAGTTTTCAGAAAACCAAATAGATGTAGATTTTTTTCTTACAGAGAAGGAACAAAAAAGAGGTTTAATACTGCCTTCAAAATTACCAATGTGATCAAATACATATACACAACGCATTTTGGTAAAATACCATGGTAGACACGTTAAAATTACAGTTACAAACATCTCAACAAATCTACACTTTATGTAACAAAGATAGCCATGATGAGTAAATATTTTAAATATTATAGTATAAAAATATAAAAATATTTAATTAAATAATTAATTTATAGCCTTTATAGTTTTATAAACACATAACTTAAATCATTTGATTTTTATAATTTTTATCCACGGATTTATTATACACGGATGTAGATTTCAGTCTTCCCGGCCGTTTCCATGGTGACTGGTGAAATCTGTGATCCATTGACAATATCTTCATGCTGTTGCTGTGAGCGAGCGTTATCTCTGGGTATCTTTCGGAGGTTGAGTAAACTTACTCTTCTCCGGTGTTTTGGAACCGACATACCCCGAGTAAGCAAGGTTTGGGTTAATCCACCGGTTTAGCTGACAGTAAAATAACCTGCTTTCTGGAATACACCCCAGGTGTCCCAGCCGTGATTTATTCACAATAAAGCACAGCCTCTTGTACCTGCTCACTTTTATAATAGGCCTAATTCATTTTTAGATTTTAAGCGAACAATATGTCCCTTAGGGATGGTTGATAACTTTCAAGTACTTTCAAGACCAGTATCGTTGATTTCGATACCAATACAATATGTGTGTGATTGTAGTCCATATATTTGTTTTGTTTGAAAAATTAAATTACTAACATCACATAAATGTCAGAATACTAGACTTCTCTTTTGTTACATTTATTTAATGATTGAATCAGACAACCCTTTAACCACATTTCACACAAATCATGTTCAAACTATAACTTTCACATTCTTATAATTATACAACTTTCCTTCATTCAACTTAGAAATGAACTTATATTGGATACAGAATACATATGAATCGTCCCTCGATGTCCTATGCGGGAGTTGTTCCGCTCCGTCACAGTGGGTGGCGGTATGCACCGCTAAAGTTGGTTAGCAAACAACAAATCGAGACCAGAAGAAGAAGAAGACCGGAGCGCAACGAGGAGAAGAGCGCGTTTAAAGAGTGAGCTGAAGGGACAGCAACCGAGCCGAAGTTTCCTGCGTTTATTGGACGGAAAACGGTGAGCTCGCCGTTATTAGGAAAACGACAGTTCTGTTGTGATCGCGTCTGTCACATCAGACTGATGACGTGTTACAGTCTGATCTCATGTGTGTTCGCGTCGCATAAGACGAGACTGCGCGTGTGTGTTAAACTGTGATGTTTTTAACGTTGTTTTATTCACGTAATCCTGCTATCGCGTGCACGTCAGAATGACGTCATGTTGATCTGTCACAGGTCTCGCGCAATGGGTCGGATTTTTCTGGATCACATCGGAGGCACGAGACTCTTCTCTTGTGCAAACTGCGACACCATTTTAACCAACCGGTCAGAGCTGATATCCACGCGCTTCACCGGCGCCACCGGACGAGCGTTTCTCTTCAACAAGGTAAAGACAAGAACGCTGACACACACTACACCAATGGTTCTTTTTTGGGTCGCATCCCCTTTTTAAACCAATGAAAACCTGCCCTTTGAGATGTCCAGGACCCCCGCAACCCCTTATTAATTCAAACCCTGCTTGGTATTTAGCATTGAAGGTACTGTTTGTAAACTCCGCCGCTAGATGGCGCACATTCAAAACATATATGTTCAAAACAACAACAACGGCGTAGCTTGATGACGCTGTGAAGGAGCGTGGAACTCCCCGCTAAGAATCAATGAGGCCTGAGTAAGACATGTTTATGTTTATGGATGGTGAAAGTAATACATTTGTATACATGTTGCGTTTGATGACATGGTTTTATTTCATTATAATGAATTGGACGTAATTCATAAGATTCATTTATAATTATTCATCTAAAAATGATTACTGCTTGCACAGTAAATATATACATGACACTCGTGCTA
Organism: Triplophysa siluroides; assembly: GCA_006030095.1. NCBI lineage: Eukaryota > Metazoa > Chordata > Actinopteri > Cypriniformes > Nemacheilidae > Triplophysa > Triplophysa siluroides. The sequence goes on from VCII01000166.1 coordinate 843,477, forward strand.
AATTTAGAAAAAAGACATTCTAACAATAAGACTTACCTTGTTGATGGATATAATGATGATCATACGTTTTCTGTCAGTAAAGGAATCTAAACAGTTGCTCACTTGTCACATGCAAGATCAGCGTCTCTGTCTGGTAAAGATTCGACGCCCAGCTCTCTCCATTTAGGAAATGCCACACCTAGTTTGATGCTACCAACGAATACTTTCACATTTGTCCACGAGACTGTGTTGTCATGGTTTCTACGGCACTAGAAGTGTCTGTCATTAGGGAGATGCAAGGTCTGGAGAAAGCGTAACGGCTTACACGAATCACGTGAGGCACCTCAGCCAATCATATAACAGCCTTTAGGCTCCTTTCCCGCATTCCGCCGAAGGTTGCAGGCTTTCCATCTAGTGTCTTTGGTAACACGCATATGACGCCATTGACAGGCGACTGCCGGACACGGCCCGTGTCACTGGTTATTTACAAATAGTTGGAAACGTTTGAGATATTGTAAGTGCTCAGCTGAACAAGATATATAACACTGTCCTAGTGGTTTTAGGATATTTTACTGCAAAAAAGTTACATATTATACCTTTACGGTGAGACAGTGTGTTTTGATTTTCAGGTGGTGAACCTGCAGTACAGTGAAGTCCAGGACAGGGTCATGCTGACGGGACGACACATGGTGCGTGATGTCAGCTGTAAAAACTGCAACAGTAAACTGGGCTGGATCTATGAGTTCGCCACAGAGGAAAGCCAGCGCTATAAAGAGGGCCGCGTGATACTGGAGAGAGCGCTGGTCCGAGAGAGCGAAGGGTTCGAGGAACACGTGCCGTCAGATGCTTCCTGAGTCGCGTGACATCACAGCCCCTCATCCGTGTGAATGACGCATCAGCTTTTTGCTCTAGTCTGTCTTAGAGACACCGGGAATGACCCCGCGATACTCTCAGATGAGTGAGGTGACGTGAAAAGATTCCGAGCTGCCGTTTCAGTCACCTGTCACACTGGTTACACGCGTACAGACGCATGACACATGCCGAGAGCACACTGTAGTATTTCAGCTGTTGGCACAGGTGCAGCGTGTGGAATGTAGAGGACCAACATCATCATTCGCTTTTCTGTTTATGATATTGTACATTTAAAGTGTTTTACTTTTGTCAGATCTGTATTCATTTGATCTCGATAAAAGTCTGTTTGTCACGTCAGTAGTGCCGTGACATTAATTAAAATAAAACCTGTTTTCAATCCATGAGGCGCTTTTGTTAATTTTTGTATTGTTGTGATACACACAGCTCATGATTCTTTTTTTATATTTGTTTGGTTGAGAGAGATGGAGGAACTTTGGAGATTAATTCTTGTTCATTAGTCAATCATACTTCTCACCTTCCTGTTGCATTTATGAACTCTGTTTTCCTTAAAAAAAAATCTTCTAATATTTCCATTATTAATAAACATTTAGTATAAACTTTGTTATATGCTCCTGCATATACCTACCTGCCCTTGATGGGGTACTGAGTTTCTCAAACATGATGCTGTCTGGAGCTCCAACAGCATGACTGATGAAGCACAGCTGAGCTGAGATCCAGTCTTGAAAGAGAAAGACAATGTTGTGCTTTGGCATCAGGTGTAAGACTAAAATATCTGTTGGACGATGGAAACACGATTCATCATTTTTTTTTTTTGCAGTCCTGAAAGGCAGGGCCGTTTGATGAGTTACCAAAGAATTGTTTCTCTTGAAAGCAAAACTGGACTTTAGCAACAGAGCTGTACTCGGTATGTAAAAACCAATTAAAATAAACATTGAATTGTGATTCCACACTTTATTCAGTTGTCATGCGTATGAATATGACAGCACCATATTGTTAAAACAGTTTCACTTTAGGTTGACCTCACAGTTTAGATAGTAACACAAATAGCTGCTATTTTCATGACTACCATATGGTTTGTGAATTGCTATATTCAAAATGACAATACTCAAATCAGCCAATATAGTTTGCAAAACACTTTATTTATAAGTTCTGATCATAAAAACAGATGAATACGCACACCTGCACATGAAATGCTATTTACAGCTTTGTAAAAATGTGCACATCGGAATTCAGTCCGACCCGAATCCAAACATCACAGAGAAACTCTTATTACATCTCGGAAGACTGGTTTAGAGAATCACGTATTGAGCAAATAATGTTGAGGATCAAACTAACAGAACTACACGAAAGTCAAATCTATTTCTAGTGTGAATACCAGCATATTTAAAGTCTAAAACACAACACTGAACTCGTTTAAATGTGCATTTTAGTCGGAGTTATTAAGGATGATGATTCAATTGGAATGAGTCTCAACAGGAGAAGCGTGTTCATCCTGCTTAACTTCTACAGTGCGATCTTCAGAAAACAATAAACAAGTACTAAACCAAAGCACGCGTCTCTAAATAAATAAAATGAGTTTTATGATGCTGTTAGAATAACGGACATACACAAGATCAACTGCCTAATAATAAATAACAAATCAAAAACGTACAAATCACTTCATAATAAAATATTAGCTGCTATATAAGTGCTATTCTGTGGACGAATCTCTTTCACGTCACGTTTTTCCTGTTAGACGTGTGATGATGATGGAGGCTGAGCAGGGGGCGGGCCGGCAGGTTGAGCGTGTCCCGGGCTGACCTCCACGACTCCGGCTTCAAACTGTGTGGGACACTCAAAGTGCACACAGTGAAAAACCTGCAGGGGTCAAAGGTCACACGTTACAGACAAAAATGACCTGAACTCTGCTATTGTTACGTCAAGGATGTTATAATGCACACTGTTGTAATGAATTATAACATGCTCATTGGGATCATCTTAATGCAATACCGGATCTCACTCACCTCATTTGATGTGTTGTGCGTTCCAACAATCCGAATGAACGATGCGGGTTGTTTGTCAAAGGTCAGCGTCTGCCAGGATCTGACGTAGGAGAATAACACAGCTGATGTAAACATGACATGCACATTCATGTGAACAGACAATGCACTCAGAGATGCTCACCGACAGGCTGCTTGCGTTCGGTCCACGACTTTCGTCCAGTGGTGCTGATTGGTGGAGACCTCGATGTAGTAACTGTACGAGCGTTCGTCGCAGTCCCAGAGCAACAGCCTGAAATGTAAAGCACATCCTCTAATCGATGCTTCTTCTTCAAACCTGCAGCTTTAAATACTTTGTTTCTGTGCCTTAGGATGACATAAACTTTTTCACCAAGCCCCGCCCATTCGTTTGCACATTAGAAATGTCTGATAACACTTTTTTAAATAACTTTTCAGAAAGGATCCCCCTCATCTTAGGGGAATTCATAAACATTCGAAATAAGGAACTTGAAAAAACTTTAGAATCATATATTAGAATAAAGCAATAATGAAGCTCCGCCCCTTAACCTAAACTCACTAATATGTACGAAATTAAATACACGGTTACAAATTGTCGTGAGTGTGCGTGAAAAGACGGTGCAGACGCAGGCGCACCGTAAAGAGCTGATGATGTAAGGCTGAGCCAGTTGAATGACGATGGCCCCGGAGCCCAGCTGGTGACACGTATAACCTGAATCCCAGTCGTAGTTGCGCGTGTCTCCGTTCAGCAGGGCGTTTCTGCTGCGACTCACGCCCTCGATCACGCTGGCACATGTTGAGATGCTGGCCACGTTTTCACTGGGCACTAAAAACACACATAGGATACAAGAGGCCAATGAACATCAGAACCAAACATCCATAATCTACAGATCTAAAGCTTTCTTACCCACAAGCCCCTTTTCCAGCGTGAAGGAACGGTTAGTGAACATGCATTCAAAAGCCACCAGGTGGAAGACTTTATTAACTGTGTTGTGTGTTCCCACAATTCGCACGTACCTGAGACACAATATCACATTGTTTCGTTGGTTTCAGACAAAAACTGTGCATTTCTCTGAGAATGATTCTTAGATGACACATAATGGCCCACAATACGTTTACCAAAGTGACAAGTTTCATTCTGACTGTTCTGCAATGTGATCTAAGCGTAGCCTGAATCAACGGCGAGCGTCTGGCTGTAGCAACACCGTACCTGCACACGCGCGGAGAGAAGTACAGATTCTGCCAGGACCTGCACAGGAACTTTGAGTGATCCACAACTCGAACCCAATCCAGCTCATCCACAGACACCTCGAGGTAATATGAATACGACCTACAGGGGGAGACAGAGGGACACCCAGATGGCACAGGTACCTGAGTAAGACGTCTGCTAAAGATCTGGAGACATCCGTTGTGTAAACACATCTGACAAACATCTTAGAAAGGGCGGTTTTTCATACGTTCTAAATCAATCATCTTACAGACGTCTTCTAGATATCTATATGACATCTGACAGGAAACGTCTCTTGAGATAGAGCATACAGTGTATAAAATATGGATCATGACATGAGGTACATGGAACTTTTTCTACAGTTTGCTCACTAGGGCTGTACAGACATATATGCCTAATGTAATTGAAAGTAATTTAAGATGGATTATTGTGTGTGTGTGTGTGTTTGGGCGGGGGTGTACCGACTGTCTCGGTCCCACAGGAGAATGCGGATGTGGTTGATGATAAAAGCCTGGCCGAGTTTGACCTGAATCCCCGCTCGCCCGTCGTCCTCTATGGGGTGTCTGGAGAATCCGTGGTCCAAATCGTAGTTCTGAGTGTCTCCATCCAGTAACGCAGACTTCAGCTCTCCTTTCACCACCTGAGCACCGTACTTCATGGTAGCAATGTTCTCCTCAGGAACTAAACACACCAAACACAGAAACTTGAATATCTGCGTCGTGGCAGTGCCATGACACACAGTGTCGTCTCTCTCTACTTATAACCAAGCAGTTACAGATGATGAGGAATCAAGACTCACTGAGCATGCCGCGATAGTTCAGGTCCATATCACGGCTCTCAGAGCGCGTCTTGATGGCATCCAGGAGATCGTCCGGACTGACCAGACCCGAGGGACGTACCACGTTCAGCATCTCCGTCAGAGTCATGAGGGGCAGACGCACTGCTGACATCACTTCCTGCGTGGCCGTCCCCTCAGAATCCTGCCGACACCAGCGAGCCAAAGCCTGGAAGATTTCCCGCTCGCTGGCCGCAAAAGAGTCTCGCTGAACGACCGTCAAGAGAGCCGCCTGCGGGCCGCACAAATATTACATTCATAGAAGATGATCAGAGACGACATCAACGAGACACAATGTCAATGACACGTCTCTCATTATTCAGTTCCTGTTTATTTATTTCTTTTCTAAATGTTCTGGTAAAATGAACAGGAGACAGTCTCTTTGACAGTTACCTTAGACAGCGTTATGAAGCCATCGGAGGTCAGGACGTCCGGAGCGTGTCGATCCATGTACGAGCAGCAGGCAGCGACGAGAGAGTTTAGCGAGTACAGACTGGCCACGTCGAACACCAAACAAACGTTGTGAGTGCTCAGGATGGTTCGCAGGAACTCTGACGTCGAGTCCTCCAGCAGCTGCAGGCCGTAACGGTTGGCGAGACCCAGGAAGTCCAGCAGAACCTCCTCCCGCGCCGAGCTGAGACTGGCTCGTCCCGTGTACAGATACTGGAGCAACATCCCGAACGCTTCTGCTCGAGTGTCCTCCAAACACACCTCGGCCTGAGACTGTGACTCCTTCATTCCTCCATACAGAAGAGCCCTGAGGACGATGAGATTCAGTTCATTGACACCACCTGAACATACTCGTGCTCGTCATATAATTAGAATATCATCAAAAAGTTGATTTATTTCACTAATTCCATTCAAAAAGTGAAACTTGTATAAATGTTTACATTCATTCCACACAGACTGATATATTTCAAGTGTTTATTTCTTTTAATTTTGATGATTATAACTGACAACTAATGAAAACCCCAAATTCAGTATCTGAGAAAATTAGAATATTACTTAAGACCAATACAAAGAAAGGATTTTTAGAAATCTTGGCCGACTGAAAAGCCAAGTCTGTGTGGAATGAATGTAAACATTATACAAGTTTCACTTTTTGAATGGAATTAGTGAAATAAATCAACTTTTTGATGATATTCTAATTATATGACCTGCACCTGTACTCGTGTTTAATGCATAGATTTTGTTTTACATTCAAAGAGGCCGTATCATTACACATCTTTAAACGAAGAACCTCCATTGCATCAGCTGCGGTGCTTATAGCTTAAAAGTATTCATTTGAATCAATAAGTGAGGCTTTCTGGATCCACATCACAACTGAATATATTCATAAAGTCCAAAGCAGGACTTTAATCAAATATTTGTGTTTTACATATTCATACTTGTTTTGTAAACTACTGACTAGTACTTTGTCAAACTGATATGACAGAAAGAATGCAGTGCCATGACAATAATCAGTTTATCATTTATTTTAATATCAGAAGTACTGCGGCTTCATTCGAGATGATAACCCGCGATAGATGCATTAAAATGAAAACGACCTAGACAATAATCTTTAACTAAAAAGCAAATCACAGTCATTTAATTTTCCACACTGATGTCCATCTGCATGGAAAGCGTCCGGTACAAAGTTTAGGTAACATTCTGGGAACCAAAATCTAACGTTTCCTGAGAAATTGTTAGCTGGTTATTGCAAAACCAACAAACCACCTGTTAAAGTATTTGATCTAGTTTTGATATGGAACCAGCTAGCAGGTTGTTCTTATTTCAATCATTTATGACAAAATATTCAATCAGAGACTTGCCGACTTGTCAAATGATAAGTGCTCTTATATTAGGGGGAGGGGCTTTGACTCATTACATATCATTATAATAGAGTTGATGGGTTGTCTGTCAGGGTCCGAGACATTATGACAGTTTTGGGCAAATAAGCTTCGACGTCAGGAAATATGCCACATACAGTTTCTGTGACGCATAAAACCTACCGTGTGTTTGTCTAACGTTACCTGAAATAATGGCATCGTGCGGCGAGAATGACTCGGTGCGCTGGGAAGCGCTTCTGCTCCACGATGAACGTGACATCGCTGTACTCGTGGCCGGACACGAGAGAGCCCAGCTGCTCGGACAGCAGGTGCACGTGATCGATCTCTGACACCGAGCTCAAGGGCCGCAGAGGGTGACTGTTGCTGCTCATCACCGCACATCTGCGGGAATAACATCAGACCATCATCAGACCATCATCAGACACATACGGAGACTCAACAGGGTCGTACAGATTTGATATGCGTGCGGGGTCACGTACCAGCAGCAGTGCGTCGAATTCCAGCTCTTCCGTGTTCTGAAGATCAACGCTGTCGGATTTAAGATCGTATTGTTAGCATATGATAGTGAAATCACAATAAATAGGAGGAAATGCTTCGATACTAGAAATTTCCGTGAAATTCTGTGACCCGGATGTTGATGTGTGTCTTGTTGACGTCAGCGGAAAAAGTCCCTTTAAGGAAAGTCTCCACACTCGATGGTCATATTGGCAATGTCTCCTGTTATATCTTTAAATTCTATTTAATTTAATTTTATGTAAAAAAAATAAAACTCTTTTTACTAACTATTCCCGTAAATCTAATTTAGTTAAAGAGTATGAACAAGGAGGTTTGAAAGAAATTGGAGTCTCTTGAGTGTTTATCAAAGCCCCATTCAATATGGCAACAGTTATTCCATCATATGTTTAATTATATTGGTGGTCTAAAAAAATCAAAAAAATTCTTAATAGGAAGTTTATTAATTATTAATAGGAAGTCTCTTTTCAAAGGTGATTGGTACAATGAAGGCCTTCAGGATTTATTAGATGCCAATGGAAATGTTTTATCTTAAAATAAAAGCCCCAAAAAAAATTAAACCAATGTAAAGTCGCACCTCAGTGTCGGCACACCCTCATACCCTGGTCAGATCTGACCCTTCTCCGAGCGGGGGTCCCTCACAGCAGATGTCACAATTCACTCAACGCTTCCTCCTATGGAGTCAGCAGGTGATCAAATCCCTGCGGGCCACGTTCATCCCGGGCAACCTGAACCAGACAGCCGATGCGCTCTCTCGTCAGGGAACGCCCCGCGGAGAGTGGCGACTCCATCCTCTGAGCAGCTCTTTGTCTGTTTTGGAAGACAGCACCAGGGGAGGGCTGTCTCCAAACAGAGGCTGGCGCATTGGATTGTGGATGCCATTTACATTTAGTCATTTGGCAGACGCTTTTATCCAAAGCGACTTACAGATGGGGTAAACAATAGAAGCAATTCGGACAACGTAAGTACAACAAAAAGAGTACATTTCAGCACAAAAGTACATTTCCTCAGCATACCAATCCCAAGATCGCCAGTGTCCACTGGCAGTAAGAGCCCACTCCACTCGGAGTATGGCCTCCTCGTGGGCACTGGCCCAAGGCGCCTCTCTGGCAGACATATGCAATGCTGAGGGTTGGGCTACGCCCAGCACCTTTGCAAGGTTTTACAACCTCCGAGTGGAATCAGTGTCAGCCCATGTCTTACACGCTACCGTATAGGACAGGCATCTGGCCTGGGCGTACGCCTTCAAAAGCGCCTTCTCCCCTTTTCAGGTGAGTCCAGTGCGCCGCCCTACTTTCCCCCTTAGGGTGAAGTATAGGCATTCCATCCATCACTTAGCAACGGCATTCTGGTAACAGACCAGGCGGAGCGGTCTGTTGGAACCAAGTCCAGTACTGGTAGAGTCGCCCCTACTCAGGTGGACCCCTATACTAGGACTATTGCCCCATACCTAGTGACTCCCCTGCAGGGTAGTCCCGTATGTTGATTCCCTCACTTATGATTCCCCGTTGGTGAATCTGTGACCTCCCCTCCGGTGGCACTCCCAATTGGGCTCTGTCTCCCCTACTCGGGCTGACATATTCTCGCATGTGTTCTCCCCAATGGTGAGACAGTGTCAGTGTCTCAACATGTACCTCCCATAGTGGGAGGATGTGGTCTCCGTAACACACTCTCCAAGAGGAGAGCAGTGTTTCCCCAGTGCGCCTCATTACTAAAGGCGAACGCCTCTGTTCGTGATGACTGTCACTACAGGCTTCTTAGTATGACCACTACTGTTCCAGTGGAAGATTATGTCTCACTGTAGCGCATACTTGTGACTCGCCAGGCTAGTCAGTGTCGCTCTGCTTGAGGTTGTGATACGGCTCAGCGCCGTGGTGTGTAGAGATAGGTCCCCAGTCTGTCTCTCAACACAACGTTGAGAGACCGACTAAAGGGGAACGTCTCGGTTATGACTGTAACCTCCATTCCCTGATAGAGGGAACGAGATGTTGTGTCTTCATGCCACAAGCGATTCGCCGGTCCGCTGCAGCGACCAGAAGATACCTCTCAGGTTCCTCAGCCCAAAGGGTGAGTGGATGACCGCTGCCATCTTCCTTTTATACCCGTATGTACGGGGCGGAGACTGGCGTGCCTGTGCCATTCGCCAAGCCCATTGGCGTTTTAAATTCCTCTCGGAGATGATAGGTTCTCAAGATCAAACCCCAGTCTGTCTCTCAACACAACGTCCCATTCCCTCCATCAGGTAACGGAGGTTATAGTCGTAACCGAGACGTTAATGTTCCATGTCTTACCGAAGTAGTTTTTTGTGTGATTTATGTGGAAAAAACACACCTATATGAAATATATTGTCCTTATAACCACCTTCATGTAAAAGCTGCAGCGTTCATCTGCGATAAAAAGCACTTATTATCAAAAACATCCGTTTTGAGAGGGGCTAAGAAAAATCATCAAAAAAATGATACAAACCAATCAACAAAGAAGACAAAAAGAAAGAAAAAAATCTACATTTTCAATCCATCCATTTGAATGAATACAAAACAAGATATTATTTATATTATTGATTGAGTCTAACAAAATTCCAGCTTTTTATTATTTGCTTTTGACAGCGTTTTTGAATATTGTCCCAAATAATTCTTAAAAACAGGTTGATTTAAAAAAATTACATTTGGGAATAAAATTCTTAGCTGACAAAAGTAAGTTATTAATAAAAAAGCTTCCTTTTTCACAGTTTTCATATTTAATTTTACATAAACGACACAATTATCGCACTTTGTCCAGGGATGAAAAATAAAATATGCTCTGAAAGAAAATATGGTCTGTGTTTTCTGGAAATGAGTTACAGAATTTACACAATATATAAATTCTCCAACGTATAAATATCACATAACATTTTTGGGGGATAAACTGGAAACTTTACATAGGAGGTTCTAATATGTTTAAGCATTCGTTTGTCAAAGAAAATATCTGCATTCTTTCTTACAGACTTACAGGTTGAGAGTTTGTCTAAAAGTTTAGAACATTCTCACTTTTAAACTCAGATGGCCTCAAGAAAACGTGAACGCAATCTATTCTATTTGTTTCCAGTCGACTCGACAGAGCGATCTGGAAAGTGTCCGTTTGTCCTACGCTGTTTTCACTCCTCCACTAACTGCAACTCTACTGCAAGATTTTGTTAGATAAATCATTTTAGACAGTTCGAAAAAAGATTAAATACGTTTTATGGGTGATTTATGTGACATAGTAAAACTAATACTGCCGCACATAATAAACTGTATAAAGTATCTTAAAGAAACACCATTTAACTTTTTCTAGTATTTTAAAGTGAACACACTGTGTTCTGATCATTTCTCTATACTTTAAATGATATCACATTAGTGCTGTCTGCACAACTAAGCAAAATGTTTGCTTTACAAGCATGAGTTTTAATAATTCTTTTTCGATAAAACGTTTGTTAGCCTGATGGTTACTATAGATGCTAAAATTTCTACTTCAAAATCAGCCAAAGATGAAATCATTCATAAAGTACATCGCTAAAAAAACTCATCTTACAAAATACTTTTTAGGTCCAGTCCGTCCCTGATAACAGTCATCACATGTAAGAGATGAACGCAGTTGTTAGTGTCACTCTAGACAGAGTTCACATGATTCTTCCATACCTTTGAAGGTCTTAAACTCTTGAATGTGTCCAGTGTATAAATGGTCTTCTGGAGCTCTCTGGTCTCACCATGTGACATATTCCGACTGAAACACCCTTTACAACACTTACTGGATAGTGATCACATTTGTCCAACACAACAGTGACAATGTTGTGTACATGTTTTATATTTTCTTTATTTTTAAGATCACATCACATTTTACAATAGTTTCATGAAGAAATCTGCAAGGGAACATTTTCAGTGCAAATAAATGCAGACCAATACTTCAAACAGAACACACATTCAAACGGTACTGCTAGTTTATATATGAGACATATTACTGGAGAACATTCTGAAATAAATAAAATAAGAACTGAATAGAAATACTGTATATGTACAAAACATTTATCATACCAAAAATCTTGGTATGCGAATAAGGGAAGTTGTGGTAAGTAAATGCAGTTCTTGCTTAAGTGGAGGCACTAATATGAGTTTGAGAATGGATTGTGGTCAAAAGGAAACTAACGTGTGAACGTTTTTTTAAACTTTATATTAGAATTTTCCTTAAAGCGGCAATCCACAATTTTTTTTTGAATAAAAACAAATTCCTATAATAAACAGTGTTGAAAACTGTCTTCTTACCTTACCATGATTCAGAGAGAGCATATAATGATTTATAATTTTGCTGTAAATGACAAGTAAATATATGTGCTGTACGTAAGGTAAAGTAAGCCGCAATACTATGTTTCAAACGCAGGTGGCGATAGACATACCACAGTTACAGATTAAGACTTTACTATGTGTTGCACATCAAAATACACAGGAAGATCATACATGTAAAAAGTATGTATGAATGAATGTTATAGAATAACCACGTGATAAATATCCACAGACAATTTTTTAGGTTCCCTTTTTTAGCATTGTGTTCTTGTCTTAAATTTGGAAATGTTTCCCAAGAAAAGGCGTCAATCCAGTTTATCTATAATCTCTTCACCCTCCAACACGCTGTGTGTGTTCAGATGAGCAGTATATGGTTCTTGGTCTGTGCCTCCCAGATCAGATCTGCTGTCTTCTGATAATACGGAGACTGTGTTTGTCCTGTAAAAATAATGACATTAATATGAAAATTTAAGATAAACTAAATTGCCCCAAGTGTTTGCAAATGGTATCTGTCAGATGCATCTTTATTATTCTGTATCAGCACCATTGTAATCATGTCAAACGCAGAAGTGATGTCATTTCTAGGCCTATGTAGGTCATGGGGACAGGTGCGCGTAACAGTCCAGAACGCCATAAAGAGGCACAGATGCTAATCTCAGGGGATTGTGCTGAGCCTAACCCAGATTAACAAAAGTGATGAGATTAAAGGAAAGAGGTGAACACAACTCGGTCCTGGTCACCACTACTATTTTAAGATATATTTTTTTTAACCTTTAAAGATAGAAGTGTTACTTGGCTAAACCTAAATGTGACAAAGTTACCCGACCCATTCAACAAACTGTTTTACAATCAATTTCGACAAATTGTTTATTTAATGCAATTATTATGAACTACATAACTCAACATTACTCGCTGCTTAACCACCAACCAACTGTAGTTTCTACTGTTTCCCTAAACCATAGTAACACTGTCGGAGATCAATCATTTCAACCAAGTTGGTTCAACAATATAGTTGATGATGTCACACAGGTGGTGGGGTAATAATGTCAAATTATTGCTGTAGATACCGTACAGTGTAAAACATTTCTGTAGAAATGACAGTATTACTGGCAGCAGTTTGCCAGTAACTTACTGTAGTTTTCTGTATCTGTACAGAAAAAAAACTATAAAAGAACAGCCTTATGCAAAGCACTCTGGGAACCAAATTTAGAAAAAAATTACAGAAAAAGGTTGATGAGGATTTCTGGTTCCCAGAATGCTTTGCATGAGAATGTTATTGTATTGTTTTTTTTTGTAAAGATAAAGACTCATTCATGTTTAAAGGCAGGGTGTCCGATTTCTCTTAGCCGTTGTTGATGTTCAAATTATCAATACAATCACACACTTTATCCCCATCTTTCACTTTCGTCAGCGCTCGGCTGATGTCCGTCCTGTGCACTGTACTCCTTAATGCTGATTGGCTACAAGGTTGTTTTGGGACTCAGTTGTCTAAGCAAAGTTGCAAATAAAATATTCTTCAACTTTTAAACATTAGAATGGACATTTCTGTTCGGTTTCTTTTTCAAAACTGCATCATGGTGTTGATAAATGTTTCAGCAAGGAATGCATCGCGATATACAGTATTGCTGTTTTGAGCAAAGCCTTGTTCCATGTTCCCCTTTTATACTTTGAGCACCTGTCCCTTTAAAGGTCTCTGCACGGCCCTGCTGACTCCATACCATACAAAACAACAGGAAGTGATGACGAAACACAAAGAAAATGTTTGCCGAAACAACATTAAAGTGTTTGCTGACTGCTAAAGTGGATTGGGAATGTGAATTGATTAAACCCAAATTAATCTAAATTAATACCAGCTTAGACCTTAAAACATGGTTAAACTAGCTGACACGTACTAACAACAAACAATGTGTTTTTTACAGCATATATTAATATTTGTTCATGTAAGTTAATACAAATCTGTCTGTTTGTTTGTTATTCATGTTAGTTCATCGACAAATGTTATCAAATAAAGCTTTTATTTTTTAACGAATCGACATTTTTTAATGAATTGAAATAACCATAAACTAAGGTTATTGAATGAACGAATGCTGTAGTATTTCCCATTATTAGTTTATGTTAACTAATATAAAAAAATGGAACCTTATAGTGTTATCAAATCTTGTCACAGCAGGTAAGCAGCATATTCTTATGCCACAAAATAAATTATATTACACTTGTTTGACTTATTTGAAAGCTCCAAAAATATTAAAAGTTTGAATCGACTTTCACAAAACGTGTGGCGTTATGTTGTAGTTTAAATTGAATAATAATCAATAATACTGGAAGCATGACACTTACCCATCAATTGTGACATCATTGCTTTGATCGTGTTGTTGCTTGACATCACACAGGGATTGCTGTTGCTCACTGTGGGATGACATATGACCCGAGGGACTGCATCTTATAAAAGTGGGTTGAAGACGTGCAGTGGGCATTCTCCTTTTTGCTGGTTCTCCCCATGGCCGTGGTAATGTAGAAGTACATGAAGGCGTCCATGTATGAGGAACTAACTGGTTGTCCTGACAGAATACGGATCGAGCTTCAGAAAACAATTGTGAGCTTGAATGAGACGGGTCGTTTTCTTCTGTCACAGCCCATCTATGTATACTAGAGGGGGTTGGTGTTGTGGATGGTGTCCAGTTCCCACTCAGGGGGAGGAATGTGGACGGGGGGCTTGGCACTGCATGGTGCACGGTGGGACAAGAGGGTGGAAGTCGTGCTCTGGAGACGGGCGGAGTTGTCAGAGGAACAAACTTTTGGTGACGAGTTGTAGCATCAACCTCATTGTGGTCATCGCATCCTTGAGGCGGTGGAGATCGGCGTGCTCTTCTGTTAGCCAGGTCTGACTTGTGAACAGCCTTTATCTGGTTAAAAGTGGCTGCTGCCTCTCTTTCAGAATCCAGCTCAATCGTTTTGTTGTAATCCTGTTCAATGCAGGAACCCACCAAAGCATCTTGTCTCACCGGACGAGTATCTGAGTAACTGATGTAGCCTTGTTGCATGTTCACCCTGTTGGGGGCCACAGTCTCTCTTCGCAATGAAGCACGTTGTTGTCTACACTGTGACCATTGAGTCCCCTCCTGAGGTGGCAACCCTACACTCCTCTCAAATGAGTTATCTATCAACATCTCTGGGGGTGGAGGTGGAAGACTGTCTAAATCCACATGCTCTGGTCTGTCTGCCAGTCTGGACTCGGGTGGACGGGTGCTGCTTTTGGTGATAAGAGCACCTCTGTTGTTACTCTTGTCTCTTGATGGTCTTTGATCCAGTCTGGAATTGCCTTCCACTCCTCGGCTAAAAGTATTAATGAGCCTCTTGACAGCATGTCGGCCAGGTGGTTCTGGAGTAAACTCTGGGGGAGAATTAGGTGGCGTTGCTGTAAAAGGCCCTTTGCTACCGTACTGAAGACCGTAATACCTGACTGCATTCTGTCCTCCTGATGAATGTCTTCTAATCTTCGTCCGAATGCGACCTCTGGGCTCCCCAGGAAAGTCTTTACTTGTCAAAAACTCCTCAAGAGTTTGTTTGTTTCTCGGGGTCCTCTGTTGCTCATTAAGATCAGAGTCTTCCATTTTGCCACACAAACACCCTATGGATTGTGAACGCTTTGGTCCTCTTAAATGGCTGTGCTTTTTTTTCACCTGACAGCTGTTATCTGCGGTTTTTGGTCGTCTGGTGTTCCTCCTTACATTCTTGTTGACTTGGTCATTGATTTGAAGACCATCCCGATTTAGATGATCTGCTTCAGAAGAACCACAGATAGCTCCCCTCATCTTGTCAGTCATTTGCTCATCTCTAGAGTGGTCTTCTTCGATTTCATCATCTTCATCATCATCGTCATCATCATCATTGTCTGTGACTTCTTCATTGTCATTTGTAAACTGCTGATCAGGAGAGCTACCTGTAGTGCAAACAGATATTGTGCCCACGTTCGACCCAGAACTATTGCGATGGCGTCGGAGGCGCTCTGAGCCATTCTGACACTCATTGTCGGCACCTATGCCACTGTCCTCGCTGTGCAGGGCAGAGTCCTCAGGACTGCCTTTTCTGAGAGCAGCAGCTTTCACACGTATCAAGACCTGTTTCATTCGACTCTCTGCCGCATGCTTAGCACGTATATTCTCTTCTACCAGTTCAGACAAGGAACCAAAGTAAGCGGCTAGTTCTTGTAAGGCGGAATCACCCAGGCATCTCACAGAGTCTCCAACAGAGATCATCTTTAGCGTGGAGTGAAGAAGCATTTCAGAAGGAACCTCAGAAGTGTTCAGATAATTGTTGGGTTTGCTTATCGTAAGTGGACAGTCTTTAAGTGAAGAAGGCCAAGTCATGTAGTGTTCATTTTCCCTCAACATCTGCTCACCTTCAGCGGCCATTTCCTCCAAAGCTTGGTTGATTTCTTCATAGTGTAAGATTACTGATGCTACCGTGCTCCGCAAAGATAAGTGGGTCTGAGATGCCTGGTCCAATAGTTCCAATAGTGACTCGTATTTGGATATGCTGGGGTTCAGGTAAGCACAGACTGCCTGCTGTGCTTTCAATATGAACTCTGCTTTGGACTGCACATATGAAGTTTCTCTTAACCTCTGTTTTCTGAGCTTCCTCTGTTTTCCTTGCTTACGTTTTGTCTTTATTTCTTCGATGCCTTTCTTCGAATTCCCTAGCAACCCCCCTTGTGCAGTCTGTCCATCCTGAGAACCTCCTTTCTGGACTACATCCACATCTTTTTCAGGACCGTCTCCTTCAACGACTTTCAAAGTGGCATCACAGACTACGTCACCTACTGAGGATCTCTTACCTTGAATGTTTCTAGTATTGTACTGTATCTCTGTTTCTGCTGATTCTTCTGAAGTTGTGTTTGAGAGGAGTTCTTGCGGTGCAGTTGGCAGAGTTTTTTTACTGAAGAGTTGACCTTTAGAAGGAGAGCAGCCCATGATGATGAAAGATATGTATTCCCTTTCTTTCGTTGTTTTTGATCAAGTTCCAAAACCTTCAGTCCTCTCCTTCTGGCTTCTTCGATCCCCCCCAAAACATCTCCTTAAAATCTTTTGAATCAGGTTTGCTTCCAATTCCAGCTTTTTCTACACTTCACAGTGTTTTGTTGAGATTCACTGGAGCCCAGTAGGTTCGTGGCAAACCGAAATCACAGAGAAACAATACAGAGAAAGAGGATTGGAAATGTCCAGCTCATCCACACACACATATGGTCACACTTTAGTGCATGCGTAAGCCCGTAAGCTCATCAGGCTAATAAGATGCCCGGCTGGATCCCCGGTCTTCTTTATTTTTACCCTTTGTGAATTCTGATTGAAGGAAGTAGTCAAAACGCATTATGTAAAGTATAATATATACACTTTTGTAAATCCTGTGACTCCAACTAAGAGGAATCAAAGTAATATGGTCAAATAAGTTGTTTAGATGACTTTTTATTATTTTTTAAATATGTTCTTTGGCATGTCAGGTCATGAGAGATGAGCTCTTATCATGAGTGTATTTTTAAGTGCAAATCAAGTTTAGTGTGACTGGAGTATTTCTGGACGTTTACTTCTTACTGAAGTCCTATCTGGACATGTGCCAGAGATCTACAGAGAATGAGACGGATTTAAATAGAACCCAATGAGCCACAGGCATTACAAACAGTGACAAACATTTAAGAGGTTAAGAACTATTCCATTTATAAGGGTAGTTGACAAATATGCCATACGATTCAAAATTCTGACAACATCTGCATGCGACTTATCTTCATTGTTCATGTTTGTCTAGATATTTGCTGTCACACCACATTACACACACACATATACACACAGTATATTTGTCAATTACCTATATTGTGTACTGTTCAGTTATTTACAAATTTACTAGGCCACCTGTCATAATTAAGAGAAAAAACTAATATTTTTGGATTCAGTCAAAAACATGTTTATAACTACATATTTTATTTGTTATTTTTGAGGCAAATAACAAAATAGTCTTTATTCACACATAAAAAACATTCATTTTATGAGGCCTCCTTTATTCTTGATATAGCTTGCCTTGTTTTTATGCATCTTTCAACAATCTTCGTAGTTATTGACTGTAATTGTCATCTGAATAGAAAATAATGAAGTGCTTTACAATTTTTTCTGACTTTCTTGTTGTACGTTTGAAAATCCACGGATAACAACAATCATTTTATTTTAGCATTGACCAACCATTACAGAAACACTGTTAATATTAATTTGGTGGTTAATTGTATTCCTGTAGTTCATTTGGTAGAGAATTGTGCTAGCAACACAAAGGTCGTTTGTTTGATCTTCGATCTTGTATAGCTTGAATTCACCGTACATCACTTTGGATAAAACTACTGGCACATGTTGTCGACCCCTTCCTGAGTGCACTGATCTGATTGTTTTCCATTACAAAATGTGAACTCTGAATTAATTTACATTGAGATGCGAAACTTTGAGTTTTGGGTTTGAGAACAGCTGATTTGATCAACTCTGGGTAGACTTACCTTGAGTTAAACAACTCCCCCCTCCCTTCTGAAACACTACGGTGACTGACACAGATGTCGTCACGTTTTTGCTTTTGTCGGTTTAGGGCTACTGTAGGAACAGTACGACGAGAAAACAAGAAACATTTGATTCTTGAGGTGAGCAATAACATTTATTTTCTGAAATCATAATAGATCTTTCCTGTGCCTCAGTGGTGAGAGCATTGCGTTAACAACGCAAGATTGTGGGTTCGATGCCAGGGGATTGCACATACCTATGTATAAATGTATAGGATAAAGCAATGTAAGTCGCTTTGGATAAAAGCGTCTGCCAAATGCATAAATGTAAATGTAAATCAGAACACCTCAAAATTGCAACAAATCGAAGCAGGCACCATAGCCTAAGTCTATTACAAACACCCAAGTCTCAGTTAAGCTCAAGTGCTCATAAGTTAACCAATATCCAACATCATCGCCGGCAGCATTCATGTCATTATCTCACATACAAACCGCCAGCCATTGATAACTAACTGATAATGCATTCGCATAAAGAAGCCACGTTGACAAGTTTCAGTAAGTAAGGGCAAAATGCACACAAGATCTAGTTCCTTCAATGCCCTGTAAATGGCAATAATGCTTATTTTGTAGCAGAAATAAACTGCTGCAGAAAGAGATAGGTGGCAAGCAAAATGTCACGTGGAATAAGTCATTACAAATGTACTGAAGTAAAGAGTACGTCTGCTAATTTAAAATTGTAGTCAAGTAGAGAGTGAAAGTTGCTAATGTTTTTGATGGTAATGGTTTTGATATGTTGATGGTTAAAAAAGATGACCCATTACAGAGCAGTCAACTAGTAGTGTGTCTTTGCCTCACTCGGGCGTGTCTGTTCTGTGTTGAGTTCACACTGCCTCTGTCCTCATTCAATACATTTCCCAGAGTTTTGACGGCGCTCAGAGCATCTTGAGAAATTGTGCAAACAGCTTGAGCAGATTCTACTGGACCGCCCATACCTGCATCCTGTAACACAGTAATGTCTGCGTCCCTCGTGTTTTGTCTAATATGTCTACTCAACCTGCCCAGGATGGCAGACTTCGAGTTCCAAGACAAATCCCACAAGACTATGTAGCACTTAGGGAGAAAATGGCAGAAGATTATGCCGAAGTTGGAGGCCAGAACGGCCGAAGCCTGAACTATGTGTTGCTGTTCAGTCTTGTTCTTATTGATGTAAATGGGAATAAAGCAAAGCCAGACAAACAGGTGAATCAACATGCTGAAGATGATGACACCAGTGTCGTTAAAATCCTGCGGCACTCTTCTAACCTTGAAGGCAAGAATGAAACAAATGAAGGCAAGAAGAGCAATGTAACAGTGCATGACTGCAAAACCTACGATGGAACCCTCGATGCAGACGATGTACTTTACCATCCCTGAGTTTCCAGGCCACACAGTGTCTTCATTAGGAGGCTTGAAAATCAGCCAAAACAACAGAATGACTCCCTGACCGCTGGTAAGCACAAGCACGTTGATAAGAGGCTTGTAGAGTTTGTCAAGCTGATGCTTTGTGTTCGGCTCAAAGATCATGAACGCCAGGAAGGTGCGGTACGCTTTAACCAGGATGCTTGAAACGCACAGGGTGAAACCGAAGCCGTACACGGCCTGCTGTGCCCGACACAGATGATCGTTCGGCCTGCCAATAAACATGATGACACTCACGAAGCTAACCATCAGACCCAGCAACATAAAACTAGACATTTTCATGTCGGCCATTTTGATGATCGCCGTGTCTCTGTGAACGTAGTAAATGATAAATGAAGTAAACACTACAGTTATGCCTATTGCTGTTGCCACCAACAGAACTATGGGATAGTCGTCAGACCAAAAGAGATACATGTACTGGAAGACCTCGCATTTAGTTTGTTTCTTTGTGGACCACTGGTCTTTTGGACATTCATGACACCTGTCTTCATCTGTAAAAAATAAAACACAGGAAACATCAGGAATGAACTGTCCTGGGCAAACCGTTTCTGTGCTAGTTTCATGGATCTATTCTCACATCGTAAAATACTCTAATCAATATCTCACATCTATTTAGTAAGTCATAAAAAAAGGTAAAACATCTGCAAAAAGAAGACAAGGGAAATGAGGTTTGATATACCAGATTTGTTTGTGTAAGTTCCTTCGGGACACTCGGTGCAGTTGTAGCAGCAGGACTTTACCGTGTTCACCACATCCTTACTGCTGCCCGGTGGGCAGGACTCAGAGCACTTGGACGGTGGGAGCTGCAAGACACAATGATGATGATCTAATGATCTGTGATGATGTACACGTGATGAGAACACTGACTGGGTGACAGGACTCACTGTGATCCCCTGGTATTCACTCCGGAGCTCCACTTCTCCTTTCTTCAAGAGAAACTTTCCAACAACATCAATAATTCGACCATCATTTGTTTTCGTCCACCTTATAAGGTCATAACCATCCGTAAAGTCCCCGTTTTGATCAAAGGAATGTGAGATGCCATCGAGTGTGAAAGTCACACTGCGAATGTTTTCCACAAGCTGCAAAAAAAGATATTTAACAATTTTTAATACTCTATTATTACATTTTAAATGTTTGTTGTAATTGTGGTGTTCTCATACAGCATAGGTTAATTCTGTGTATGTTTTCATAATCAGTGTTTCCGCTTGGATTTTGTGGAACTGTGGCGCTGGATGAGGTCACATGCTAATTAACATATCTGTGATATTATTGTGTAGTTTTACATAGTTTTTACCTAGTCTCGACATGCTCGTGGGGCAGTATTGGCGATATTGTCCCTCTAAATGAAAGCTTAGCTTTAACCAAAAAGACACTTGGTGTGTCGTTATGCACAAGTCACTCGATCTAGTAAAAGAGTTGCTAACTTAGCAACACTAGCAGGGCAAATTAGGAATGAACAGGAAACACTGTGTCACCGAAAAGCTGGAAACCCTGTTTATGTTAGACTTTAAATGGGTCAACCTATACAAACTCAACAGAATATCATATTTGATTGTGTCGTCACTTGAGAAATCGTACCTGCCATGGTGGAAAGTTGATATCTCCAGGGCAGACGGTCTCGTTACATTTCAGGAGTTCTTTTAGCCCGTGAGCTATAGCGTATACCGCCACTCTCTGACTGTAAACTTCCCTCAGGTCCATAACGTCCAGCAGATCACCTACACCACAGTTCAGGGGCGAGATGGAGCAGTTCCGTCTCAACTCCTTGTACTCCTCTATGAAGTCATTCTTTGCTCCTGGTGATGGCCTGGGGTTTTTCAAATATTCCTCAAGCCCTGGTATATTTCCCATGATAAAAGAGAAGCCAAAAATTTCACCCACTTTATTTATGTCCGACATCTTTGTCAAGGGGCCATACGTGGACCAGGCATCACTCGCGATCCAAATTCTGCTCATGTTGGCTTGAATAATCTCTTTAAAAATCTTTTCTACCAGCTTGTCCTTTAGAATGAGAACCACAACCTTGGCAGAAGAAGCTTGTATAGTGTCAACGACATCTTTGATGTACTTGTCAATTTCCACGTGGTCCAAGTAGTGCGGTACTACCTTCTCGAAATCCAGACACACCTTTCCCTCTGCCTCTTGCCGGAGACTCTGGTGGGCTGCTCTTCCGTAATCATCGTCTCCATACACCACACCGACCCAGCTCCATGAGAAATGCTCCATGAGCTTAGCCAGCGCCTTAGCCTGGTGGACATCACTCGGAACGACACGCATGAAAGAAGGATAACGCAGTTTGTCGCTGAGGACTGGTGAAGAGGAGGTACAGCTGATCTGTTGACAGAAAACTTCTCTGCATCACACATTTTTTCTTTCAGTGCTAACAGATTTATTGCAAACCACTGCAAGACCTTTGGCAGAAGTGTTTGCTATGAACTGTTGTTAAGAGCTGCGTAAAGATTCTTGCATAAAGACTCTTGTAGTTTGAAACAATGTGAGGGTAAATAATGACACTAAAATGAACGAACAGTTAGAGGAGCACACTGTAAAAAAACCTGTAATTTCTCTGGTATTGTAACGCAACGTTAGGGTGCCTTGTGCAACAAGAGAAGAAAAATACCGTCCATATAAGTGGCCGTTACAGAGTCCCCCCTGAAAAAAAGTGGCTGACCCCAGCCAACAGCACTGGGAAAATACAGGAATGAAACAACGTCATACATGAACAGTTGTAAATATTCCACCACATAGAAAAGCTACTGACATACATGACAGAGTGATAAGCTCATCTAAACAGTTCCCAACACTGTGTAAAAAACACAAGAATATAAAAAACAAAGGCAGTTTGTAAACCCACAGAAAAATATAACAAAGGACAAGTGTCCTGAAACATAGGAACAAAACATCAATGATGATTAACCCACAAGTAACAAAATCCACAACAAAATAACAAATGGCAGTACTGCATGGTGAAAAGTCATACAAGTGGAACAGAAAACAAAATACACAAAACAGCACACATTCACATTATATCTAACCGTTCGGTGTAAAAAGCATTTGTCCATTTATTAGGGCGCCCATCTTGAAGTAATCCTAGGGGCAAGTCTAGGCCGCAAGTCATAACGGTGGCCCTCACGACCACACTCAACCACATCACAGGAACCAACAGGATCTGCACTCCCACTCTTGTCATCCCCAGCGTCCTTATCAATCAAGTCAGACACAGAAACAGTGACATCAGACTCCAAATGATCCCAAACACAATCAACAGGAGACATCACAGGCCTGGCCTGACAGAAGCCATGGGCAAATCAACAGGCCCAGACTGTGACGCAACACCCTTTTCCCATGTACGAAAAGTTTCCATTTTAGCTACATGAAACACACCAGCATCAAGTCCAGTTAACACTTCAGTAAGTCTATAGCATCAGACAACTTCTGAGTGACACGATAAGGGCCAACGGACAAAGGAGCCAGCTTGGCAGTGAAATTAGCAGGTGCGTCAGACCGAGGGTGAGTCTTAATCGGCACAAGATTTCACAGAAAAATAAACAAATCTGCGCTTCTTGTCATAGTGTAATTTCTCTTAAGAGTGACTAGCCTCAAGAAAAGATCTGACATGATCTGACACCTGCTGGAGCAAATGTTTCAGGGCATCCAAAGAGGTTACACCCGGCCCTTCCAGGCCAAAACAACCAGGCTGTGAAATCAAATCCAAAGATGTGTCCACTTCTCGACCATACAACGCCATTGATGGACTTAGTCCAGTACTCTCATGCTGGGCAGTCCGCAAAGCGAAGCAAATGAGTGGAAGGAAACGATCCCAGGAAGCATGCTTGATACCCACATACGCCCTAATAGCAGTTTTACCCGCTCAGTTGCGTTTGTCTGGGGGTGGTAAGTCGTTGTGAGTCTGTGTTCTGTACCCAATTCAGAAACTGTGTGTTCAAAGAAAGCACTGACAAATGCAGATCCCCTATCAGAAATCAAGTTCTGTGGGGCACCATGCCGAGCGAAAAGCTCACTCACCAGCTTACTGGCAGCGACAAGAGCAGTAGCTTCGTTAACAGCACACACCTCAATCCACTTCGAAAAGTAGTCAACGAACACAAGAATGTATGCATTACCATTTGGTGTTCGAGGTAGGGGGCCCACAAAATCTACCCCTGCGAATTCCCAAGGACATTGAGGGCGAATAGGAACCATGAAACCACCAGGTTTCCCCTGCGATGGCTAAGTGAACTGGCAGACAGCACAAGAGACATATCTCCGCACATCTGATGACATGTTAGGCCAGAAAAAAATCGCTGCTTAAGTCTAGCCACAGTTTTGGTTACACCCAAATGACCTGCCGTGGGGTGATCATGAAAATATTCCAAAAAAGATCTTCTGACCGTCTGAGGTGCATAAAGCTTGAACTGCTTAATAGGGTGCAAAGTACGGGATGATTTCGGGTCCTTGCAATACAGAAGGCCATCAAGCATGGCATACTGGCATTCTTCTGATAAATCTGTACCCTCACTGTCTTCCGTCCCTTTGAAAAGCTTACTGATCTCAGGGTCATCCAGCTGTAGATGTATCAAATGATCCCTGTCAGTAAACAACTCAGACGGAACGGAATGCAAGTCCATGCTTCCAAGAGCAGCATACTCTGGCAGAATGTCTACCGGCTGATCACAGGAGGGTAAGGCATTCCTGAACAAGCTATCAGGAACGCTGTTGGACACCCCAGGCTTATGGACAATCTTGAAAGTCTTGTAACCGCAGTGACCACCGAGCTAGCCTTCCAGTGGACTTGGTTGTGACATTAGCCACTTCAAGCTGTTGTGGTCAGAAAAGACTGTGACATGCAACCCCTCGACTTAAGGCCTGAAGTACTCGAGTGCCCAAATTACTGCGAGGCATTATTTTTCAGGGGTAGAGTCAGGCCATTCGGACTTGTGCAGCACACGACTAGCATAAGCAACAGCAAAGTCTTTACCTTCTTTATCCCGCTGCATTTAAGCAGCACCCAGACCAACATCATAAGCATAAAAATGAAAATAAAAGGAAGTGAAAATTGGGAACTTGGAACTTCAAGATAGGTGCAGACTTCAGTTTACTCTTCAGAAAATCAATAGAATTTTTACAGTCTATGGTCCAATTAAACGTAGTGTCAGCTCTCGCTAGAGCAAAATGAGATTCTGCATGTAGTGCGTACTCGTGGATGAACCGCCGATAGTACCTCGAAAGACCCAATAACTGTCTCACCTGCTTTACATTCACTGGAGTAGCAAAATCAACCACTGCCTTAACTTTCCCTGCATCAGGCAGAATACCCTCCTTGGTGACCCGATAACAGAACTGACATTTGTCCAGTTTAATAGACAGGCCCGCTGACCGAACCCGGGCCAAGACTTCTTCCAGATCAAAAAGGTGTTGCTCAAAAATGGGTGAGACGATCACAATATCGTCAATATAAACCGCACAGGACTTGTAAATAAAGCCTGCCAGCACTGTGTTCATAAGCCTCTGGAACGTGGCCGAAGGCAGAAGACGGAACTGGTACAGACCACTGTGAGAAACAAAGTTCGTCTTGGGCTTGGGACCGGTTCAATAATGCTTTCCTCAAGCATCATGTTGATTTGTTTCTCAATCAGCTCTTTTTTTGCAGGTGAGGAACAATGCGGAGCAAGATGGTAAGGTGTGGCCTGCCCAGTGTCAATTTTGTGCTCAACCAAGGACGTGTGGCCCAGATGACCATCAAACAAATCACCAAAAGACCTCAACAACTCAGAAAGTTTAGATTTTTCCCCATCCTGTAATGTAGCTTCATTAACTTTGGCAGACAAACTAGAAGAACTTGTTTCCAAGCACGACATCTTGTGGCTTGATGTTAACAAGTCAATTCCCTCCAGCTCATTCAAAGTCTCTGGAACATCACCTAGAACAACTGTTCTGGAAGGCACTTGAATCACCACAGAAGCGCTCATCATAAAATCCATTCCCAGAACAACTTGGGTTGAAAGGTTCTGAATGACAGCAAATCGATGATAAAAGCAGTGGCCCATAAAGCCAAACTGTAGCCAAACTAAACCTGATGGGCAACACATTGCTCCATCGGCAAGTTGTAGAGGCGGCACAGACCAAGCTGTGGATTTAAATATCCCCCAGGAAAATATTTAGCAACATCCAGGCGAATGGCTGAAATGGAGGTACCCGTATCTAGAGTAGTCTCAAGTTCCTATGTAAATTGACCTGAACACGAAAAGGTGTGTTTCAGAAAGAATAGGATGAGATGTCTTCAACATGACCCAAGAGCAAGTTGGGAGAACTGAGATGAGTCAGGTAAACGAGGCTCAATTATGATCTCGGGGGAGGGTTGCCTCTCTGAAACGACCTCCCCCCTGAAGTTTCCTGACCTAGGTCTAACCGAAGCAGACGGGTCTACCCCATCCGTTGGTGGCATACCACTTGGCCGCTCAGAACTTTGGGTCTTCACTGACTGTTCAATTTGTTGATTGAGCTCCCCAGCTGAAGGCACATTTAGACGACTTTGTAGTCTGCAGGTCGGACAAGTACGAGAAGAAAACCCCGGAATCAAACACTTGAAACAATGAGCTGTCCTTGTGGCATGATCTGTCTGCGGGAGCTGGGTAGCGACGCGCTCACATGGACCTAGGACAGCATGAAGTTCATGCGCACACAAGAGAAGGTCCATCACGGAGGTTACCTTGGTGCTAAACAGAGCCCCCCTGTATTTCTCCACAGCGTGACATATTAGCTCAATTTTCACCAACCAGGGGGGTGGTGTTGTTAATTTCTTAAATTCACTGAGCATAAGAGCAACGAATGTAGGAAGCGGTTCATCTGGTGATCTTTTCAGGAAGTTTTTTTTACCGTCCGATAATCAGGAGCGTATCCTAAAAGGCATCCTAGATGCCTGGACCCGATCTAGCCTCTCAGGATACGCTCCTGATTATCGGACGGTAAAAAATAATTCACAAAGATCACAAAACTGTCTCCAAGTAACAACATGCGAGCTAAGAACATTGAACCACTTCTTTGGCTCTTTAGCCAGAAAACGAGGAAGTTCAAGCAATATTTGGGAATCAGTAAGGTCTAGTGACGTTCTATATATATATCAACAGACTGAAGCCAGTCATCTGGACTCACCAGACCTTCACCATCAAACAATAAAGGTTCGAGCCGAGACTGGTGGAGAACAGAAGCCAACACTCTAGATGTAGCTAACAAATCAGCAAAGGCTGGTTGAGCCACTACAGGTGTAGTGACATGCAGCCCGTTTGCAAAACCCGATCTTAGCCTGCCCAACTGAGCCTGCTCTTGAATAAACGGGGTAGAAGAAGCTATGGGCACAGAACGTGGCTGTCCGCCGATAGGAACAGTACCCTCACCTGGACTTATGCAGTCAAGCATACTTCATTGCAGGTCCAGTGAGTCACGGAGACATCGCTGCAATACATTGACCTCATCTCGCAGGAGCTGAACCTGAGACCGCAAGTCTCCATCACTCCCCTGAGGTGCGCTGTGTCTTGGCAAGCAGTCAGAACGAAGCAGTAAATCATTTAGTTCACGATTAGGACGATTAGTGGCCATCGTGTACAATGAACAGTGTTCAGCAATTTACAAAAACATCAACAGAAGAATAAAACAAAATATTTTACCCTAATGCACAGAACACACTACAAATCAGTACACCAATGTCAAATAAACCATAATAAACAATTTATAACATTTGCACGAAAGGTAAAGTGATATATGTGTGTTAAACAGTGTTAACAATTCAATCAGGTGATGCACAACGTAAACACTATGTAAATGAAAAGGGCAAAAAGAATCAAGTCAAACCTGTCTGTCTCTCTCTTTTTTTTTTTTACCATGCATTGTCCGCACGTGACAAGCCACGTTAATCAAACAAACGGCTTCAGCTTATAAAGAAGAAAAATGTACGTTGCCAGGGGAAAATAATGAACGAGAAACAATAGCTGATATTTTTTCCACGGGTTTAATAAGTTTTCATGTCGTCAACTCATCAGCATACATGCAGGCTGAGTGATAAAACACAAGTCATCCTCACATTGGTAAACAAAAGAAAAGAAAAATGACAGAAGTCGGCAGAGCGGTTTCCTCGTCTTCCCCAAGTGTTTCTGTACATCCCGCCATGCGCATGCGCAGTTTCCTCTCTACCGTAACTGCTCTAAGTGGCCTTTACAGTATCTTGTTAACAGGTTTTCCACTTAAAATGTGAAAAAAAATTAACATTAAATTATTTTGAACATAGTTTTTTATGTATTTCTTTAAATACGGTCAAAAAACGTAGAATTACAGCAAATTTACAAGAAAAACAGTGGGAAAGTTTAATTTTACAATGAAAACCTGTTATTTTATAGTTTATTTCTGGCGCCCCAGATAATTTCAATTGTTAATTTCTTTTTTTTTTTTTACAGTTTCTTTTTGAAATACGGTCAAAAACTTTAAAATTAAAGAACAAGATAACACATTTACAAGAAAAATGGGGATAACCATTTAATATATATCCTTGTAACCTATAATTTTACGGTATATTTCAGTTTTTCCAGTTAGCGGAAAATTTATTTTTTTACAGTGCAGTTAACAAATTACCTGAGGAAACATGTAGAGACTGAGTAGTTTGGCAACAGCGATAGATAATTCAGAGTATCTTTCTCCCAAAAGCGCTTTCATTGAAGGGCGGAAATCAGAGAAGTCCGAGAGAACCGGCAGAGATCCGTTTATGGCCAGTAAATGTTCCAGACAGTGCAGTGCTTTGGTGGGAGACGCACACGGGTCACAGACTTGATATCCAAACTTAATTCCCGGAAGAAATTTAGAATCATTGATTTCTTCAATTGTGTGGATCGCAGCCAACGATTCTAAGTATGAGCCCAGATCAAAACTAGTGAATAGATAAACAAGATTAAGCATCAACGTTGGCTTTTAACTGTACATTTGACAAAGGTTTGTGCGTACTTACTCGGAACAGATGAATGGCTCCGGCCGTGTTCGGTTGTGAAGGTTGATGACTCTTGAGTGAATAGAGGACAAAATTGCACAGTTAAAATCTCCATGCAGGTAAGCTCCAGACAGATCATCTGGAATGTCACAATGAACCCACAAACCCCAGCACAACATCAGCACACGGACACGATGATAAAGAGTAAAGAGCTTCATGTTGAGATTTGAGAATGTGCAGAGCGATACGAGCAAGTGTTTTTGTAGAGAAAAACTGGTTCTGTTTTTTTTTGTAGTGTGTGAGTTGAAAAGCAGGTGTCTTTTATCAGATTTGGCTATCTGAATGCCCAATGCCCCACCCAAATTTATTTGGTGTCAGTTAACATGTCCAGGGTGCTCTGAATGGTTGCAGGGCAAGTAGACTCAAGTAGGTGTGAGGGAGGGCAAAACCCTAAATGAGGTTGACTATTCCACAGTCCTTTTACATAGTAACACAGGACGAAGTGAGTTGTGGCCAATCAAAATGCTTGTTTTGCAAAAACTTATATCGCAAAAACGTCTTTATGTAATATTTCGCTTAAATGCATTGTAAACAGTACACTTTAGATATTTCACAAATTACAAGTAAATTTGCAACCAGTTGGTAGAGTTTAGTAGACTTTAAAATCTAAAACTTAACCATGATAATTGCTCCAAAAAAATATATATCTACTGGCTATAAGTAACTTTGCAACTACATGTCAACTTATTCTTCTAACCGTGTACCCAACACTAAACTTAACCTAACAGACAGTCTACTAGTACTCTATTTCCAAAGTGGACAGTCAAAATATACTCTAACCACTTGTTTTTGCTTTTACAGGTCACCTGGCATACATCAAAGTCACATGATCATCTTTAAAGCTGTGAAATCGTGTAATATAACCAAGGAGTTGTGCCGCATGCTCAGTGAGATAGGGTCTGACCTTTCTAATGTTGAATAAGGCATATCGGCATGACCGTGTTGTCTTTGCAACGTGATCATTGAAGGACAGCTGGTCATCAAATATGACTCCAGGGTTCCTGGCTGTTTTGGAAGGAGGTATTGTGGTTGTAACAAGGTCAATGACAGTAATCAGGAAGGAAGAGGACAAAGTCGCCTCGCTACTAGTCTTCATTGAAAAACGTAATCCAAACATAACAGGTCGCGCATTCAGCGCTCAGTGGCATACACAGTATATCCAAGACTGCGAGATTCCTTCCGTGCAGTCGCCAGTAAGCAGCCGGTCCCTCTCTTCCCCAGCTCTCCTTTGTCGGCTCTTTTTATGCAGGCTCTCCTTTGTCAGCTCTTTTATGCAGACTCTCCACGTCACTTACTGGGATAAGACACAGGTTATTGTCGTTTGCAGTTAACCCACTCACTGCTCGTCTCGCAGCTCTCTCTCCCGCTGCAGACCTCGCTGAACCACGCCCCCCTCGCCACAGTGGTATTGCCAAGTTGGATGGTGAGATCGTGTTGCACCGTGGGGTGTGCTGGAAATACAAGTAGTGCAGAAAATACCGTGGGGGAAACCAGGCTACACCTGAAGGGCCAGTTCTCCTCTGACAACTACTGTAAACGTCATGTCATGTTGTTTGCTACAGTGGTGTGTCTTATTGTTAATTCAGTGTTTACATGTTAGTATACTGGTAAGTAAAGAATGATGTACAGTCAGCCGGGCGTTATCATCCCAGAATAAACACCGACACCAGGTGGATGCTCTTCTATCACACCGATGAGCTTTATTTTGCGATAACAACTGGCCGGCTGTATCAAGTTTTTCACAGTGCTGTGAAATAAATAATAGATCATTTACGTTTGTTAAAATATACTTCAAAGAAGATCTGTCTATCTCTATTGACTTTTGAGTCTGTTCAGTCTGTTACTTATTAGACCGAAAACCGCCATAACAACCAAGAACACTGCTATTGATGGATGTTCCATAAAACCACCGTCTTCAGCAAAGAATCTTGGCATTTTATTCTAAAGAAATCTGTCATTTGAGTGCCATGTCACCAACACCTGTAAACTAAGAATATATCTTCTGGAAAGCACGGAAGATCATCAGAGACTCCTGCCACCCGAGCCATGAACTCCTCTCGCTGCTACCATCAGGCAGACGGTACCGCAGCATCAGGACCCGAACCAGCAGAACGCGAGACAGCTTCTTCTCGCAGGCCATCAGACTGCTGAAGTCCAGACAGCAAACGATGCTCACCCACCTACCGCTCACACTGGATTCCATCTACACACCAGCACACTGCCTCTGACAGCACTGTAGCATATCTGCACTGCACAGCTTCCAACACATGCAGCTCCATCTTATATTCAATTTATTGTCATTACACATATAACAAGTACAGTGTAACGAAATGGATTTAAGAAGAAAAAATACAGCAAACATGAGGGAAGTGGGGAGAAAAAAAACACAGATACAATAATACACCATAGACAAGACTTGCAACAGGGTAAGATAATCCAGCTCCGATAAGCAGCCATCCGGTCCAGTGCCATTACGGCGCCGCTCACAGACCCGCTTTATATATAACTTAATATATAAGTTATATATAAAAGCTATACATACAGCCATAGGTCTCTTGACAGTGTACTATGTGTATATTATGGAAATGTGTGCACTGTAAATTGTGTACAATTGTCTATTATTTATTGTATATTGTGTGTAAATTGTTGTTTATGTATATTGTACATTTTCCATATCTTGTTGCTTGTACCTAAGAAGAGTCTTGTACCTAAGAATTTCACCATCAGTACACTTGTGTACACGTTTTTTTTTATTTTATTTTTTCTATGGCACATTTCAAAACAACCAAAGGGCTGTACATACCAAATAAAACAAAACAAAAACACAGAATAACAGATCCTTACAAAAGGATTATAATATATAAAACTCTATTTAAAAATACATTACATACATAAATAATAACAAGAGCAAGGTATCACAGTTTTAGCTAGTCGCAATTTGATCCACTAAATATGACTTCAACAGGGATTTAAAATTAGACAAAAAAGATGCTGCAAAGATCACAATCAGAAGGTTGTTCCATAACATAGGGGCAGCGATGGCCGCATGCCCGGTCACCCCGGAATTTGAGTCTAGACCTTGGGATTGACAACATTTTTAAGTGCTCATGTAACGGAGGCCAGCTAGTGAAGTGCTGCGCAGTGTGTAAACCTCACTCCCGACCTCAAGTGACGCTCTAGCGATAAACGCTAGAGACTGCGGTCTTTAGCCTCCTCGTTAGAGCGCCCGACTCCCATGCCGGATCGACCCGGTTCGAGGCCCGCTGAAAGCGGTGCAGTTCGTTCCGGTTACACTCAGACCTAAGAGATCGCACCGAGTTGGGTGGATGCAACAACTCAGAGAGGTAGGCAGGGGAAAGATTGTGCAGTGATTTATACACTAAAACAAGCCATTTAAAATCCACTCTAAGCTTAACTGGGAGCCACTGCAATGAAAACAAAGGAGCAGTGGAAAAGGAGTTTTGTCCAATAAGTACTGACATCTTACGATTCATTAAAAAAGATCTAAACCACTTTGAAGTGGTGCCTCTAAGACCAACACAGTTTTGAAGACGTGAAATAAGTACAATGGTCGACCAGATCAAAAGCTGAACTAAGGTCCAACAGGACTAATGCCACAGCGTTTCCGGCATCGGTGGATAATAAATGTCATTTAGAACTTTTAACAGGGCTGTTTCTGTGCTACGCTTTTCCCTAAACCCTGATTGAAACATAAATTAATAAATGTGATTGGAAGTCAGGAAGGCTTGTATTGCATCTGCACTGCTTTCTCTAAGATTTTCGACAGAAAAGGCAAATTTTTATGGACAGAATTTCTAGGCGCAGACAGGGGCCGGATTGTGTCGGGTTTGGGGACCATACGATTTCATCTCTGCTCTTTGCGGATGATGTTGTCGTGCTGGCCCCATCAGACCAGGACCTTCAGCATGCACTGGGACGGTTTTCAGCCGAGTGTGAAGGCGGCTGGGATGAGAATCAGCACCTCCAAATCCGAGGCCATGGTTCTCAGTCGGAAAAGGGTGGCTTGCCCACTTCAGGTTGGTGGAGAGTTCCTGCCTCAAGTGGAGGAGTTCAAGTATCTTGGGGTCTTGTTCACGAGTGAGGGAAGGATGGAACGGGAGATTGACAGACGGATCGGTGCAGCTTCTGCAGTTATGCGGTCGCTGTACCGGTCTGTCGTGGTAAAGAAGGAGCTGAGCCGCAAGGCGAAGCTCTCGATTTAGCGGTCAATCTACGTTCCTACTCTCACCTATGGTCATGAGCTGTGGGTCATGACCGAAAGGACAAGATCCCGGATACAGGCGGCCGAAATGAGCTTTCTCCGCAGGGTGGCTGGGCGATCCCTTAGAGATAGGGTGAGAAGCTCGGTCACTCGGGAGGAGCTCAGAGTAGAGCCGCTGCTCCTCCACATCGAGAGGGGCCAGCTGAGGTGGCTCCCCTGGACGCCTTCCCAGAAAGGTGTTCCGGGCATGTCCCACCGGGAGGAGACCCCGGGGAAGACCTAGGACACGCTGGAGGGACTATGTCTCCCGGCTGGCCTGGGAACGCCTCGGTGTCCCCCCGGAAGAGCTGGAGGAAGTGTCTAGAGAGAGGGAAGTCTGGGCATCCCTGCTTAGACTGCTGCCCCCGCGACCCGGCCCCGGATAAAGCGGTAGAAAATGGATGGATGGATGGAAGGCAAATTGGAAATAGGTCTGAAGTTTGATTACACCGATGTATCCAAATCAGGTTTCTTTAAAATGGGAGTGATTGTCGCATGCTTTAAACTATCAGCGACCATTCCTGTACTCAAACTCAGATCATCAAAATGCTGCATGTCAGAGCCAACATAGTCTATAACTAACTTTAAAAACTGAGTAGGCAAGATATCATGACAGGCAGTCGATCTTAAGTTCTCAATGATCGATTTACAGGTGGGAAGATTAACGGGATCAAAGGAGGACCAGGTAGCAGAGCTCCATGCTTTCTCTTAGAATGCTAGATCAGACTGCTTGTGAGGTCTCAACCTATCAACTTCTTCAATAAAAAACCTTAAAAACTTTTCACATGATGCAAAAGGCCAGTTGGTAAATGCATTTACCCCCGGAATTAAGTCAACAGTAGAAAATAATATTTTAGAGCAGTTATGGTTTGTTTTGATAATGTCAGACAGATGCTTAGATTTAGCAGTCTCACCTGCTGTCTGAAAATCCTTCAGGGAATCTTGCATAAGTTCATACGAGATCTGCAGCCTGTCCTTAAGCCATTTTCACTCATATCTCTGACAAATCTGTCTGAGCGAGCGGATGGAATCATTCATCCAATGCTCCGATTTTTTTACCTTAGGGCGCTTAACCCTCCGAGGTGCGATAGAGTCTAGAATGTTTGAGCACATGTCATTATAACAGCGAAGGAACTCGTCGGCATTTGGGTTCCTGAATGAGGAATCCAAATTGCAGATAGAACCGGATGAAATGGCATTGTAGCTCGAACCAAACTCCTCCACTGCGCCAGCCGAAAAAAAGCGACACCAACGAGGTTGAGACATTGATAAAACAGGACGGCCCTGAAAGGCAGTGGTAAATAAAATAGTTGAATGATCAGAAAAGCCAGAAAACTGGTCCAAAACGCGGCAGCTCGAGTTCAACCACATAAAAAAAGAACTTATTAGCCCGGCTCTGTCAACCCTGCACTGGTTACCTATAAAGCATCGCATTAACTTCAAGATCTTTCTTATTACCCATAAAGCCCTACATGGTTTAGCTCCGCAGTATTTGATGGAACTTCTATTGTATTACAGTCCTTCACGTGCATTACGCTCTCAGGCGTCCTGTCAGTTGGTAATTCCTGGAATTTCAAAATCAAGTGGTAGATCCTTCTCCGATCTAGCGACTAAACTTTGGAACAGTCGTCCTTGTACTGTCTGGGAGGCAGACGCACTCTGTCAGTTTAAATCTAGACTAAAGACGCATCTTTTTAGTCTTGCATACACTACACTTCCATAATATAGGATGTAGGCTGCATTAGTTAGATCAACCGGGACATTTTTTTAAATGTCGCTGACGAAGAGAAGAGGGCACGTGAACATGTTACACGATACACATACACAACCCACGCTGCCTGGTGGGGTCACTGCTTCGGTACACCAGAAGCTAACACCATGAAACCTACAACACCACCTAGCGGTGTCGCTTAGTAATCTATTTTTAATAGAACATAGAACACTATACATCCATAGATAATCATTTGTGTCAATACACAACAGTCGGTATGTTATATGTAAAGCTGCTTTGAAACAAGGAAAATTGTAAAAAGTGCTATATAAATAAATTGACTTGTTAGAAATACATATTTAAAATTCAAGAGTATTAATTCAAATCGAACGAAACAGAACAGGGATCACGGTTATGTTTTGGTTATATTTTGACATTAGATTTGGAAGCTTGTTGGAAAAGAGTGGGGTTGGTTGACATGAAGTGTAATAATTCGAGCTCTGAGGTGAATTTAAGTATAGAATTGACAAACAAAACACACACTGAAGATCGCTTTTGTCCACTATTGTATGACATCTGTCTGGTATAGGGATGGGAACCGAGAACCGGTTCTTCTTTAGAACCGGTGCCAAGTGAATCGATTCCTTGGAACCGTTAGCGTACCTGCTTAACGATTCCGCTTATCGGTTCCGCTCGTTGCAAATGTGTCAACGCGCTGCGTTGTTTTGGTTACGCAGCAAACATGTCATCGAGGCAGAAGCGATCTAAAGTGTGGTTATATTTCACTAGAAAAGACGCCAATGCGGTCATTTGCAACAACTGTAAAAGTTTAATTTCGGCAAAGTTGGGAACTACCTCCAATATGCAGAAACATTTGGGGACACAGCACGCAATTCATTTGCAGGACTGTCGCGTGTTTGATACACTACCAGTTAGCAATACAGCAACAACAAGTGAGTCAAGCAGCAGCGGAGCTAACGAGACGTCATCTGCTATTAATGCCTGTAGCAAGGTTCATTAAAAGGAAGGAAGGAGGCGGGAACCGGCAGATATTTAAACATTTAATAAAATAATAACAAAGTAAGTAAACAGCCGGCAGCCCCTCACGGACGACTGCCGGCAACATAAACATAAACATAAACATAAATCAACTTAACATATGTCCGGGCCCGGTCCTCTCTCAGTGACGGTCCGGTCGCTCGTTCTCTGATGCTCCCGCTATCCTTCGTGATACGAGACCGGTGCGTGCAAAGCTGACGCTCATTAACACTCACTCACCGGCCTCGACTCACGGTCTCGCCCCGCCTACTCCACTACAATGCCGAAGGTAACTTCTCTATTTAGTTAATGTGAGCGCCATTTCATTGTGTAAACTTTTACTATATGAATAATAATCTCCATTGTCATTGTCAATCAAATTTAGATGATGATTACATTGACTGTTGAGTCTGTGTTTTTAGTTTTTATGGCACTTAAATGGCACTTAAATGGCAGTTTTATTTAATTTTTTTGTCTGGACCAATGATGAATGTGAAAAATTCTATAGGTCCCTGGACTTTACTTTGTAGCCTACTTTTAGGTTTGTTCTGAGGTTGCTACACATAATTTGTGTATACTCAGTATGTGCTATGTTCTTATCAGATATTAAAGCGAGTTAATACAAACAAACAAATTTGTACTTATTCCCTCACCCAATGAGAATCGATAAGAGAATCGATAAGGAATCGGATCGATAAGCAATATCGATAATGGAATCGGAATCGTTAAATTCTTATCAATTCCCCATCCCTAGTCTGGTAACACAGTGACCTCTAGTGGTCTGACTGGAAATGTCTGCATTTCTGTCTCTGTTGCACGGCCTTCAACGTTATGCTTTGATATGTAATCGGCTCGTATATGCAAGTATGTTTTGTCAGCTTGTCGTTATTCTGATTCTAAATAAAATATCGATCTCTGGAGGGATAGTGCACCCAAAAACGAATTCGTTCATACTCACCCTCAGATGGTTTGAAACCTGTATACATGTCTTTGTTCTGATGAACACAAGGAAAGATATTTGGAAAAATGTTAGATTTCTGGGATATCATTGACTACCATGAGGTGGGTGAGGAGAGACCTCTCATATGATTGTAAAGTGCTTTGGGTGTACAGCAAATACACAATAAAGAGCTATATAAATGCCTCATTCATTCATTCATACCATAGTAGGAAAAATAATTGTATATTTTTTGTTCTGTTCAACACAACAGAAGATATTTGGAAGAATTTGGAAAAGCAAACAGTTCCGGGGCACCTTTGACGTTTGATGTGTCAATGATGTCCAAGAAATGTCAGTTGCTCACATTCTTCCGAGTATCTTTCTCTGTGTTTATCAGAACAATGAAATTCATACAGATTTGGCACAACTACGGGGTGAGTAAATGATGGCAGAATTTTCCTTCTTGGGTGAACTATCCCTTTAACAATTGTTCTCCTTCAGTTAAAACCAAACACCATTGGTATTGTAGTAAAACCAAAGCTTTAACTATTTTAAGGGAAGTAAAGGCCCAAAAACAATTTCAACAAAACTTAAAGGTGGCCTCGGGTTACGGCACACATTCTGATATTATCGAATTGAACTGAAATGGATGTCAGGTCATGAGATGAGCTCTTATCATGAGTGTATTTTTAAGTGCAAATCAAGTTTAGTGTGACTGGAGTATTTCTGGACGTTTACTTCTTACTGAAGTCCTATCTGGACATGTGCCAGAGATCTACAGAGAATGAGACGGATTTAAATAGAACCCAATGAGCCACAGGCATTACAAACAGTGACAAACATTTAAGAGGTTAAGAACTATTCCATTTATAAGGGTAGTTGACAAATATGCCATACGATTCAAAATTCTGACAACATCTGCATGCGACTTATCTTCATTGTTCATGTTTGTCTAGATATTTGCTGTCACACCACATTACACACACACATATACACACAGTATATTTGTCAATTACCTATATTGTGTACTGTTCAGTTATTTACAAATTTACTAGGCCACCTGTCATAATTAAGAGAAAAAACTAATATTTTTGGATTCAGTCAAAAACATGTTTATAACTACATATTTTATTGTTATTTTTGAGGCAAATAACAAAATAGTCTTTATTCACACATAAAAAACATTCATTTTATGAGGCCTCCTTTATTCTTGATATAGCTTGCCTTGTTTTTATGCATCTTTCAACAATCTTCGTAGTTATTGACTGTAATTGTCATCTGAATAGAAAATAATGAAGTGCTTTACAATTTTTTCTGACTTTCTTGTTGTACGTTTGAAAATCCACGGATAACAACAATCATTTTATTTTAGCATTGACCAACCATTACAGAAACACTGTTAATATTAATTTGGTGGTTAATTGTATTCCTGTAGTTCATTTGGTAGAGAATTGTGCTAGCAACACAAAGGTCGTTTGTTTGATCTTCGATCTTGTATAGCTTGAATTCACCGTACATCACTTTGGATAAAACTACTGGCACATGTTGTCGACCCCTTCCTGAGTGCACTGATCTGATTGTTTTCCATTACAAAATGTGAACTCTGAATTAATTTACATTGAGATGCGAAACTTTGAGTTTTGGGTTTGAGAACAGCTGATTTGATCAACTCTGGGTAGACTTACCTTGAGTTAAACAACTCCCCCCTCCTTCTGAAACACTACGGTGACTGACACAGATGTCGTCACGTTTTTGCTTTTGTCGGTTTAGGGCTACTGTAGGAACAGTACGACGAGAAAACAAGAAACATTTGATTCTTGAGGTGAGCAATAACATTTATTTTCTGAAATCATAATAGATCTTTCCTGTGCCTCAGTGGTGAGAGCATTGCGTTAACAACGCAAGATTGTGGGTTCGATGCCAGGGGATTGCACATACCTATGTATAAATGTATAGGATAAAGCAATGTAAGTCGCTTTGGATAAAAGCGTCTGCCAAATGCATAAATGTAAATGTAAATCAGAACACCTCAAAATTGCAACAAATCGAAGCAGGCACCATAGCCTAAGTCTATTACAAACACCCAAGTCTCAGTTAAGCTCAAGTGCTCATAGTTAACCAATATCCAACATCATCGCCGGCAGCATTCATGTCATTATCTCACATACAAACCGCCAGCCATTGATAACTAACTGATAATGCATTCGCATAAAGAAGCCACGTTGACAAGTTTCAGTAAGTAAGGGCAAAATGCACAAGATCTAGTTCCTTCAATGCCCTGTAAATGGCAATAATGCTTATTTTGTAGCAGAAATAAACTGCTGCAGAAAGAGATAGGTGGCAAGCAAAATGTCACGTGGAATAAGTCATTACAAATGTACTGAAGTAAAGAGTACGTCTGCTTATTTAAAATTGTAGTCAAGTAGAGAGTGAAAGTTGCTAATGTTTTTGATGGTAATGGTTTTGATATGTTGATGGTTAAAAAAGATGACCCATTACAGAGCAGTCAACTAGTAGTGTGTCTTTGCCTCACTCGGGCGTGTCTGTTCTGTGTTGAGTTCACACTGCCTCTGTCCTCATTCAATACATTTCCCAGAGTTTTGACGGCGCTCAGAGCATCTTGAGAAATTGTGCAAACAGCTTGAGCAGATTCTACTGGACCGCCCATACCTGCATCCTGTAACACAGTAATGTCTGCGTCCCTCGTGTTTTGTCTAATATGTCTACTCAACCTGCCCAGGATGGCAGACTTCGAGTTCCAAGACAAATCCCACAAGACTATGTAGCACTTAGGGAGAAAATGGCAGAAGATTATGCCGAAGTTGGAGGCCAGAACGGCCGAAGCCTGAACTATGTGTTGCTGTTCAGTCTTGTTCTTATTGATGTAAATGGGAATAAAGCAAAGCCAGACAAACAGGTGAATCAACATGCTGAAGATGATGACACCAGTGTCGTTAAAATCCTGCGGCACTTCTAACCTTGAAGGCAAGAATGAAACAAATGAAGGCAAGAAGAGCAATGTAACAGTGCATGACTGCAAAACCTACGATGGAACCCTCGATGCAGACGATGTACTTTACCATCCCTGAGTTTCCAGGCCACACAGTGTCTTCATTAGGAGGCTTGAAAATCAGCCAAAACAACAGAATGACTCCCTGACCGCTGGTAAGCACAAGCACGTTGATAAGAGGCTTGTAGAGTTTGTCAAGCTGATGCTTTGTGTTCGGCT
The DNA here is from genome assembly GCA_006030095.1 of Triplophysa siluroides. Classification (NCBI taxonomy): domain Eukaryota; kingdom Metazoa; phylum Chordata; class Actinopteri; order Cypriniformes; family Nemacheilidae; genus Triplophysa; species Triplophysa siluroides. Next base: position 883,223 of record VCII01000166.1, read on the forward strand.
CAAAGATCATGAACGCCAGGAAGGTGCGGTACGCTTTAACCAGGATGCTTGAAACGCACAGGGTGAAACCGAAGCCGTACACGGCCTGCTGTGCCCGACACAGATGATCGTTCGGCCTGCCAATAAACATGATGACACTCACGAAGCTAACCATCAGACCCAGCAACATAAAACTAGACATTTTCATGTCGGCCATTTTGATGATCGCCGTGTCTCTGTGAACGTAGTAAATGATAAATGAAGTAAACACTACAGTTATGCCTATTGCTGTTGCCACCAACAGAACTATGGGATAGACGTCAGACCAAAAGAGATACGTGAACTGGAAGACCTCGCATTTAGTTTGTTTCTTTGTGGACCACTGGTCTTTTGGACATTCATGACACCTGTCTTCATCTGTAAAAAAATAAAACACAGGAAACATCAGGAATGAACTGTCCTGGGCAAACCGTTTCTGTGCTAGTTTCATGGATCTATTCTCACATCGTAAAATACTCTAATCAATATCTCACATCTATTTAGTAAGTCATAAAAAAAAGGTAAAACATCTGCAAAAAGAAGACAAGGGAAATGAGGTTTGTTATACCAGATTTGTTCGTGTAAGTTCCTTCGGGACACTCGGTGCAGTTGTAGCAGCAGGACTTTACCGTGTTCACCACATCCTTACTGCTGCCCGGTGGGCAGGACTCAGAGCACTTGGACGGTGGGAGCTGCAAGACACAATGATGATGATCTAATGATCTGTGATGATGTACACGTGATGAGAACACTGACTGGGTGACAGGACTCACTGTGATCCCCTGGTATTCACTCCGGAGCTCCACTTCTCCTTTCTTCAAGAGAAACTTTCCAACAACATCAATAATTCGACCATCATTTGTTTTCGTCCACCTTACAAGGTCATAACCATCCTTAAAGTCCCCGTTTTGATCAAAGGAATGTGAGATGCCATCGAGTGTGAAAGTCACACTGCGAATGTTTTCCACAAGCTGCAAACAAATATATTTAACCATTTTGAATACTCTATTATTACATTTTAAATGTTTGTTGTAATTGTGAAGTGTGGTGTTCTCATACAGCATAGGTTAATTCTGTGTATGTTTTCATAATCAGTGTTTCCGCTTGGATTTTGTGGAACTGTGGCGCTGGATGAGGTCACATGCTAATTAACATATCTGTGATATTATTGTGTAGTTTTACATAGTTTTTACCTAGTCTCGACATGCTCGTGGGGCAGTATTGGCGATATTGTCCCTCTAAATGAAAGCTTAGCTTTAACCAAAAAGACACTTGGTGTGTCGTTATGCACAAGTCACTCGATCTAGTAAAAGAGTTGCTAACTTAGCAACACTAGCAGGGCAAATTAGGAATGAACAGGAAACAATGTGTCACCGAGAGGATGGAAACCATGTTTATGTTAGACTTTAAATGACTCAACTATGGCAAGCCAAATTAGCTTAAATTGCCCCCAGCATCACTCGTCGTTATTGCATTTTTACTTGTAAGAATTCAATTAAAGAGCTCTATAACAAAAACTTTATTAGTAAGAATTAAATTATAGAGCTCTACAATTCAATTTTTAATAGTAACAATTACAAAAAGAGAGCTCTATAATTAAATTAACTAGTCATATATCTCCGTTGACTTCCATTCATTTTTAATTACAGAGCTCTCTCATTTCATTTTAAGTAGCAATAATTATGATTAGAGAGCTCTCTAAATGAATCTTTACTAGTAAGAATTCAATTGCAGAGCTCTCTAATTCTATTTTACTAGTAAGAAACGCTATGGTAGAGATCTCTAATTCAGTTGTTACTAGAAATAATTACGATTAGAGAGCTCTGCAATAGCAATTCTTATAGAGCTCTCTATTCCGCGCCATCTCATTATGCTGATCCTACCTTATGCATATTCATCAAGTTTGTATACATTGGAGGGGAAAACCTGCCACATTTTTGTTGCAGTGTTTATATTAATAGATCAAAGCTGTTAAACTGCTAGCCTGAGCAAAGTTTAGTGTCCTAAACAACCATCATTTAATAAAATGTATATTTGGTGTAGCAAGCCAGATGATCTTTTTCATAAGGGGCGTGGCCAGCACACAACACGATTGCGCTGTAAGACGTTTCGCGGAGTTTCTGTCACTGCGAATCTGGCTTCAACTGCGTCTGAGGTTATTTATACACCAGAATTCCATTTCTGAAAAACGTTGCAGCGCGGGCAGTCGCACTGGGCTACTGGGTCGTGGAAAAGCAAGTTGCACGGACTAGGAGAGAATGGACAACAATCAGAGTGATTACTTTCATCATGTGCATAAAGCAATTTTCTTAACAATGTTCTAAGTTTCGACTTGCTTGTAAGGGAGCTGTCAATCCAAATCTCACCAACCAATGAGAGTAAAGTGGCCATAAATCCCGCCCACACGTGAGATTTGTGCCAGAAGCGTAAACGAAAACTCGGAAAGCGCAAATGAAAAATCTAGCACCTAATTCGAAACTGTTATTTGCAAAAACGAAACTTAGAAAATTGTTAAGAAAATTTCAGTTTATTCGAAAATATTGTCACATTTTTGCAATTGAGTTTATAGTTTTCATTATCAAAGTTTTTTCTTTCTCATTGTATATTTTTGTTCGTTTTTTTTTAAGTTTGCGTTCATTTTTATTGGCACAAAAGGAATCCCATAGTTTCCTTAAGGATCAAAATAAAACAGATGTCTAGCTTGATTTGCCTTGCAAACTTAACGCACCCGAAGTGCGCGTTGCTAACTAACGTTAGCGTTATAGCCTTAAAGTCACTACAACAACCATTAGATTCTGATAGCTAGCTGTAATATGAGCTGTTTATTGTTCGAATTGTTTATTTACTGACTATTTGTTAAATTAAACTGTAATGCGGTATTGGCAACAAAAACAAAAACAATGACTATGATCATAATACTAATCAGCTCATGATTTAAATTTAAATGAGGTTAAAGCATGTCGACATGATTTGTGTCCGTCAGCTACATTAAATCAGCAGTAGGATACTATCTTCAGTGTGAAGATTAGATCAATACCGTCGTTTCATTTTATGATCTTAAACCTCATTAATTAAACTGTCAAGAAGGACAATAATAATAGTCTGTTGATATTTTACTAGAGTCTACTGTGCTAGAATTCTACTTTAATTTCAATAATCTTTTAATGTGTTAACTTGTAAACTGTATTGTATTTGTTTAATCTTGTCATCTGTCTGTGTACAATGGCTTACTGTTATGTGTTGGTATAATGATGTACTAAATTAATTATTCTTTTTCATTTTATAGGCCATCCCGTATATTCCAGATTACCATTACAGGTTTTATACACAATGTCCAATGGTCCCTTTTTAAATATTACCAATATGTCTGTTATTCCCTTTTTAATGCCTGGATTTTAAAATAGGGATATGCAAACAATCGATTAAAAGGGAGAACGTGTAATTGGTAGATGTTACATACTTTACAATCTGGGGTTTGCATAAAGCCATGCATTTATTCAACTTTAATGCTTTAATAAACAGTATTCCCAAAGCATCAGGTGACCATACGTGGCATTCCGGGGCACGTGCTGCCCAAGAGTTCGGCTGCGTCCTCCAGAGGTTGCATTTGTCGATTGCATACATCATCGAGGTTTATTATTTCAGGTTTTTTTTTTTAGGAAAGCAACAGTTAGATTTCAAGGTAAGAATGAAACTATAATGATTACACGTCTTAAAGGGACAGTTCACCTGCTGGACAGGACGTGTCCCGGAGAAATGGCACGTATGGTCACCCTAGAGTACAGTAATTGTAACTGCTTTCCTGTATAGACCGTTTCATTAGACTCGAGTGCAGGACTGCAGGTAACTACCGGTCTGTGTTTGTTTATCCATTAGACTAGTGTCTAATAATATAACTATTTAGATTTAATTTAATTTATGTTATTATTATTACATTAATTACATTTCTTATTTTATTGTATAATAGTTGTATTAAATAAACGATTTGTTGAATTTTGTTGTATGTTAATTTTATTAAGTAACGCTTCTTCTCGGTTTCTTTTGCTTGTTATCAGAAATAATCTACAGACACTAACACTATTATTTTCAAATGTGTACTGGAAGTTAAGGGCAGTCCACGAACGCACGCAATGCGCAGTAACCTTTGTTTATTTTGTTGCAGTTTTCTATGTGCAATTGTCTACTTTATACTTTATATATAACTTTATATTTGTATTATTATACTTATGGTTGTTCTTTCTGGTTTAATTCTACATTGTACTTATTATTTAAATCCTTATGTTTACAAAAAGCGCACCAGACATTTCGTTGTATGATCCATACGATGACAATAAAGAATCTGAAGAACCAATTGTTCCCACCACCCCTGCACACACCAAACAATTCCCCCAGCTACCATTAATTATCTGAACAGGAGTTGCCAACAATGAGGATTTCCTCAGTTCCACTGCACCCTCTGTGCGCCCAGTGGTGCATTAATTACAATTTCATTAAAATATTTAATATACAACATATATTTTTACCCTGCTTGTCATATAACATGTTTGCTATGTGTGACCTGATTCTTAAGTTATTGGAATAGATCCAAAGTATAACAATATTAGTAGTGACCTGGATACTTTCTGTCCCTTACCCTGTTGAAAAAACTGCATATGCTGGTTAGGTATGTTTTGAAGCATGGTAGCTGGTTTGAGCTGGTTTGAGCAGGTCATGTGCTGATCCCAATTAGCTAGCTCCTAGCTCAGGACCAGCTCAGGACCAGCTTAAACCAGCTGAAACCATCTACCATGCTTCAAAACATACCTAACCAGCATATGCAGTTTTTATAACAGGGTAGGTTGTGGCATGTTGATACATATTGGCGGCAACATATATCCTGTCTCCTACTATAATTTTATTTTATTTTGGAAGGTCATTAAGCAACTGTTGAGCATGTTTTCCTCTGACTCTGTCTCTCTGTCCCTGTCTTTCAGAAGATGGTAAAATCTGCAGTTGTCCATGTAGCAGCTGTTTTTTTACTGTAATTATTATTTACAATTATTAGAAATGAAGTGTACAATCTTGAATCTGCCCAAGGTCATCTTTGTGTCTCTCCATTATTTTATTATCCTGCCGAGATCTTTAAATGCCACTGCATATGATACCATATTTAGTTTATTTAAAATGAATGATTAAATAAAACAACAACACATACAGTACTCAAGGATTATACTATGGGAAGGCAGCTAATGCGATTAAATAAATATGCTGTGCCTATAGGAATGACTCTTTACTACTTTGTTTTTGTCAGCTTTATGTAACACTGCCGTTGAACTGACACAGAGGGACCAAACCCCATTTAATGATCTTCTAAATTAAAATGACCCAATTTGATGGCAAAAGCTATATGCTGCACAGTAGCCTTTGGGACATTTAGTCAGTGATTCTTCAGTTCAAAAACAAACAGTCCACTGCACTATGACTGGAACTTACTTGCACTGAAAGAAACTGGCAGAGAACCACCAAGTGTAGGAATCCTATTATTTCCACTCCATACCAGGATGTTGTAAACAATACAAATATGCTGGCCCTTTTCACTGCAGCCTAACAGATGAGTAATTCACTTTTCCCTTTACACAATGTAAGAATTTACCTCTTTAAAGTTTTTAATAAGTTATAAGAATTCAGCAATTGGACATACTTCGAAACAAACGTGTAGGATAATGCAATGCGTCTGCCAAATGCATATATGTAAATGTAAATGAATAGTATTTGACATTTAAAAAGTACTTGTATATAACTTGCTTAATATATAAATATATTGTACATAGTATATTGCAAAATGTAATTATTTAATTATTAAATTTAAAACTTCGGTAACATCTGATTCTTCATTTTAATATTTCAGTAATTGGAATGCAAATACATGATAATGGTAAAAGTAAATTAATGTCACGCAAATTACTAACCAAGACCCTACGGGACTTTTATTTTGAAACATATTCCACCATGGGCGGGATTTGTTCATGAAATAGCAAAGCGTTTCATATCACATGAATACAAGTTTTTACTAGTAAAAATGTAATTAAAGAGCTCTCTATTGGAATTAGAGATTATAATCTGCAATTGTATTTTTACTAGAAAGAATTTAATTAGAGAGCTCTGTAAACTGAGTCATCACAGGTAAGTATGAAATTAGAGAGCTCTGTAATTCAATTCTTACTAGTAAAAATGCAATTACGACGAGTAACGATGGGGACGATTTAAGCTAATTCGGCTTGCCATAGTCAACCTTATATAGAAACTCAAAAGAACATCACACTTGATTGTGTCGTCACTTGAGAAATCGTACCTGCCATGGTGGAAAGTTGATATCTCCAGGGCAGACGGTCTCGTTACATTTCAGGAGTTTTTTTAGGCCGTGAGCTATAGCGTATACCGCCACTCTCTGACTGTAAACTTCCCTCAGGTCCATAACGTCCAGCAGATCACCTACACCACAGTTCAGGGGCGAGATGGAGCAGTTCCGTCTCAACTCCTTGTACTCCTCTATGAAGTCATTCTTTGCTCCTGGTGATGGCCTGTGGTTCTTCAAATATTCCTCAAACCCTGGTATATTTCCCATGATAAAAGAGAAGCCAAAAATTTCGCCCACTTTATTTATGTCCGGCATCTTCGTCAAGGGGGCGTACATGGACCAGGCGTCACTCGCGATCCAAATTCTGCTCATGTTGGCTTGAATAATCCCTTTAAAAATCTTTGCTACCAGGTCATTCTTTAGAATGAGAACAACAACCTTGGCAGAAGAAGCTTGTATAGTGTCGACGACATCTTTGATGTACTTGTCAATTTCCACGTGGTCCAAGTAGTGCGGTACTACCTTCTCGAAATCCAGACACACCTTTCCCTCTGCCTCTTGCTGGAGACTCTGGTGGGCTGCTCTTCCGTAATCATCGTCTCCATACACCACACCGACCCAGCTCCATGAGAAATGCTCCATGAGCTTAGCCAGCGCCTTAGCCTGGTGGACATCACTCGGAACGACACGCATGAAAGAAGGATAACGCAGTTTGTCGCTGAGGACTGGTGAAGAGGAGGTACAGCTGATCTGTTGACAGAAAACTTCTCTGCATCACACATTTTTTCTTTCAGTGCTAACAGATTTATTGCAAACCACTGCAAGAACTTTGGCAGAAGTGTTTGCTATGAACTGTTGTGAAGAGCTGTGTAAAGATTCTTACAAAAAACTCTTGTAGTTTGAAACAGTGTGAGGGTAAATAATGACACTAAAATGAAGGAAAATTTAGAGGAGCACACTGTAAAAAACCTGTAATTTTACAGATTTTTTCTGTTATCTTGTTTACAGATTTTCCACGTAAAATGTACGTATTTTTTTAAATACAGTCAAAAACTGTACAATAACAGGAAAAGACTGCACATTTACAAGAAAAATGATTATTTTAATTTTACATATTTTTTTTACAGGGAAAACCTGTAATATAGTTTCTTTCTGGCGCCCCAGCGGCGGCCATCAGTTTACAGTTTCTTTTCGAAATACGGTCAAAAACTTTAAAATTACAGAACAAGACAACACATTTACAAGAAAAATGGGGAAAACTGTTTAATATATATCCTCGTATCCTATAATTTTACAGAAAAATATATATATGACGGTATATTTCAGTTTTTCCAGTTTGCAGAAAATTTCTTTTTTTTTACAGATTTTTTTTACAGTGCAGTTAACAAATTACCTGAGGAAACATGTAGAGACTGAGTAGTTTGGCAACAGCGATAGATAATTCAGAGTATCTTTCTCCCAAAAGCGCTTTCATTGAAGGGCGGAAATCAGAGAAGTCCGAGAGAACCGGCAGAGATCCGTTTATGGCCAGTAAATGTTCCAGACAGTGCAGTGCTTTGGTGGGAGACGCACACGGGTCACAGACTTGATATCCAAACTTAATTCCCGGAAGAAATTTTGAGTCATTGATTTCTTCAATTGTGTGGATCGCAGCCAACGATTCTAAGTATGAGCCCAGATCAAAACTAGTGAATAGATAAACAAGATTAAGCATCAACGTTGGCTTTTAACTGTACAGGTGACAAAGGTTTGTGCGTACTTACTCGGAACAGATGAATGGCTCCGGCCGTGTTCGGTTGTGAAGGTTGATGACTCTTGAGTGAATAGAGGACAAAATTGCACAGTTAAAATCTCCATGCAGGTAAGCTCCAGACAGATCATCTGGAATGTCACAACGAACCCACAAACCCCAGCACAACATCAGCACACGGACACGATGATAAAGAGTAAAGAGCTTCATGTTGAGATTTGAGAATGTGCAGCGCGATACGAGCAAGTGTTTTTGTAGAGAAAAACTGGTTCTGGTTTTTTTTGAGTGACGTGAGTTGAAAAGGCAGGCTTCTTTTTTCTTTATCTTGCTATCTGAATGCCCAAATCCAGTTTACGTTCCGCCTGCTGTCTGTACGATGTTGTCTCTGAAAAAAAGCTGCTGTAAGGCAGGTGGTTAAAGGTTACTGGCTGTTCTGATAGTTTCCTATTCATTTATTTCCTAGAAAATGTAAAACGATGTCCTGCATTTTGCACAACGTTGCTGCATTTGCGCCCAGTGTAGAGGTTGTGTCGTAGCTTTTTTGATCTTGCTTCATGACAGTGATTCGTTTGGTGTCCGTTAACATGTCCAGGGTGCTCTGAATGGTTGCAGGGCAAGTAGACTCAAGTAGGTGTGAGGGAGGGCAAAACCCTACATGAGGTTGACTGTTCAACAGTCCTTTTACATAGTAACACAGGACGAAGTGAGTTGCGGCCAATCAAAATGCTTGTTTTGAAAACTTATATCGCAAAAACGTCTTTATGTAATATTTCGCTTAAATGCATTGTAAACAGTACACTTTAGATATTTCACAAATTACAAGTAAATTTGCAACCAGTTGGTAGAGTTTAGTAGACTTTAAAATCTAAAACTTAACCATGATAATTGCTCCAAAAAAATATATTTCTACTGGCTATAAGTAACTTTGCAACTACATGTCAACTTATTCTTCTAACCGTGTACCCAACACTAACCTTAACCTAACAGACAGTCTACTAGTACTCTATTTCCAAAGTGGACAGTCAAAATATACTCTAACCACTTGTTTTTGCTTTTACAGGTCACCTGGCATACATCAAAGTCCAGAGCCGGACAGTAACGGAGTACATTTACTTGAGTACAGTACTTAAGTACAATTTTGAGGGATCTGTACTTTACTTGAGTATCATTTTTGGGGAGTACTCATGACTTTACTCAAGTACATTTGAGAGGCAAATATTGTTCTCTTTACTCCGCTACATTTCTATCCATAACCGTAAGTACCCGTTACTTCTAAAAAGAAAAATCTCGTAAACCATCAATTAGTTTTTTCCCTCTCAAACGTGATTGGATTGTGCAGGCGCCACTTATTGCGACAGCCTTTCAGCAGCCAATCACCCAGACCTCAGAGCTCTATCATTTGCTGTACAGCTGTCAATCATCTCACGTGACCTCGTCTGCATGACACGTCCTGTGTACACTTCCTCATTCTGGACATCCGTGATAAAGCGAAAGTGACATTTCTTCACCAACACAAGAAGCTAATAAATGCACGATTGCAGAATATGTGTTTTGTGTGTTATTTTCATGCGATTTGGGGTATTTTTATATGAATAAAGAATGAAGGTAAGGGTAAGGATAGCCAATAGCGTCATATAAAATGCTAAATAACATATTCAAAATCTTTTTTTGACTTGAAAACATCGCGACCGGTCAGCTGATTTTCTTTAATCATTATTATTTTCTCTTCTTTGCTCTATGCTGCGTGTATAACACGGTCAGGTTCAGCGGTGTGTCAGAACATTGCTATATTGCCTTTGCTGGTTTAGGTTTATTGATTTCAGGGGCGGCGTTTGCGTATGGTGGAGTACGGCAGTTGCCATACCCTAGCGTTCAGAAAAAATAGTTGAAACAAAGTGTGCATAATGAGACTCATTAAAGTTTACACTGATGTGTACATGTAGCATAGGCGTCGGAAGCTTGTATTTGAGAATGTATAAACACCGTTAAGTCACCAGTAGCTTCATTGACGTAGTCGGTAAGACCGATGATATGTAGTTTTGACGTGACATCGTAATGTTGGTTCGAAGCTCTTTTTGGCTGAACTCGTTTGTCTGCATTTTAACATTTTAGATCATATACAGGCATTTATTTTCAATAAAATAAAGAAACTGCTTACAAAATGGCTAACAGTGGTTTTGGAATCAAGTGTATGGTGAGGTTAGGGTAGTGGGGAGGTCTTTATTTTCCCAATTAGTTGGCATCCATTTAATAATTTTAATAAATCTAATAATTACACTATTGTTATCGTATCATTTATAATGTAAACGCTATCTGTGAACAACTAAAAAAAAAATTGTACGGAAAGACATTGTAGCGCAGTCGCAGTTTATTGTTTATGTGTTTTTGCGCGATTTTGGGATTTGCCACTAGCTATGCCAGGATTAGCTTAAAAATGAAAAGAATCAAGGCTAAACAATCCTGCGACAAGGTAAGACATGTTTTATATTTAATCTTGTTTGCTGAATCTGATCAATGGTTGGTTTATATTTTAGTCTCATAGTCGATAAACATAGTCGTTGGTGGTATGACAACATCTGGCTGTGGGTTATTTTTACGACTTTCTTTAAGTTTTGTGGTTATATATATGTGGTATCATTTGGTTTTGTTGTGTTTCGTTTTTGTTTGGTCTGAGGAAATTTCGCCATACCCTAGGTTTTGATGAAACGCCACCACTGATTGATGAAAAAACAGAGAAACTCACATGTACACACAATTGTTAGCTGAATTTTATTTTCTAATATTAGACATTAATGTAAGATGAGCATTTGCTTTGATGTTCTTGAGTATGCTGTGTGTTTAACACGGTCAGGTTCAAATGTGGGTGCAAAAATCCATTAAAACTCCAGCAGAGGTTTGTCAGAGCGTTGCCATTGTGCTATTGCCTTGTTGGCAAGTGAGAAATGTTAAATAAAGCAACATGGTAAAAAGATGAAAATTACTTGATTTTACTTTAAATTCCTTTTACATTCTCCAAGGTATTAACATTAACATTTTTCATAACTCCATGTAGGACGTTTCTGTACATAAATGTAAGCACCGTGGCAGTAGTAATGCAATATTTAGAAAATGTAATCTTGTACTCTTGATACTCAAGTACTTTTAAAAACATGTACTTTAGTACTTTTACTTAAGTAGACATCTGACTGTAGTACTTTTACTTGTACATGAGTAAAATTTTGCAAGGGGTATCTGTACTTTTACTCAAGTAATGAAGCTGTGTACTCTGTCCGCCTCTGTCAAAGTCACATGATCATCTTTAAAGCTGTGAAATCGTGTAATATAACCTCCCAGAAGCACCTCACACACGGCCGCCTCTAAGCATAAGGCTTGCTTGCATTAAAGAAAACATTTTACTGTACCAATTTCACCCCAGTGAGCAAGCCACAGGTGACTGGAACCAACGTTCCAAAAAATGAAGCAATACAGACAAAACCTCGGGGGAAAAACCAGGCTAAACCTGAACGGCCAGTTCTCCTCTGACAACTACTGTACACATCATGTCATGTTGTTGGCTAGGGATGGCTGTGTCGAGATCCCGAAACGCAGATGTTTCGAAACACTGCTCCGAATGCGATTCAAAACTCCCATGTCACGTGACTACAGCTTACCGACGCATGGGGCGTTTCACAAGTGTTTCGAAACGCGGCATACCTGCTGAATCTGCGTTTGATTGACAGCCTCGGGAACGAACCACACGATCGCACATCTGTCTCAACTAAACTCCCACAAAGTATAAAAGTGGCGTAAAAGCGAGTGAGATTTTGACATAGTGGAAGTTTTGCGATATAGTGACATTTATAGTTTAATTTGATTATTTATATTAAGGTAAGATTAAAATGTATTATTAAGATTTTATTAGATAGGCCTAAACAGTGAGGAATAGTTAGGATATAGTGGCACATTCATAGGCTAAGTTGAATAGTGACAGATATAACAGCATAGGTTAGAGATACGATATCATGGATAGGTAGATAGATATATTTATAGATGAATTAATAGTGGAGGCTCTACGTAAGAGATGTTGTGCATATGTGGTTTGGGAGCATTTCCACACTTAAATGCAACAATATGTGCTTAAGAATACATCTATTAAATGTTTATTATAATGACGATACTAATTAAGTTTTACCCGGGATTCGAACTCGGGCTACAACATGCCAACCGAAGACATGAATCACTTATTCGGTAGATCGACTGATACAACATTTGTGTCTTCGACTTGTAATCAAGACTGTTTCGGAGCCATTTTTGAACGTGACCACTAGGTGTCACCGTAGAGACGGGTGTCGGAAAGTTTCGAAGCTTCGACACAGTATGGCACATTTGCTTCGAATGTTGCAGTGTTTCATGAAGCCTGGCTCTGCCCACAACTATTGTTTGCTACAGTGGTGTGTCTTATTGTTCATTCAGTGTTTACTGTACATGTTAGTATACTGGTTAAGTGAAGAATGATGTACAGTCAGCCGGGCGTTATCATCTAAACCCCCGACACGAGGTGGATGCTCTTCTATCACACCGATGAGCATTATTTTGCGATAACAACTGGCCGGCTGTATCAAGTTCTTCACAGTGCTGTGAAATAAATAATCATATACGTTTGTTAAAATACACTGCAAAGAAGATCTGTCTATCTCTATTGACTTTTGGGTCTGTTACGTCTGTTAGAGATACATATTTAAAATTCAAGAGTATTCATTCGAATCGAACGAAACAGAACAGGGATCACGGTTATGTTTTGGTTATATTTTGACATTAGATTTGGAAGCTTGTTGGAAAAGACTGGGGTTGGTTGACATGAAGTGTAATAATTCGAGCTCTGAGGTGAATTTAAGTATAGAATTGACAAACAAAACACACACTGAAGATCGCTTTTGTCCACTACTGTATGACATCTGTCTGGTAACACAGTGACCTCTAGTGGTCTGACTGGAAATGTCTGCATTTCTGTCTCTGTTGCACGGCCTTCAACGTTATGCTTTGATATGTAATCGGCTCGTAGATGCAAGTATGTTTTGTCAGCTTGTCGTTATTCTGATTCTAAATAAAATATTGATCTCTGGAGGGATAGTGCACCCAAAAACGAATTCGTTCATACTCACCCTCAGATGGTTTGAAACCTGTAAACATGTCTTTGTTCTGATGAACACACTAAAGATATTTGATATTTTCAGCACAACAGAAGATATTTGGAAGATTTTGGAAAAGCAAACAGTTCCGGGGCACCTTTGACTACCATTTGATTTTTGCTATGTGGTCAAAGACGTCCAAGAAATATCAGTTGCTCACATTCTTCCAAATATCTTTCTCTGTGTTCATCAGAACAAAGAAATGTATACAGATTTAGAACAACTACGGGGTGAGTAAATGATGACAGAATTTTCCTTCTTAGGTGAACTATCCTTTAACAATTGTTCAATTGTTCTTACCACAAAATAACCATGGGTATAGGAGTAAAACCTATAGTAATCAATACTTTTACCACAAAAACATGGTTCATTTTTGTAAGTGAAGTAAAGGCCCAAAGATAAATAACCAATGAACCAATGAATGAATACATTAAAAACAATGTCAATCTGTTAGACTGTACATCCAATGTCAACAAAACCTAAAGTTTGCCTCGAACTGAACTTATGGAACTGAACTGATATGGATTCCATGTGTCAAATGAAATGCTTTTGTGACATGCTTGAGGAGCAGCTGAGCAGGTTCAGCTCATCTAACCTGCACATCAGCTTGTGCTTCTGTTTCTCTGGCATACACCACACATTCTTTCATCTGCAGAACATTCTTTTGTGTTCCACTGAACAAACAGTCATGAAAGTCAATAAACGCTGATAGAATTGTTTTAATTTCTGCAGGCCCCACTGTACTCACATCTTCGTGAGGTAACGCTGGCCATTCACACAGTCTATAAATAAACAGCTTTCATAAATATATCTCATAACTTACAGTTTGCATATTTTGTTCAAATCAAGACATGTACATTTAAATAATTAGTAAAACAGACAGCAACAGGAAGACAATAATGCTCACGTGACTGCAGTCTTGAAGATCGTTTCTGTCATACATTTCATGCCATATACTACACAGACAGAATTCATGCTGAAATAGATGTAAAGGTTCGGATAATACAGATAGTTTTTACTCTTAAAAATAAAGGGTCTTTTATTTGGTTCTTTGTTGGACTCCGTATGGTTCCATAAAGAACCCTCGTGTTGCATAAACGTTCTTTGAAGTGAATAAAGGTTCTACAAGTAATAAATGTGTCATGGGTTGGATTCCAGCGGATTGCACATACTTCGAAACAAAAATCTATAGGATAATGCAATGTAAGTCGCTTTGGATAAAAGCGTCTGCCAAATGCATAAATGTATGTAATGTTGCGGAACCAAAACATGGTTCTTCGGGGGCAAGGCTGTGCAGAACCCTTCAAGCACCTTTACTTTTAAGAGAACATGTGAACAGTTTCAGGCCACTTTGAGACGGCCGCACTGTTGAAGAGGTCTGGGAAGAGGCTTCAGAGACGCCGGAATGGGAAGCTTGTCCAGGCTCGTGGGGAACTGATCGGGCGGCAAGAGCGCGAGGATTCTCTGCATCGCGATGAGGAACAGAGAAGGCGGGTCTCTTCCGATGAGGTAGTTCAGTTTGTCCTCCCCGAGAACCTTGGACCACCGCGTGGGGTCTTTCTCGAGGGAGCTCCTCAGTTTGAAGCGCATCTCCGGCATGAACATCAACAGATTGTCCAAGCAGGATTTTTTGGCGCCCTTGTTGACTTTGGAGTCCCAGAGCTGCTGGAGGATGACGTCGAGCGGCGTCATCCCGTTGTGGTCTACGGCCTGCGGCGACGCGCCGTTGCCGAGCAACAGCACGACGGCGTCCGAGCGCAGGAGCTCGCAGGCCAGGTGGAGGGGGGTCTTGCCGTCCTCGAGATGGAAACACCCACCGCGGTTCATGTACGAGCGCAGGCTCGGCAAGCGATGCGCCACTTGCAGTATGTGAGCGAGTATGTCGCGCCTGTCGTAGCGCACGGCCATGGCTAAATGCGGCGCGGATGACGGACAGCAGCAGAAGCGCTCGCCCGGCATCGCCAGCGCCTCGTCAGAATAGTGACCGAGCAGATATTGCGCGTACGCCTGATGGTCGTGCACGATCGCGTAGAGCAGCGCCTCGGACGGGGTGTAAGTTCTCTGCTTGGCGTCCTCTTCCCAATAAAACGTCTCCATGGTGCGCATGTCCTCCAGCATCCACACGGGCTTCAGGTCCCGCACCGCTTGATAAAAAAGAAACGAAATGAATTTCTGCTGCTTACACTTGTCGTCCATCTGGGCTCTGCCGGCTGTATTGTGGCCGGACGATGACATCGCGCGACGCGGCGCGATGCGAGTACGGCGGGGATCAGGCCGACGGCGTCATTCTGTCACGAAAAACGCGAGACACGCGAAACGAAAATCATGTCGTTCATCCGATTCGGGAGGAAAAGATCGACCGTCATGGTGATTCAGTGCCATCTCAGCACTGACGCGTCTGTCAGTAAAGCCCCTCTCGTTCTGCAGTGTCACCTCACTGCGCATGCGCGCGCAGCATTTTAACCCTTTGTCCCTCCGACGGGATTTCACTTACAAACAAACAACCACGTCTGATATGTTTGTTACAGCAGACGAACTTTGTGACAAACAAAAACTGCGGTTATCCATTTGCTTTTGGCAACGTCAGCTTCATTTCGGCATGCGATTCTAGTCTCTACACCGTAAAAAACAAACAAACCAACCAAACTTAGATTATATTGAGTCCAGCAGCTGCGTAAATATAGGATGGATGGTAGAATATGATACACTAACCTTTAAAGTTGGGATGTTAATTGGACACTTTAACTAAAAAGCACTGAAATAAGTGGGCTATACTATTTTCCAATTTCAATGTCAAATAAATCACGTTTGAATCATTTCTGATGTCGATCCGATTTTTACAGTTTTAGTTTAGTTTTATTATTTATTTTAGGGAAATAATTTGAGTTCAATGAATATTTATGCCGATATTGTATTCATGTCAATGTTTTTTATTTCAAATCTTTTAATAGTTTTATTTTTCGTAAACTGTAATATCCTTGGTCTATCCCTAAAAGTGAACTGCAGCACAAGGCTCAGTTTCTCAGGCAGGATCTATAGTTCCAGAATAAAATGCATGTTCGAGCAGTCTTAAATGAAAACAACTTGCACTAACACATCCGACTGTAGTACAGTAAAATATATCAGTCCCATTGTTTTTCTCAAGTTATGTTTTTTTTAATGCGCTTTTATAAATCTACTTATATGTCCAGTAAAGCGTAGGTACTCCTGATATAATCGAACCCATGCAGTCTAGGATCAACTATGATGCATCAGACTTATGTCATTTTGCTCACATTGGTCCAGTTTGGGTATTCTCATGCTCAGAATAAAAGCTGCTTCGTAGGCTAGGCATGTTAAGAGTGGCCAATAAAAGGAGCGGAGGAATCATTGACCCCCTCCCCAAAGTCTCCAAACTGCTCGCCAACTGCGTTTTAGCACGAGGAGCAGAAACGCGCTCTCTCAAGAATTGTTCTGTGCGCTCGCGGAGCATAAATGCGGGATGCACCGATATGTACATCGTGGCCGATAAGGATACCTGATCATTCTTGAACATTGGAAGCCGATAACCGATATATTGGCTGATATGCAGTATCTGAATTTTAATATAACATATTTTATTATGTGGCATGTAAACACCTTCAGCTTATTTGATTATAACAAATTGTTTGCTTTGCAGTGGTTTATATTGTTGCTGTATATCTAAAACCTCGGAAGTCCAAATTCTTAAATAGTGTGGTGTCAAAGTTGAAACTTTTTATTGCTTAGATATTTGCAAAAACACAGCGAAAGACATGAAGGGTGACTAATAATTATGATATGTAGCAAAACAATTTAATCACGAAATATGGAGATACGCGGTATCCAAGGGTTATTAGCTTATTACGCAAATCATTAAAATAATTGAAGAAGGTATAAATATTTTTGATGGATGATAAATTTTACTTTCAGTTTGCTTTCTTTATTGGCCTCTGAAAAGATAGTTAAAATATAGATGATATTATAATTAATTAAAGATTACAATAATTAATCATTCGATTTTTTGTAAATACCTTTATAATTTGGCCCCCAATACAGTAAATGATGTAATAAATATATTTCTGCATTATCTTTTTATATTTTAATTATACTCACTTGTTCTTTATTTTATCTTTATTGTATTGTACTGCCTTCACAAAAAGCATTTCAAGTTACATACCGTCTCTGACGTGTGTACAATTGACAAATAAACAGAAATAATCCATCATTTTACCACAAGGGGGCAGTATTGCTCTGTGCCAAATTAAGAGTTATCCTTTAAATCTCTTCAGCTACTCTTTCCATCAGCATATTTTCTCTTGCATTAAAACATGGTAGATGGAAGCACCACGATGCATATTAAATCCTAAAAATGTACACTAAAAGCAGAAAGTTTAAATTTGAGGTGGATAGGGTGACCACCACCCTAGAGGGGGATCATTATATGGACACAAAAATGACCAAATAAATCCCTTTATATGTGCAACAAAGCCATGTTTGGCTTAGCAGAGCGGTTTCCTCACAACATTTCAAACGGTGCTTTACGCTTAAATGTAATGTTTTCCACTAAAATTTGTGTCTACAAAAGACTTCTCCATAAATCACAGAAATACACGTTCAAACATTTATCAAATATTTCATTTTTCAGCAAGTTTAATGTATCTTGAGTCTGAACCCCACGACGAGCAAACAAAATTGCGGAAGTTTGGAAGTAAAAGTTGATGACACTTTTGTCCATTAAACAATTGAGTGCGTACAGCACAGACCTAATATACTTGTGAACATGTAGCATAGGTGTAGTTTCAAACACAAAGACAGTCGAATTTTTCATTCAAAATCTATGATTGACTCATGGGCTGATTAAGACGCATTCTTTCATTTCTTCAGTGCATTTTCTTTATATTCACTTAAAGGAGTAGTTCACTACAAAATTACATTTTCATGAAAATTCACTCACCCACATGTCACGTCAACACGACACCAGCCGATGAATAAGTGTGTCGTCTAGCGAAACAATTAGTCATTTTCCAAGAAACTATGATATACTTTTTAAACATAAATCTTTGGCTTTGGACCTTAAACAACAGCCCCCCGTTGAGGTCCATTATAATGATAAGAACCCTGGAAAGCTTTCCTCCTTTGTTTTCAACAGAAGAAATAAACACACAGACAGCTTGTATGACATGTGGGTAAGTGAATTACCATGAATTTAAATTTTATAGTGAACTACTCCTTTAACACAGACTCCGTTCTAGGATCATGTTTTAGTTACACACACATGTTCTGTAACTGCATCCTCCAGAGCCGTTTCTAAAAACTCTCTAAATAAATGAACGTATGTCCACTCAATAAATCACACAGGTGTTAGCGCAGGTCACGGCACAGGAAACAGAGGAGTGTTTGTGACCTGTTTTACAAGACAGTGAGGAAACTCACAGAGCACGAGAGAAGCGGAGCTTCATCTATCATCAGCTCCCTTCAGGCCGTCATGACACAGAATGAGAACACCTGTACCTGAGGTATGAAACAAACACAAACTGCTCTCTAATGGACTTCATGGGGAAAACACGGCTCACTTACAAAGTGTTCTGGCAAACGAAAATACAATATTTCTGAAGGGGCTGCTGTGGTTTGAAGCATGTTGAAGGTACATTGTGATGCACCTTACTTGAAGAGAAAGTGTTTAACATTAATACAAATAAACTTACCCTCATTTGTTTCTAAACCATTATGACATAGAGATCATTTAATGAAAATCTGTTGTGACTGCTGTAGAAAAAAACGATTTAAAAGTCTTCTTGCTTTACATTCTCTGAGCTTTTTTGTATATTGTAATTAAGCCCATACTCCCTCACATGCTGTAATTTGCCATTTTGCCAAAGTATTTTGTTCAATAAATACCTTTTAGCGCTTTGTCTGTTTTTCATCAGATGCATCAAATCTAAATGGCTAAATTGAACCTGAAGGGACATCAAAGCAAATACAGTGGAGTAAATGCAGTGTAAGATCTGTTGAGATTTCAACAATGTGATATAATAACACGCATCAACACATCATTAATACTTAAAAAGGTTGAAAACAGAGCCACTAAATCATTAATCGTTACTCCGAGCCACACCCGCGAATCAAACAACAATCACGTGAGATGTGAAATCACATACGAAAGTGATCAGATGCGTGACTCTCACCTGGCGAACGATAAAGACAGAATGTACAGAGCAGAATATCACAGAGAGCATCCTCGATAGATGTTTTCAAGCACAGCTACAGTTCAGGAGCAGAAACAAACAAAACAAGAAGCAACAGATCAGAATTACATCTTAAAGGACCATTGTGTAACCTTTAGTGGCATCTAGCGGTGAGGTTGTGAATCGCAACCATCGGCTCACTCCACCCCTCCCTTTCAAAGCATTACGGTGGCTGACACAGCACTGAGGTGTCATCACGCGGAACAGAGGGGATTTTTGTTTTATTGCGCACAAAAAGTATTCTCATCACTTCATAAAATTAAGATTGAACTGTAGACACATGAGGTATTTTCGATGTGCTTTAAGAGTATGTTGTGATGCTGTCTATGAGCGGTCAGAAATCTCTCAGACCTCATCAAACAAATCTTGATTAAACATCTTTTGGCATACTATCCTTTTAAAGGGACAGTTCACCAAAAAGGAAAATGATATCATGAATTACTCACTCTCTAGTTGTTCCAAACCTGTACACATTTCTGTACTGGAGCACTGGCGGCGGCAAGCGCAGATGTTTTCTACCGCTGAGATCTTTCTTTGTCATCCTATATGTTATTACAAGATCTGCAAAACAATTTACCCCCAATCTCGTGTAATACATTGGGATATTGCTTCACATATGTGCTTGGCACTTTAGTGACGGAGCAAGTGAGAAAAATTCATACAGATCACTCAATCACGTGTGCGGCACCGGCATCGTTGTAAATATTTTTAGATAAGTATTTTTATTAAATTAGGGATGATAATGATCTTTTTTTACTTATTATGACAGATCACAAAAAATAGGACATTTTGTTGATTTTACGTCTTCTGCTTTGAAACAATCACATATGTGTTAAATTAATAAATGTGTTTTGATAAGTGACAACCGTTTGTAAGCGCCGTGTGTACGTGATGTGAAGCGGATCAGTGATGACAGTCACAAAAACACTTTAAAAGGTTCAATTTTCATTGTTAATTGAATCAAAATGACAACAGAGGTTTTTCACACATCAGCCCACTTTCATTAATAATGCGTCTTTCTTTGTAAATACAGGAATATACAAGAACATCACAACCCACTTCAAATATTTGAAGATTCATTGAAATATACACAGAATTTCTCAAGGAGAAAACCAGGTCGTAAAAGCAGGTGAGGGAGAGAGAGAGAGAGAGGTGGAGAGAAAGTTCTGGAAAGAAGTGTGACATTAAAAGTGTTTGACCAACAAGATACAAAATATAAAACTCTTTCAATTCATTTCACATATAAACCGGCGGACAAGAAGATCAGAGATATTCAGAGTTTATTTAAGTTGTTCTTTGGGGAGACCGTTGGTATGGTCAAACATTTCCAGCTTATGTTCTTTGATCCTCAGAGCAGCCTCGAAAAACTGCAGGAGTTTCTTTCACATTCATTAAAACTGGTCCGGTCGTGTTTCAGACATAAAACGACACACACATGCACACACACACACTCTCACAACAATCGGCCACAGCTTGTGACTGATGCGGACTAGATATCTGTTCTGATTATGGCAAGGCAAAAAATAAACGTGAGACTCCAGAGACTTTAAGAAGAATCATGCAGGATGAAATCGATGCCCACATACACACTACCAGGTTTTTGTGACAACCGCTCTTATTTACTGTAGTAAATCTCTTTAATCTGATGTTGGATCAGAGACGAAATGACCAGATTGAGAAGCACTTCTCTGTGTGAACAGAATTACCAACACGAGTGAGTTAACTGCCATTGAAAAGCAGAAACTCTGATGGAGAGATTCAGAACTCATTGTTATGTATGTGATGTAATGTATTGCTCGTGTAATATATCGTCGCTGTCTTTCTGAAACTCAGAGATGTGTTTTTTAGCAAATGGAAAAACACTGTACTTTTTAATACTTACATACTTTTTATTGGCTAGATGTTTGTAAAACCCAGTGACAAAACATTATAATAATAATCAAGCAACACGGAGATAAGAGGTTTCAGAAGGACAGCAGCGATATGTTGTTTCTAGAGATGCACCGAAACTAAATTTCTCCACCGATACGGATTATTCAGCGTGATATCTGCCAAAATCGATTCTGAAGATGAGATGAATCTTTCTTAACTTTCTGAATGTTATTAGTCCATATAATCACTGATTCATACCGAGCATTAAACTGGTGATGTCTCTTAATATTTTCTATGTACAGAGCACAAATTCATTGGATTTCCATGTCGTCTTTTGATTGACAGGATATAGCGGCTCTGATTATCGGCTGTTTTAAAACTATCGGCCGATAGTGTGAAAAATTGCTTTTATTGTCTGATACCGATTATTGGCCGATATATCGGTGCATCTCTAGTTGTTTCATTTCCTTTATGCTGGGTTCAGACTACACAATATCCCCTGATTTTGGCACATTCTGTTTGTAACGTTGGGTGTCGTGATGATTCCTGAACAACAACGGCGGTCGGGACACAAGACTGATTTAACTCACATAGTGTTTCATAGTGTGCGACAACTGACATCTCAACAGAAAGAGTTGCGTGATTCTCCACTTTGGAGATGTTGATCAATGAGCACACGCGCTCTTGTTCACGTAGCTTTCAAACATGCCGAAACGAAAGCGTGATGATGGTATTGGTGGAATTAAGCAATCGAGGAAAAAGATCATGAAGCTTTAGTAACAATTCTCCCGCCTCTACAATGCTTCCTCAAGGGGGCTACTAGAAATGACACTACTGGAATTAAAGTCAAAATCTGGCCGAGTGAATGTGCAAATTCTGTACGGTGTACACACTCACACTGGCTCCCTTTGCTTAGTCATGAGGCGTTAAACGTAGTTGATAAGCGTGCGTGATTATCGTCCCTTGTGGACAAGCCTCAACTATCCAACAAACAAAAATATTGTGCAGTCTGAACCCGGCATTAGGACTCACTGTGTGGTTTCATATAAATACGGTTGTCACTGGCTAATTTATTTAGCTGCAGTGTGTTCGTGGCCTATACGGTACTCTCCATAACCCACTCGGAGCTCTCTGTGGTTCCTTTACTCCCTCCGGCCTCTCCCTCCTCATCACACTGCAGTAACATCCCGTTCACAGACAGACTGCGTTTAGTCCAGATGCTGCTCACCCTGCGCGGATACGAGCGCAGCCGCTGCGCCGTGGACACGGTGAAGTCGCCCATGTCGAACGAGTGGCTTCTCTTGGGTTTAGAGTCCAGCGGCAACATGAGAAACCGGCTGAGCCGCGAGTCCAGTGTCCGGCCCAACAGAGGCTCCTTGTCGGTGGGGGGCGCTGCAGCGGGAGCGCTGGCTCCGGGGTCAGAGCTTCCAGACGGAGCCGGCTCCTTGGTCGGGCCGCGAAGCTCCAGAGAAGTAAAGGCCCCCAGAAGCTGGTCTATGTTCCCGCGGGGCTTAGGAGGCGCAGACCTCCAGATGTTGGCGAGAGCTCTGTTGGGACTGTAGGAAGTGGCGTCCGCCGAACCTGAGGATGAGGAGGACGAGGAAGAGGACAAGCTGCTCTGAAGCGAGCCGCACCTGAATTCCACCGCTTTGTCCCGCGCACTCGCTTGAGCCTTGGCTTTGGGCACCGGCAGAGGCACCCCGTTCTGTCCCAGCCTCCCTCCGTTGCTTTGCGAGTACGTTTCACCGACGTCGCTCAGTTTGGTGGCGAGGTGCTCGTCGCCAGCCCCTGCTTTAAAGCGCACCATGAGGATGACGATAAACACAAGTAACGTGGCCACGATCACTCCGCCCACCACCAGGATCATGGTGCCGCCCAGCAGCTGGCCGTGTAGAGCCTGGCACTGAGGGTACTCGTCTCTGGTGTAGAACTCTGCGCAGCCCACCACGTTAGTGGCAGTGAGAGTGGTGGCTGTGTCGTCCCACACCGCCAGCACACACAGGTCGTAGCGGGTCCCAGACACTAGATTGGTGACGTGGAAGGCCTTACTGGAGGCGGGAATCATCCTGGGAACACAGACATAGAATGAGTTTTGAGGTAATACATTACATTGAGAAGAGTAATGAGTTGAGTCATTTCTTTATAAAGCCGCTCGTGAGTGTATTGATTTCGTGTGAAAAGTTTGTTTCGCGTTTTTATTTTACCTTACCTGAAAAGTTTCTGAGTATTACTCATACTGACGCTGTATAATATCGTTTGATTTTACGCTTTCATTTATTGTTTGAAGCCTTAGAGCTTGATTTCATATATACAAAGTGCAAAACAAATGCATAGTATTATTCTTATTCATTCACACAGACAGGCAGCACGGAAAGAAAATAAATCTTTTATGCAGTAAGCTTTCTAGATTAAACGTACGGTTATATAAAGCTGTTTGTGCTTATCACAGAATAACTGCAGTCAAAGCACAAATAAATAATGTTTTATTCTCCTCACTGAAGCTACAATTCTCCATTTTAACAAAAACTTCCTTCCTGAACTAACAGCCAACAGTGATTTGCTTTTTCTTCAACCCATCTGTGCTGTTGCCACCAGCAGATGGCAGCTGATATCCCAGACACACATTCAGAAATAAATCAACATTGTGAGAGAGAGAGAGAGAGAGAGAGAGAGAGACAAATGTATACATTTCAAATTTGATTCAATTCTCTGAAAGGGAACACATGAATATTTTTTTTTAGAGTTTTGCCGAAATTTGTTAAAAGGTGTTTGGGAACGGTCTGGCACACATTTGCACACTTGCCCTCATTTGGCCTGACGGTGGCTTGAAAGCATGAGGATTATATATGTTGTTTGCTTATGTCGGCTACCGTGAGAGCTTATTTATGTAGTTTCCTCGGAGCAGCTCATGTAGACATTAGGAGGAAACCGCCCAATTCCTGCGAGTCTTTTCTCACACCAGCAGAATGTGTGCGTATCAGGAAGCACGCAGAATTACAGGCCATGAACTTAGCAGTAGAGCTTTTTTGCTGATATGAATGGATGAATGGCTTAAATGGCAGAAGTAATTGGATTTTCTCCCTGTTGGGTTTCTCGGCCTAACACTACATTGTTTCATCCGCTGTAATATACTATTACTTCATCAGCGAGCAGAGGATTGACATACTATCCGCCCGTAAAACCTCAGAATCCCTGAGTGTGGGAATACAGTAGAGATAAAGAGAAAAGTAATCAGGAGAGAGAGAGAGAGTCACAGAGGACACCATGTTGTTTGTCTACATATCAATCATGATGACAGTGAAGGATGAAGGACAAATCCCTGCAGACAAATACAATTCAGACAAACTCAACATGTTATGTAAACAACAAAACAAATCATCCAGCAGTATTCACTGAAGACAATTCTTCAGAAGCAAGTAAACTGACTATATTTATCAAAATAACACTTTTTATGTTTGCCCTGCATATCTGTCCCATATGTTTCCTGTACCAAATTTCCATGCTATCCCTTCCATCGCCACCGGGAGTGCAAGAATTAACACTTTACCATTATATGAATATTGACATGTCTGTTATTGTGCATTCACCACCAAACCTGTACATGCACAGAACATCACCAGCACTTGTGAAAGCTCTCGTTGCATCTGTTGTTGCTAAGCAGCCATGAGCCGTGGTCGCTGTGAAGGCCGTGACTGCCTCACTCTATCTAAAATAACAAACTTGCGCACGCAAAAGATTCGAAATGTGAACGGCCCTTAGAGGATTTGTATAGGCATGAAAATAAAAACAATCGGGGCTTTACTGAAAACATTTGGGGCTTTAGCCCCCTTAGCCAACCTCTAGCGGCACCCTCTGGTTCAGACGAATGATACCTCATGCAGTTTGCTGGTTCACCTCAGCAACCAACCAAGCTGTCTGTGAAATCAAACTCAATCTAGTGTGAAGTGTAAAACTAGATCAGTATTCGTCTATGAAATGAAAGACGTTCGTTTTAACGTAAATACTGTAGGAAGGAAACGTCACTGTTTTGTACCTGTAGATGAGGACCTCATCGTCTGAGCAGTTGTACTGTAGCTGGTACATTTTTACTTTAGGAGCCGCCTTGTTGACAGACCACCTGACCAAAGCCGAGACTGCGGTCACCTCAGACACGGACACTGTCTTCTCTGGTTGGCTCTTCGGGGTGCCTTTACCGGTCCTGGAGGTGCCCGTAATGTCTGACAGACGGGACTTGGGTTGTGTGGCTTGTCCTGTACCATTGCTTATGTGGGGTAGCTGAATAATTGACAACTCCACCGAAGCAGAGGATTCTCCGGCCAGGTTGGCCGCAATGCAGGTGAAGGTCCCGTAGTCCTTCGATGTGGTTATCAGGATCTCTAGGGTGCCATTGCGGTACACCACAGTGCGGGAAGAGTTGCCGAGTAATCGATCATCGGGGGCGACCCAATGTATGGTCGGGGTGGGATCTCCAATGGCTTCACACCGTAGACTGGCGGTCTGCCCCTCCAGAATCAGCATCCTGTGGGTGTGTTGAGTAATCAATGGCTGCTCACACAAAAACTCGTCCTCCCGAATGCTCCAGAAGTAGCGTCCCTTCAGACCTGGAGGAGAGGCACAGGTCTCCAGGTCATCCTCTCGCTCCAGTCGGCGAAACCAAAGCAGTTCACAATTGCAGTGAAGCGGATTCCCTCCGATGCTTAGTGAAAGTTGAGGAGCGAACGGTGTGGTCATCCCTTCGGAATCCTGTGCCCTGGCAAAGATGGGATCTGGAGGAAGTTTCTGAAGCCGGTTAGAGGTGAGGTCCAAGCGGGCCAGCCTCTCCAAATCCACAAACGTGCCCTCAGGGATGTAATCCAACAAATTGTGATCCAAGCTAAGCTGGTGCAGGTTGACCATCTGTCGGACCGAATGCCAGGGCAAGGAGTTAAGATTGTTGTAGGACAAGTCCAGATCCTCGAGCGACGCCGCGAGGTCTTCAAACGCCCTCTCAGAGATGCGACCCAGTTGGTTATTGTTGAGGATGAGATGCTGTAGGCTGACCAGCCCTCGCAGGTCATCTGGACCCAACTCTACTAAACGGTTATTATCCATGTGCAGAGAACGGAGGGTCTCCAGGTCGCCAAAGGAGAACGGCTGGATGTAGCTTATCGTGTTGCGGGAGAGCGTAAGGTCCACCAAATCCGTCATGTTGGCAAAGTCTTGCTGCGTTATCCGGAGGATGTAGTTTCCCCCTAAGCGGAGCTCCACGGTGCTGCGATCAATATTAGGGGGTACGAAGAGCAAGCCTTTAGCTGGACACAAGGTCCCCAGGGATTCGGATAAGTTCTGGCACGTGCAGTATTTGGGGCATGCATGGGTCATCATTGCAGCCATACACAGGACCAGCAGCTGATAGAGCATGTGGTCCATGGTAGATTCACACAAAAGGACCTGAAAGATAAATAAACAACAAATGATCAGTTTTGAGATTCTTGATATGAAGAATCATTTTTGATTTTAAACATGAAAAAGCCAATGCCCTGTGGTTAGCGTGCCGACATATAGCGTCAATGTGCTCACGGCGACCAAAGTTTGAGTCCATGGCTGAACCTGCTCCCCTATCTCTGCACAGTGCTTTCCTGTCTGCTCTATAGTAAAGCCATAAAAATATATATATACTGTATGAAAAAGGCCAGTGTCTTTGGATCGAGTACTTATGACTAAAACTATTTTATGAAGTAATTTTTTTTTAAAAGTATTTCATCTCAATTTCTTGTTTCATGTCAATGTTTAGTAGTTTACTTGATTATTGTATATATTACTTATTATGTTCCAGTGCATTTTCAAGATATGT
This sequence comes from Triplophysa siluroides, assembly GCA_006030095.1. Lineage (NCBI taxonomy): Eukaryota > Metazoa > Chordata > Actinopteri > Cypriniformes > Nemacheilidae > Triplophysa > Triplophysa siluroides. The sequence continues at coordinate 910,446 of VCII01000166.1, forward strand.
TCAAGCATGTAATGTGCGGCAAAAATAGAGCTGCTCTCATACACAGTACAGTGTGAATGTTGTTATATGGAAACTTCGACGTGCCACAGACGCAGAATGTGTGAAACCTGAAAGTGTCTGCACAAATATTTGCATATGAAGAAAATGCATCCCATTATATAATGCTCCCGTTACAGTAGAATGTAATATTTTGACACATTTATATTTGGATGACTGGTTTATACTTCTGCACACATCAATCAAATTGAATTCTTTAGCAATCTTGAGACGCCATTCCAATCCAGTACAAAATGAACACTATAATTCTAATATCCTGCCATTATTATACATTGGTTCTCATCTCATTCACTTCACATACACATTACTTCATATTAACACTTGCTCCACATTCACATTCACACTTCACATACTGTACATACATCACACTCACTTATTATTCATACACACATCACTATTGATGCCATTTCACGTTCATACCTGCTTAACTTTACATTCACACTCAATTTACACTCAGTTGACATCCCACTTAATTCTCATTTGCCCGATTTTGGAAGGTTTTTTCGAATATAAAAATCCGTTTTGTAACAACTTTTTCTTTGTCCCTTATTGGACAATTCTTCTGGAAAATAATGCAGCACGTCCACGCATCAACCAAGGAGAGCGGGAGAAGGAGCATGAGTCACTTTCAGTTGTGTGCAGGAGAGAGAGAGAGCATACGTTCGCATAGTTCAGCTGTGTTTGTTTGTTCACTGTATTTCAGTGATGGATGTTATATAAACGCTGGATATAACGCTGGATTTGGAGATGGTTTGAGACTAATACAGTAGATGGAGCGGTTAAAGGTGCCGGACATGAACCGCACGCGGTAGGTGAAACTGATGTCTGCGTTTTGTTGCCAATGGGTGCGCACGTGCTTTAGTTCCGCGCTTTAGTTTATTTTCAGAAATAATCGTCCAGCTGTATCTGTCTTTTATAAATGTGATCAAACTAAAGACTCTACTGATATTTGAAGGGTGCGATACTATTCTGTAAGTACTCAAGATCAACATGAGATATGCAGAAACTGTCTGAGTTACGGCCACTTTAAGGACAAGAATAAGATGACTCTGAATTATGTTGCCATGGTGATGGTCCTTCATGTGCAAAGGCTTTCGCAATAAGAGAACAGGAAGAGTTTGCCAATGAGAAATATACTGTACATTGATAAAAAATAAACTTTTTACTATAACCAATAAAATTCCACTCTACACAGTTTAGATTTCACGTAAAAAGAGCCACTGCACTCAAATATGGTCCATGACTCAGAATACGTTCACCTTCCCACCATCTATATTAATCTACTTCATTCTGGACATCTAAATGTGTTTACTCTTGGAGATGTCAATACATATGCTGAGATCGTTGCTCTCTTATTCCCGTCTCTCCCTCCATTAACATTCAAACATATCCGTTAACTCTCAAAATATCCACTAAAAGATACAGAGACAGAAAAATACAGCTATTTCATCTGTACAGGAGATGTTCTCCTGCCCTCTCTGCCAATACACAATCAAGAATTAAAATCTCTTAAAGCGGCCCTAACACACAGGGTTTCTGCCAATCTCATATTAATCTTGAGTATCTATAGAGTAGTATTGCATACTACATATCTTCGAAGAGTACTTATTTTCACACATTTCACATTTATAAAAGATAGACACAGCTGTACGATTACTTCCGAAAACATACGGCGCGTGCGGGGGGGAGGGGTAGGCTGAACTAAACACAGACATCAGTTTCACTCACCGCATGCGGTTCATGTCCGGCATCTTTTAGCGCTGGGACGACTCCATATATCAGTTTCAAACCATCTCCAAATCCAGCGTCATATCCACCGTTTATATAACATCCATCACCCAAATGTAGTGAACAAACAAACACCTGAACTTCGTGAACGTAAACTCGCCTCTCTCCTGCTTACAAGTGAAAGTGACGTCTGCGCATGCTCCTTCTCCTGCTCTCCTTGCGGCCGCGTGCTTTTCCGGGAGAATTGTCCAATAAGGGACTAGAAAAAAATTGTTACGAAACCGTTTTATTAACTTTTTGAAACCTGTAGGATCGCTGGGGGAGTGTATCGAGCACAGAAATACAACGTAATACGCCCAACTCGTTTTTATAAGACAGCACGTTTAACATTGTGAAGAAGTCAGACTGCATGAAACACCGTTGCAGGGCCGCTTTAACATCTGTGAAGATGTTTCACACGAGTACAGAAGCAAAGGATCCTGGGACTACAGATCACAGTCGACAGGACCATGTGTGCATACAGCGTGTGAAACGGCTTCTTTTCTATCATCAGTGTCATGATGTTTGAGCTGCGACGGCTGAGATCTGCTGGAAATGAGCTCAGTTTAACACATTAACAGAGTCACGAGAGAATCCTTTAATACAGCTGTACCATCATATCATAAACGCACCTGCACATCATGAACACTGATCTCATCTATGAACAGTGATGACAGACTCCACCACTGACTTATTCAAGGAAATAAATGAAAATCCATTTTTCTCTCTGAGACGTGCTTTCCTTTCACTAAAGTCTGTCATCGCGGCTCAGTAAATTGGTTTCCTGAATTCAAGACTCTACAAACAAGCAGTTTCCTAGAACTAAACTATAAGAGAGCTGAAATTCAGTCTGTTTACGTGATGTTAAAGGTCAGCCTTTTCACTCATTCGGCTATTTTGTAACCTCACAACCTCCTGGCAAAACCTGCTTTAAAGACATCATTTCAGCTCGGCCAATGTAAACAAACGCAGAAAATGACTGTCAGGAAGGCGAGAGATTTGAATAGAGACGGACGTGGTTTCTCATATTTTACTGATGTCTCTCATACTGTCCAGATGTATTATGTGTGAAAACACACTTTAAAACAAAAGAAACTTAAACACAGAAACTTTTTTTGTGTACACAGCCCAGTGAAATATAAAATCATACAAGAGGAGAAAATGTTGAGTTGCGATCGACCGATCAGAAATATGATTTCCAGCTATGAATTCAATATTGTGGCTTAAGTACGTCCTTTTTAATAAATCCAAACACCTCAGTCAAAGTTTAAATGAATTTGATCTATTAAACATCCAGTGAAGACTATAGAAATGTGTTGTTATGGTGGATGCGGTTGAGATTCGCAGAGGGGACTCCAGTTGGGGATATTTTTGATATTTTTAAACCACAGATGCAGAAAATGCCACATAAGTATGTATGAAATGTGCATAGTGTTTAGAGGTTATATCATGAATAAAACATGAAAATCCTTTACACTTTGAGGTGGAACTCCGTCCCCCCTTAAAATTCACTCCTTGGACTCCATCCCCTGTGTATCACTTACATTATAGAAAGATGAAATCAGGGGCGGAGTGATGTGTTAACTTTGTAGGGGATGATTTATTTATATAGATTTAATATATTTTTTATATGATTTTCACTAAACTCCTGATATGACCAAAGAGAGATTCTGCTAAACAAAAATTCAAAAGTACAGTCCATTTGTTTTTTAAATGGTGAAAAAATTGTTTTTTTGTTAGTCACACAAGTTTAAATCATTTTAATTTTCACACTATAGAAACTGTCTGTAAACATTCAGATGTACATGACCTGGAACGTTCCATTAAACCCAGTCATACGGACACAAGAACAGTTAACGTCACTAGTACTCTGAGACAACCGCAGTTATGTTAATACTCTTATCTGTCCTCAGATATCCAGAAAAAAACAGAGGACTTATATGCACTGTATATGAATTAAAAAGGTTTAGACATATAATCCCATATTAGAAATGTGAAGTGGAGTATTTTATGCACGACTGTCGTCTGTGACCCCGTGATAAACCGGCTGAATGAGCGAGTGAGTAAAGGTTAATGGAGTTTAACCTCGTGAACCCTACAGATCAAGAGTTACAGCTTTCATTCAGGAGACATAAAGCCTATAATAACCTCAAGAAACGCTCACGACTTGTACTATGACTTCTACAGCACTGACGCTATTAAACCTTGAATGGAACGTATAGAATCGATCACTTCTCAACACTCTTTCATCACTTTTGCTCCTTGACTTTATTAAGATTACACATTAAGATAAGCACATAAATGAAACTGCACTTTTACGCTGTAAACAGAGATGGCGATAGAGAAACAGCCAGCGCTGTTCACTTACCGACATTCTTAGAAATATCTTCTTTTGTGTTCCGCAGGAGAAAAAAAGTAAATGATGACAGAGTTTTCATTTTTGGCTTATTAAAGATTCAGATTTCAGCCAACAGATGTGAGCGTTCCTTTTAATGAATAATTCCTTTTTTTATTTATATAATAAAAGTATTATTGGTTATTAAAGTCACCAGAAATAAATACTGACAATACTTGAATATTCTTTTATGGAGTATTTGCAGTGTTTGAATAGTTGTTATCACTGTTTGACTTGAACCAACATTAGGATGAGCACATGAATTAAACCGCACTTTTACACTGTAAACAGAGATGGCGATAGAGAGGCCGACTGCAGAAAATTGATTTCGTTTAATGGATGTTTTGTTTGACTTGAAATGATTAAGAAAAGGATTTCGTGCAGTGAGCAGCCGGTCGATCTGAATCCTCAATACACACAAACACACAATTCAAATAAAGAAAAAAGCAGATGGCCTTTTTTTGACTAATCCACATCAATCTCTTTGTTCAACGTCAAACGTTCCTCTTTTTTTCTTACGGCGGAATCAATTGCCAATTTCTCTTAAAAGGAAGCGACATGGAGCTTTAATACTGGGCGGATCAGCTCGACATCCCGCTGATGAAATTTTCCAGAGGATTTGTGCCTCTCTCGCGTTCTCTAAGCCAAAGAAGGCGAAGCGGCGGAGTCAAACCAGCGAACATAAAGTGATCTGCGGAGATGACACATCGCTAATGAAGTTTTAAGAATGATTCCTTCTGCGACTGACGCAGATTGAGCTGAAGATTTCTCTGGCATCACTGGAATCTCTCACCGTCACACGCTGACATTTTGAAGTGCTCGAACTCTCATACAGAATAAACAGACAAAATCATCAAACGCATAATCACGAATCAGATCTCTGCAATGTTTTCTCTAGACAGCAACAAGATCAAATGTGCACCCGTGACCTCTGGATAAAGTCTGTCATCATTTATTCACTCTTATGTTGTTCTTTCTTCTTTGGAAAACACATGGAAACTGAATATTTGTGAAGAACACTCGTCTTTGACTTTCACGGAAGACGCTGTCACGAAAGATGGATGGTGAATAGAAACCAAAGTGATACGGCTTTGAAACAACATTTACATATTGAATTGGCTTTGAATGATCTAATAAGCACGTGTACATCTACAGCAATCTCATTGGCCGGTGAGGAAACAGGTGACCTGCGCACGCCGCCTCATCAGCATCATCATCGGCCCAGATTTCTCTTCTTCAGGAAGATGAGTGTGTGTGCTTAAGAAAGGATGTGTGACGTTTAGAAGGTGAGCACTTGCGTGTCCTTGTTTTATTATTATGATGGAGGACACGCGCGATTCATCTGTGACACGCTCTTTAAATTGAACTTTCAAAAGAAAGCGCTTTGTTCCCGTTCTGCTTTCTTCTCAAGAGATCATTTCCGTTGTTCTCGATCGCCGTCTGCTGAGGTTGAGCGTGAAGAAGCGTTGGCGTGATGGAACAGGTGTGTGTCTTTCAGGTGTGCGTTTGCACATCCACGCTCATCACACCTGAGGTGTTGCCCGGGCGTCAGCTCTGAGACAAACATTTGATATCCTATTTCATTTTTACTTTTTTCTTACCTGTATTCTGCTGCTCTGCCATAGGTGAAGCCTATCAATCAAGTCTCACAATCCTCCTGCTTCCAGCCGAACATCGATGACATACCTGAAGAGAAACAAGAGCAGGATTAAAGAAAAGAAATGTTTTATTATGGTGTGTATGACACGCTCTTTCTTCTCACATAATAAAAATACTTTATACTTAAAACAATCGTTCATCTCTTTTATTTGATAAGTAGCCGTGTAACAGTGGCATTATTCAGACATTAAAGTCCCAGTGAAATAAAAAATGACAGTGCCTATTTTTTCATGAAACATTGCCGTTTTTATTGTAAACAGTTGATCAATGTGTGTCGTTCTCTTTTTAAAATTCGTGTGCCCTCATAATCTTCAGTTAAAATCTGAAAATGCACTTCCGCCCTCTAGTGACTGTCCATCTTAAATGACTTATGTTAGACGGCTTGGGCGGAGCATCCGCTAACTCCTCCCCTTCAACTGTCAGTCTGCTGCCAGTTCCATTTAAAAATGCAACGGCTGTTTTTATACATCCAATCAAATCGCAGAGAAATATGAAAGCCACGCCTACTGTTTTTCTCATTCAAAATTCCATTTCACTCGAAATGCGGAAGTTTAAAAGTCTCACGCATGTCTCAGATGTTTCTCCTGAGAAACGAGTCAGAAATCTGAGAAATGTGTCTGTCATGAGAGTTTGAGAAGAGACGTCAACAGTGTGTCAAACTGAGCTCAGATTTATCAAGTCTGCAATCAAACGTCAATATGATTGAAGATCTCAAAATCAACTCAAACATTTCTCATCAAATGTACTCAGATCCTGATCCTGAGCTATGGAAGAGAAACACCTGAGCAATAACATCTCTCCCTGTGAGGGCACATTTGATGGGATTAATGTCAAGCTTCATTGTTTTGTAATGAATGTGATTATAGAGATTTTCACAGGTGTGAACAGGATTAAACGCATTCAGATGATTCCAGCCAAATTCCTTCTTATTCGAGAGTGCTATTGTTGTTTGTGTCCTCTGGATAAAAGATTGTTGATAAGAGTTTAATGCAAATGTGCCGGGGCCAGAAATGGCTTGAAGATCTGAATCGCTTTGAAAGCTTCAACTAACACAGATGCGTTAAAAATAGAAGGCCTTCCTCTCATGAAGACCGTCCCCCCGTAAAGTCTATAATTGATGCACAGTTTGCTGGATCAACAGCGCTGTCTCACCTGTCAGATGATTTCAGAACAAGCTAAAGAGAGAGAGAGAGGAGATATTTCAATAACCGGCTGAAGAGAAATGCCATCTCTTTACCACAGCTCAGCTCTTTCATTAGAATATTGTGACAGTCACACTTATTCATGTGTATCACAGATACTATCATTTAGCTCTATGCTTCTGAAGTCTTTCTTTCTTAAAAATCCTGCAAACGTTAATGTTATATCAGTCATTTTCTTATATCTGTAACATGCAATTTCAATGCATTTCTAAATTAAACGACTCTTTAAGAACAATCTCATACACTAATAATTATACAGACATTTTTAACATTTGTTTTACACGCATCACAAAATCTTGAGTAGGTGCACATGAGTTCTTTTTTCATGTTCATGAAGCCACTGAACTTGGCATCCGTGAGAATTGTGCACATTGCGAACAAGAGGTTCTTGTATTTCCACCCATTTTAAAGACATTTTTTGGTGCTGAAGTTTTGGGTGAATCTGTGAAATTGTTGATACACAAATCTGTGCATACACATGCTAAAGAACGAGACCTGCTGTCTCGAGAAACTCGTGCATTCTCACCAGAATAATTCCTACATTTTAGTTCCAATAAACTTTTTAAATTGTATATATTTTTAATAGACTTAGAATTCATTTAAAAAGACAACTTATACCGACAAGCACTTCATATTCAAGGTACGGTCAAACTTCCCTTCCGAACAAAAACGGCAAAAATATTAATGCTATAGACCACTTCACAAGACTGCTTCAGAAGATTTCAATTGTCTTAGTTTTTTTAACTCTTGAAGATATTCGTTTAACATTCTGATTCAGTTACAAATGTTCTGTTCGTGTGGTGTTGAAAAAACTGAAACAGGAAGTTCTTCTGGACCGGCGTTGTTTACGTTTTCTGACGTGGTCTATATTTTCATTTGTACTATTAAGATTGATATGTTTCTAAACTCTTTCATTTGGTGATGTAAAGAGAATCTTAGACCGCAGAAATATTGATGTGATGAGAGTAATGACTCCTGGAGGCGAACTTGATGCTGATCTTCTGTTAGATGAGACTAGGTCACTGCAGCATGACTCCTGATGACCTTTGACCTCACCCTACATCAGCTGTTGATCAGCATCAGAGGTACACGTGTTTTAAATCCACAAACACAGATCCGATTCAACATCACCTTTCCCGGAGGACAGCAGGATAAACTAATGTTGTTACAGAAATCTGTTGTTTCCACATTACTTGTGAAATTATTAGAACGTAAAAGTTTATTTAAAAACATTAATGTTATGTGTGATTAATCAGATTTCTTTTTTTTAATCGATTGACAGCACTACTCTAAACAATATATCTGCTAAAGCTTCTTTACCATGACTGTGCTTCTCATCAGCATGTGAACTTCTCACTCCTGCTCCTGACATCAGAAGAGAAGAGCACATCCGCCCATGAGACAGACTCCGTCTAGACCTCAGACAGCACACTCATCGTCTGATGCATACTGCACATTAACATCCAAAGACTTTCCAGAGCCATAAGCTTCAATCTGATCTGTTCAGCTGTATGCGATTTCCTGGAGTGAAGATGAACTTTCCAGACGTTCTACTGGGAAACAATCAATGTTTATATGTGACCGTAGGGCTGTGAAATTAATCGTTATTGATTTCAATTTCAATTTTGGCTTCCAACAATTACAAAAACAAAACAATCGAGGTAAAATGATTTCTGAGACATATTATGTTTTGCAGGGATTATCTCATTTCTTCTTGTGTTATGAATCCACAGCGCACTTCCCCGCGAGGCTAAGACACGTGTAGTCTGATATGTTGAATGTACGGTGTGTTTATGAGCAGTGGACAACATATTTGCAACATAAACGGCATTTAATTTCACTTTTGCATTTATTTTAGATATTAATTATTTATATTTATTTATTTAAACTTTATCCAGTTTTTATTAGTTTTTTCAATAAATACATGTTATTTCAAAGTCAATAATTGTGGAAAATAATTGTGTTCTCAATATTAGCCATAATAATTGTGATTATAATTTTTGTCATAATCGAGCAGCCCCAGCTCGATAAATAAAGCATTTTTCATAATAATAAACAAATTAAGCTTCAATTGTGTTATTAATATCTGGTTTATCAAAATGTATAAAAATGCTGTTTTTCAAGCATCATGCCAAAATGATATCTATTAATCATCATTATCACATTATTAACTTATCATTTTAATTAAAACAAATCATATTTATCATTCTGGTATACAGTATATGTATATATGTAAAACTCCAGGGTTAGGCAATGTCTACTGAATTGGCATAGGACGATATCTGCAGTGAAACATCGCGATGGACGATGACGGCGTTATAAGTGATGCACGTATAGGCACAAGCTGCGTTTATAAATGAAGGTGTGTGTCATCTGTACAGCGCGAGCTTCACAGTAATAAAGAGAGGCTTGATTGTAATTTTATTCTGAAATTCAATAAAAAGAAGTGCATCCTCTTTATACAGCGCGAGCTCCACGGTTATACAGTCAGGCCAGTCTAATCTGTACAGTGCAAGCTTATATGTCTCTTGCCATGTTTGTTTACATTGCAGCCCGCAGCACAGAGCAGCGAGAGTCACGTGACGAAAGTGAAACATTTGTTGGAATGACGATGCCGTCATGTCTGTCTCATCATCGTCACGTCTGTTAATCACCGGCGACCATCGGCCCAACCCAATAGAGTTCAAAATACGGCACCATTTTGACATGCCTGTATACGGATGGGTATGGAGAGTCTCTGTGGGTTTTCTGATGGGTTCCCAGTGTTATTTTCATGCGCTGATGAACATCATTAACAGCACACGGCTCTTCATCGATCCACTGACAACCTGCTGCTGCGTTTACAGACAGAGAAACAGCAGTGGACACAGAAATCAACCTCCAAACAAACATCTCCAGAGCAGTGGAGTGAGCCGTCATTCACTCTTTAAGTGGGTGTGTTGCAGCGCTAATGATGAATAATGTGTCTTTTAACATTCATCGCGTGTCTGAGGTTAAAAACATTGATCCATTCTCTTTAGCAGAAAGCGTGCCGTCCCGCTCGGCTCATGATGGATGAGCAGGTCCGCACCAGCTGAGGCTTAAACATAAACATAGCGTCTCGATCTGTGAACTTCCATCATCGTCCTGCACATCGCTGACATTCGGAGCAGATGTTACTTAGACACGGAAAAGGAGAGCGCGGATAATCGGCATCTCAGCCGGCGGATCGCCGTAATAATCTAAATCAAAACTCATTAGTGCAGAACGCTCCGCAGATGTCTGCAGAATTTCAACATCCATCATTCATAAAGTACCACGCGTTCCCACCCCATGCGTGTTTGTTTTCCAAGTTTGAGAGAGCACATTAAACACAGCTTTACATAAAGGGAAGCAAGAGAAGATGCGGACAAATGTGGATACAGATACTACCAGACTACATTTACAGTCGGGCTGGGTGTCCGCATAAATCCCTGGATTTGATTACTTCAACTCAATTGAAATGGCAGACAGAATTAGCGTTTAGAGAGACGTTCACAAAGCTGTACGGGGAGGGAACAGCTATTTACAAACGGTGGATTACATTTTTTATGCATTTGGCAGATGTCTATATCCACAGTGACTTTCAGTGTGATCAGACATGTGCCGGTGTTTGGTAATACGGTACACCACGGTAGTGTCATTGCGGCACGTCAGATCCCCGTGAAGAATGGGGGAAGGCGGAGCGCTGCCGTCCTTAGGTGAAATATGAGTTCTGTCACGACGTTTCTCATATTTATGTGTTTCTGAATACCACATAGAAACAAATAGCCGGACTAAAGCGCCAAAATTGCATGGGTTATATTGCCATTGGCATTCCTGACAGTTGAAGAGTTAGCTTGGTCCGCTAGCTACGCTAAAGTTTGCATCTGGTAATTTAACTAATAAAATCGAGAAATGCGCTAATCGCAGTTGTGTAGTTAATAATGGCAGTGTGGCAGAAACACAGAGCGCTGCTTTTAAATGTCAATTAAGCTATAAGCTATCCTACTGCTTGCTATTCGGATCAACATGAATTAGCACTGACACTGACAGGAAATGATTTATAATGAACAGATGTGTCAGTAAAAATGACCATTTAAATAGAAAGCCACAAATATTATGTTACGTAAGTATTTGAGCATGTAGCTATGTTAAATACACTATTGTACAGCAAGTGAAGTGAGCATCTTTAGCTTAATCATCACCATCACATCTGTTCACTTAAATCTAGTATGGAGAAAAGATGTTTTATCATATTTAATTAAACACCTGACAAATGATCAATAAGCTGTACTTTCTCTTTATTTCTTATTATTGGTTGATATTTGAAAACATTATTAAACTCGTTTTTGAAACTATACTATACTATAACACTGACATTGGCTTATCACTGTGATACTACCACGTCTACCATAATAAAAGCTTCATACTTTACCGCCACATAAAAATGTACTAGTGTCATCAGGCTTTACATTTCATCACTATATGTGACCCTGGACAACCAAACCAGTCTTATGGGTCAATTTTTCGAAATTGAGATTTGTACATAATCTGAAAGCGGAATAAATAAATCATATTTCTAGTGATGTATGAGTTGTTAGAATAGGACCATATCTGGCTGAGATATAACCGTTTTAAACTCAGGGATCTGAGAGTGCAAAAACATCCTGTGAAGTTGTGAATCAGAGGTGCTGTGGCAGGCCATCCACTCACAAAATAAAGTTTTGATATATTTAAGGTAGGACATTTACAAAATATCTTCATGGAACATCATCTTGACTTCATATCCTTATGATTGGCATAAAAGAAAAATAGATCATTTTGACACGTACAATATATTTGTGTCTTTTACTAAAAATGTTCCCGTGCTACTGAAGACTGGTTTTGTGATCTAGGGTCACTTATGTGATTCCTGGGAATTGAAGCCACAACCTGTACAGCTGAATAAAAGTAATGCACAGATGTGTATATTAATTCTAATTAAGACACAATTCACAATTAATTGCATGCATTATAAAAGTTTGTGTCTGTGTAACATGTATATTTATTTTGTTTTTATAAACACATACACATACACGTATATATTTAGGAAATATTTGCATTTGTGCAGCTGTAATGTGTCAGAGGAGAACTGGCCCTCCCGGCTGAGACTGATTTCTCCCGAGGTTTCTTTTTCTCCATTTTATTCATCAATGGAGTTTTGGTTCCTCGACTATTTTTTAGATTAGCTTATGGTTTGCTAAATGCCATTTGCATTGCTTTATTAGAACATTGCTTTATTCATTGCACTGCTGGGCGATGTGACGATGTTATCCCAAATATCCCAATGTCGATTACAACAGACAAATATCAGACAAAACAGCATTATAACATTATCAAGCGATGAAGGCTTTAGCGTGGATGTTCATGTTCATATGCCCAGGCAGTCAGTAACAGCGACACAATTTTGGAAGCGCTGTTTTGTTCGGTTCATAAAGTCAAGCACATCTGATATTATTGGATATCGCGGTGATTTAAAGTCGATTATCGCTCTCTTTTTTTTAACACATCGCCCAGCCCTATTGCACTGCACTGTATTCTGCCTCTTTCTGTTCTTCTTTTCTACTGTAAAGCTCTATATAAATAAAAATAAATGTAATATATTTATACAGTATATAATAAAAAACATATATATATATATATATATATTTATAAACATTTATAGATTTTTCTTACATATATACATGTTTGTGTTTATAAATACAAAATTAATATGCACAGTTCACGGACATACTGTATATTACGTAAACACAAACTTTAATTCTGGATGCGCTTAATCGTTTAACAGCCCTAATTCTTATTATTTCAGGTTAGATAGCAGCCACATCTGGTGATGAAACAAAACAGGATTTGCATTAATCAAATTTTACATTGTCAATTTTTTTGTAGAAAACAGAATAATAAATAATTAAATTCCGATTGGTCAAAAATATTCAATTAACCCAATTAAAAAAATGATAATCACTGAAGAGTTAAAGAACACAGCAAATGCAAAAATACAGTAACTTGTACATTTTTAAGCGAACCATTCCGACATGTTATCAGAGGATCTCTAGAGGAACATCATTCATCTGCTCATGTTCTTTCTCTTCAGGACAGAAAGAATTGTACCTTGAGTAAAGTCATTTCAGCGAGGGCAGCACATTCACCTCGAGCGGCTGAAACACAGCTAACACAACATCTCAGGTCACCAGCATTAACCTGCTTACTGTACAAGAACAGATCTCTAACCAGCTTCACTTCTGTCCAACAACAGGATTCTATAGAATCTCATCTGAAGAGATCAGCAGACGGAATATTTCTGAAACCAACCATGTATTTTCATGCACACAGTATCAAAGAATCTATTCTATGCCAACTATCGTATTTTATAGATCTTCATTGAGCTTTTCTTCATCCAAATCACAGCTCTTTGTTTGAATTAATGATATTTCTGAAACCTAAATGGAAAAATAGTCTCTAAAAAATCTAAAATGGAGGAAAATCTCCCTAGACCCTCTGAGCCATTAAAGCAAATAGTCTGCAGCTCTGCATGCCACGATTTCACTAATAAAAAGCATTTCTGCAGTCGAGTTTCTTTCAGCGAGAGACACAGGCAGCCAGTGAACTGTGGAGGTGTGTGTCTGTGACTCCTAATGCGTTTCGTCCCAGTGGAGAAGTGTATGAAGACTCAATTCAGCCACTCGGCGACATCAATTACAGCCGAATGAATGTAGCGCTGCTGCCTGCCACAGAAATGATCTCAGAACAGATATTTTTGATATCTCACAACACCATTTTCAACGGAAAAAATGAAAACTTTTCATGAGTTTTAGCCAATCATTTACACGACAATAGGGTTTTGAGGGGCTAAAAATGGGTTTTAATGTGCAAGGGTTTGCAAATGATACCTTTATCATCACAAAGGCATGAAATCGCTGATGTCATGAGTGTTACGGTTTCATCAGCAACAACGTAAACAAACGTTATGTGGCCCGAACATAACTTCCGATGGACAAAGTTGAAGAATTTTTTATTTAATTAAATACAATTATTATACAATCAAAATATTCATATGAATGAAAATTTAATCTAAAATAATGGTTATTTTAAAACCAAACAACGACTTTGGGTCAACGTGTGCGTCTATAGGGATTTCTTTACAATGCAACATCGCCAGCTAGTGGCCTGCCGTCTTATGTTCGCAAATCCGTTTTGTATGCATAGACGAAACGTTTCAAAAACGTTTCTGTTCTTTGCACATAATTGTTGTGTAAATGTTCACTTAGAAAGAACAATCTTAGAAGAATCTTTTTCTGTGTTTGACTACAAAAATAAGAGCATACAGATTTGAGTACAACATGAATTTTATTTTTGCATCATTTTCTCACTCTCCAATAAAAAATGATTTCCCAATCTCAATATACATTTGGATAACATTGTAAGAGAACAAAAAAGATTGCTTGCTATTAAGTTCACAATGTTGTCTCACATACAGTACACACCACGCTTCATGAAGTTGGTAGTTACAGAATCGCAGCTTCTCAGTTTGGACGATAAAAATGTTTTGAAGTCACAGATTTCTGCACTGAAAGAAATCATCCATTTCCAGTGATTTAGCGAGTTCTTAAAACTTAAAGCTATTCCATATGGTGTGGATGTCAGCAGTAAGGCACTTAACTTCGAAGTGCTGCTGCTTTCATACAGTATATCCCTAAACAAAAGCATTCATAGTGCTGAGGCGACAGAAAAAAACACATCCAGGCCACAATCGCACAGGCTCACGCTGTTCTCATATCAGAGAAACAAAGCTGATTCATTCTGACCTGCTTCATTTCCCTGAGCTGAATGTGAGATTCAGTTTCCTCAGCGGTCTGAGTGGGCGCACACGCCGTACCCTCAGCAAAACAATACAGACGCTTGAATATTTCACGGCTTCTTATTCTCTCCATTCAATGGGTTTCGTTTAACTCTCCAACAGCAACAAGACATCATCCTCCATCTGCATGTGTGAGAAACATCCAGAGAATCCAGAAAAGATAAATCTTCCAGAAATAAAACCATCCGTCGATGAAATAATGAATCAAACACACACAGCTTTGCGTTTAGCTTTGATCAAACATGTTAGTGAAATGAGAAAATAATGAACAAAAGAAATTAGGCCATAAGAAAATGTTACTGAGATGTTGCTCTTCATTTAAGTATCAACTAAAAAGAGAAAGAAACGCTGAAACGCATGAAGAGTGTGGAGGTGTGGAATGAATGTGGATCGTAGAGGTCAAATAATCTGGATTTGAGTAAATTTGATGAGAAATGTTTGAGTTGATATTGAGATCTTCAATAATATTGCCCCTTTAAAACCAGCCTGCCACACCAATTTAACCAGCTGGTTTTAGCTATTTTTTCAGTAGGGTTGGATTATTATGCGAGCTCTGTGTTTGACAGAAATGTATTACTTACACATTTTGATCATCTTCACAAATTTCGAAATTTAAAATTAGCATTTTGAAGCAGCCTATATATCTGTAATGAGCCATTTCTTACTGGTTTGAGCTGACACTTGATGTCTAAAGTAAAGGTCCAGAAACAAAACCAGCTGTGAAACACTGATTTAACCCAGCAGCTCAACTTCCAGACATCATTTTTTGGTTCATTAGTATTTAAACTACAGATGCACGATAAATCATCGGCAATATCGGCATCGGCCAATAAATGGCCATTTTTATGTAATCGGTATGGGCTGATAATAAAATGTAGGCCGATATATATTATAACTGATAAATTATGAATCATTTCCTCTGGTTGAACCACTTCAACTGCACGCTGCTCACAGTTAAAATCCAGAACAGTACCGTCTTCGTCATGATTATTCACTTACTGCTATAAGAAAAACATTGTGGATGTAGTATGTAGATATTTATGAATGTTTATTATAGGAACAAAAGCATATTGTTTGAAGCCGACTGCTGTCTGAATGCTTTCTGTCTTGAGACCTGTTAGACTATTGAGAAAACCTTTCTGGGTTGCTCTGGAAGAACATATATAATTTGTAAATTAAATGAACATTATATCCCGAAAAGTTTAAAAGTTCAAAGATCTTTAAATAGTGTAAAAGTAGGCTTGGTACGTTATTTTCTGAGGGGAAAATAATTTTCAGTCTCAGGAAACGTTATATTATTTAGATACTGTATATCGGCCAATATATCGGTTATCGGCTTCCAATGTTAAAGAATTATCGATTATCATTATTGGCCGAAATGTACATATCGGTGCATCCCTAATTTAAACATATCAAATTTAAAAAAGACCATTTCAAATGTTCATGTCATCATCATTTCTAGACGTATTGTGGTCATTTTTCATGTCTGTTGAATTTTAACAAAATTAAACCTCAGGAGTGACAAAGTCAACCAACAGCAATGTGAAAGACTGACAGCATGAAAAATGTCATAAAAATCCAGATTATAACATTAAAAAATCATTTCAAACTTTCCCTAAACACATTTAGAAATATGGCTGTTGATATTGCTCAGAGGTGAATCCGAACATGTTTTCTTTGCAGTATTTGAGGTCTGAAAAAATACTGAGCATCTTTTCTCTTACTTTCACCTGTTTCTCCAGTTTTCATTTTTGGCAAATGAGTGCAAATAGAAACAATATTTTTATTTGAAATTTGAGAGAAATATTGTTAGTAGTTCACAGAATGAAACAAAAACGATTATTTTACCTGAACACATACCGATAAATAATACATTCAGAAAAAACTAAAATCATTTTGAGATGATCTCTTAATTGTTTTCCACAGCTTTATACACGTATACAGACCAGGATAAACATGAAATTGAATAATGGCATGATACAGAAAACAAGGTAAAACAGCGGAAACTATGTGGAGTATCCACCCTCTAAAGCACTTATCATTGAGAATACATCCCAGACATCTCGGGGAAAATGGAAGAAATATTTCCAGTGTGCAAAATCACATGGCCGTCGACTGCGGGCGATTCATGCGTGTGTGACCTGAGGCTGAGAAGATTTTCCATTAATTCCCAGTTTCTACCTCCGGCACATCACATGTCTCCTGCCAGAATCACCTTTCTGCCCGTGTGGATGAATAACTGCCCAGATGATCCCAGAGAATCTCTGTGCTTCTGAATTACAGGAAAGCTTGAGGGTAAATGAGAGACATTTCATTCGCTCTGTGCTGGAGGGGCAATTACGAGCCGTTGTGTTTCTGCAAGGTGCCGCTGGAAAGCCGAACACAGTTATGAATGCCCTAATGCTTTCACGCTGTGCACTGTGAAGCTATCAGAAGACTTTTCAAACCCAACTGTCAAAGAGATACAGGGAGGTCTCATGGGTTTGCATTATTTTTCTGCCTTAAGAGTCTGGCCGCCAAAGACCGTACAGCGCAAAGATGTCAAACTCAGCAGGGTGGTCTCGAATCCAACCCACTACCACAAGGGGTCAAGGTTTGGCAGAGGAAAAACTAAACTGGTAGGACACAAAACTACATCTAGCGGCAAAAATACACAAGTGCCTTTTAAAAGAAGCAGTATATTATACAAATATTTTATGATAATAAACTGTCCATGTGTATGACTTTCTTCAACATTGCAAATGTTGTTGTCGTCATAGATAGATTTTAAAAGAGTCTCACCGATATATCGGTATCGGCAGATATCACTCGGAATAATCGGCTATCGTATCTGTGCATCTCTAATTATAACCTATTCAAATGGCATACATTGTGACTACGTGACATATAGTTAATAATTGTTTTAGTACAGGAGTGTAGCAAACAGTATATACAGAATTTGCGATAACACCAAGAGTTGAACATGCAAAAAAGTGTAGAAATAAGAAAAAGTGAAGCAGTGAAGTCTAAGTTTGTTGGAACATTATATGAATACTATATTATCAGAATTGACAAAACCCTACGCTAAGCTCATGTCAGTAAGAAAGCAAGGCGAGATGATCTCATTGAGATGAACGCTCATAAAACCTTCTGCAGAGATTAAAGACCTTCTCGCCTTCCCGAGGAAAGTAATCGATTGGCACCCGAGATACAAGCAGCAAAAGCTTTGATTCATAAGTTTGGGTCCCGCCTGAGCTTCAAAAGATCTCCATATGCGCTGGCAGATGGCAGGATGCTTTGTCAGTGGAGATATGCATACCCGCGTGTGCTCGCCAGGTTCTTGGCCGGCGCGCAGCTGCCATGTGGCCCGTGGGCAGGTGTGGAACGGGTGCTAAGCCTGTCATGTACTGAGGTGACTGGGATCAGAAGTGAGAGGAGGCAACGGAGGTCTTGAGAACAGCGGTCGGATGGTGGGAGGCGATGCTCACTCCTCTCACGCACTGGGGCTCTACCGTCTCTGTCCCCGGTGGACAGCTTCAAATGAGAAAACCTCACGTGCGACGCTTGGATGAACACTGGAAAGATACTTGAGGGTTCGAGGTTATAAAACGGATTTTATTTCAAGTGCTCCTCATGAAAAGAGATTCATTTGTAACACATGTGTGGTATGTGCGGTGTTCATTGCTTCGTGATGGACTTCCAACAGAGAATACTGATGTCGACGTAAAACTCCATTTGCAACCCACTGAACTTTGGTAATTGAATCAAGTGAGGTTTTCAAGAAAAAATTGTAGGCAGAGAATTGATTTTCCTCATTTTAAATTGACTGGATGGTAAAAAAAAAAGGTGTCACCGAGTTTGACCTGTCACTTATAGAAGACCACACCCTTCCTGAAACAAAACTGGGACTCGATTGGCTGAAACTTAAGATGCCTTTGTGACATCAGGGGAAGGAGTTTTCATTTTGATTGAACATTATGCTAACTTTTTATTTTAATATTGTGTTTTATTTAAAGTACATTTGAAAATGAAAAGGTTTCATGGTTGTTTTCAGAGTGTTTCTGTAGCTTAACTGGTAGAGCATCATGTTAGCACAAAAGTCTCTAGTTTGATTCACGACAAACACACAAACTGATCAAATGTCTCTTGAATGCTTTGGATTACAGGCCAAGTTTATAAATTTCCTATCAATGGTCTTCACACGACCCAGACATGATCAGAACAAAAATCCCAGATTGAATCTCTGTAATTATACTTCCAGACATCGATGAGATTTCATTATTGTAGAAGACTTTTCTCCTGAGCAATTTAAGAGAAACATCTGAGACTAGAGTGGATACTGAAATGAGACACAACTGAGAAGTAAACCAAATCTCTGAGGTCTGAAAGAGTAGTAGCATTATCCTCTGGGTTCACATGTGAACTGGTTTAGCTGTGTTTTATTGACATAAGCTCCATAAGCAGCTTACACGCACGACAAAGACGGAAAACCTCCTTCATGAAGGAAAATTCTAACAATCCAAACTACAGCGACTCCTCTTTTTCTGATTTTCTACTACGGTAAAGTTTACTTCAGAGCTTAAATAAAATATTGATTCTATGATGCATTACTCAACATTCTTACATTAAATGGTGAGAAAAACTTTTAGAGCACGCTTTATTTAGCTGACAGGGAATTCAGTCTAGTTAAACTCGATCTGTCTTCATATGCAGCCGGTGCCAAACCAACAGAACTGTTATAACCGTTACAGCCAAAACAATCGAAAAGAACCTGAAAGAAGGATGAAGCCCTGAAGCAGGTCAGATCTGTTGATCACATGTAAATGCCAAAACCTGCCTAAGAAACTGGTTACAAATTATTCCAAAAGAATAAATATTGAATTCAATTTTAATTGATTTGTGAAATCTGAATAAATACCAAACCATACTTTCAGATGTAAGAGTCATTGAGACGTTATGTTTCGTACTTTACTTTGAAAACATGTTTTTAACTTTAAAGGTCAGCGTACTGTTTAACCCTCCTGTTATGTGTGTGCCGTTTTTAGCAATGGTTTAATGTGTGGTAATAATGTTTCAAATATATGCTAATTTATTCAAACTTACATTGTTTTTTGCTTTTTAGTCACACTGTACCAACTTAATTTTAAAATAAAATAATAGGACAAAACACAACTTTTTGTTCAATCTGTAACCAAGTAGTTGATAGATGCTTCTTTTAAAAAGAATTAACGAAACAAACCTAAAACCATTCAGGTTATAGTTCCAGAACGCATGGGACAAGAATATGAAAATAGCTGAAAACCACATTATTTTCATCAATTTTTGTTATCATATAAACATTATATCTCGCTTTCAGGAGGTGTCAAAGTTGCTTTGGGGTCAATCTGACCACAGACATAACTGGAGGGGTAAATAAATGCTACACTGCCAACAAGGTTCTTCTATGGCACCGCTGTGAGGAACCTTTCAAGCTCTTTTATTTTGAATTAAAAATGTGTTTTTCAAAGATTCTAACATCTTAGAGTATTTACGGCCAACAAGAATAACACAAAAATAAAGTTGGGAATGAATGTGTCCAGTAATGGGCCAGTAGAAGGAGAAAACCAGATGACGAGGAATGACAAATAGAAACAAGCAGCACTTAGCAAACAAACGTCATGCTTCTATTGTGAAGTCGGAGGTTTCGTCCCAGACCATTGATTCTAGTGAATAAACCCATACAAAGAACTTAATCATAGGGCAAACATCCCTGTTTCAGACTGTGAGAAGAACAGACCCATCTCCTCTTTTAAGAAGAGGTTGTTCACAAAAATGAACAGCTGTCATCCTTCTCAACAACAAAAATGTCTAAAGCGGCAAGTAACACACAGAACACAAACAGCCGTCAAGCATTTCTTATTCAAAGCAGATGGCATGAACACAGATAACCTCAAAGGTTTTGCTTTGGTTCTTTCAGTCATTGTCAGGCTTTCGTCATGGCACTGTCTGGACTTTTATTCATTCGGGTACGTCTGCAATATGCACGTTCTCTGTTTAAAGACCGATAACATGGCAATTTACTTTCTATTAGCACGTCTCATTTCATCCTCAACACGGTGTCCCGCACAGACGTCAATGAGTGTGTCTGATAGCAATTACAGCTGATGAATTACAGCATTCACATGAGGATACACAAACAGTCATGTGACACAACAGTAGACCGGCCGCTGTGTTTCTCTCCTGACGTACAGTATTACTTCTACATGAACAACCCAGCTAACACAGAATGTCCTGAAGACGTCCCCAGTTAGTCTCCATTTGGTCAGCGTGACATGACTTGACCACGTCCATTTTTTGGATCTTGGCCAAAGAATCTTAAATGGTCAAATAAAATAACAAATGAATTTAATCCTCCATGTGTTTACATTAGAACGACGATAACAACGTGCCTGTGTGGTCAGAAATGTAGTTGTGATGAAGATAATAACCATGTCCCAACAACGTTCAATGTTACGTTGTCGCGAAGAAAATGGGAATGACAAGGTTGTGTCACTGGAACGTTATTTGGTACGTCACTGGAACAAATATGTTTTTTTCGCAAGCGCTAGCTAACCACGTAGTTCTATGCTATGCTTGTTGATACGTAAGCTAACTAAACCAGTAAGAACGAGATTTGTTTGATTTCACTACCTATAGCCTCATATACACACTAGCATAGCAAGCACTAAATGTAAAAGACATTAATGGTAATTTTAGCAAAGTTCTAGTGACATGTATCGCAATGTTATTTTGTAAGAATTCCAATCAGGCGCTAAAAGAGTTCCCAAATAGACGTTCTTTCAGCCAATAGAATCACTCGGGGTCCTAAAGGGGACCGAATTCGAGGGGGGACTCGATACCTCATGACACCGGTACAGGTACGTTCTCACAATGTAACTCTATTAATTGGGAAGTCACTTTTGCACTGTAAACAACCCATCATTAAAAAAGGGTTAGGGGGAAAAAGGGAAAGGTCAACCATAAACATTTTACTCATGCACATGTATGACTTTCTTTCTTTAGCTCTGAGTGCAAGAAAGGGATTCATATTTTAAACGTATTTAATGCTCAAATCACACATTCACACGTGAGATGGTGTGAGGATGAGAGTAACATATGTTCTTTAACATTTCTCACTTTGTTTTCCACACACACAATCGCTCAAAAGAAAAAACAGCACACGCGTTTGGAATGACCGGAGGCGAGTCAATGATATCAGAACCGCAGCTTTAAATAAAAACGTTGTGTTGGCATCAGGTTGGAAGGATAGGACTGTTAGAGCAGATCTGTGTGGGAGTGACAGAAAATAAGAGCGACATCTGAAATCTGAACGACAGGTGTGTCCCACACCTCTGAGACCCTGAAAGATCCATTTCTCAAAGAGTTACACTGCTGTCCAGTTTCTCGCTCTGCCCTCTTCAGATTACCTCACACAATACATCCCATAAACACCGCCGAGGCACGGAGAGGTAAGAAACATGCGGTTCTTTAGAACTTCACTGCTGAACATATCTCTGTTCAAGACATTGGGTATGATAAAGAACATCTGTACTTGTACCACTTAAAAATGACTGCAGTAGTCTTAAGTCTTAAAACCGTGATGCATGTAAATCAGCTCTATGATGTTTATATTTCCACTCAAAACAGGATTAAATCTCCAGCAGATGTGCACACATTTATTCACGCACGCACAGATACATTCATTTTTGTATTTCTTGTGAAAGAAGCAGGAAGGCAAAGAGGTTTTTTTTCAAGCATGTATTACGTGAAGGAGAGACTGGGGCTAGTTGTCACATGATGTCATAAGTACATACATACATTTATGCATTTGGCAGATGATTTGCATTGCATTGTATTCTATACTAGCCGAAGTATCACTACACCAAATGCTGTGCCGTGTTCATAATTTAAATCTACAAAATGAACCAACTTCCTTGGTACACATAACTAAATAACACAATGTATTTACTATAGTAACCTGTATTAGGCTGTGTTCACATTTGACTTATTTTTTTGTAAAAACAAAAAAGCTTGCAGTGTTGTGGTTACAAATAGCAGCTGGCAATGACTTCGCAGCTTCATAGGCAGCGCAACGGAAGTCTATTTGAATTATAAACAGAGAGCGTCTTTGCAATAACTAATCACATATTTCAAAACGAAAATACGAATTTCCCGCTAATAATGCAATCAAGCTATTGAAAGTGAAAATGTATTCCTACATTAATACAAAACTATGCTTCAACCGGCGTTTCGGCCGCCATTTTATTTTATTGATCCTGGTTGACCAACATTTTCCTCTCACGTTGTTATAGAAACGACAGGTCTAGCTTCTTGCTTGTCATTGGTCAGCTGTGAAAAAGGTGCTAGAAGTAGGGCATTTTCTATTGAGAAAAGTTGAACTGTTTTCAACTTCAAAAGACGCTCTGACCTGCAGAAAAAGATGAAGCTTTAGCTTTAGAAGGTTTAGCATCGTGATGCTGCCGTAGCACCGGGACACAGTGCAACCCTCATCACAAGTGCCGTCAGGATCTCAGTTACTACAACGTCAAAAGCTCAATAACACAAATAAGTGCTTGTGTGGTTGCTTTTAAATGTGAGTCCATGTTCTACCAGCAGATCTACAGGCAACATTGTCTTCTATATGAAGTAACTCAAAAACTTCGCATGATGAATTCTGGAGGACGGTCCGTTCAGAGAAGCTGATGGAGAGTTCACAGATGAACAGAACTTCAGTTTGGATGAAATGAATCTCTTTTTGAATGCAGCAGCTCATGAGTGAACTCCACACTGCAGTCATGAAGAGTTCAAGATCAAACGCTCACAAGACTTTCTGAAAGCGCAGGGCAATACAATCAGCCGTCTGTGATGTCAACACTATTTCTGATGTGAATTTGTGATATGTTGCCAAATGTAAATCAAAGACGTTAACCTGTCCACGTACAATATCAGGAAAATCTGCCTTCTGAAGCCGTGGGTGTGAGAAATAGACCAGCATTTGATTTGTCATATCGACGGTTTCAAAGCGAAAACATAAACAAACGTTACTGCACATGCGCGCATTCGTGGACTGCCCTTAACTTCCGGTACACATTCACAAACAATTGAGCGCCTGTAGATTATTTTTGATAACAAACAAAAGAAACCAAGAAGAACCGTTACTTGACTAAACTTCTCTCCGATATTTTGAATTTAGACTGCGATACCAAACTCAACTTCTAGAGGTCAATGTACCTCACGCTTTCTTTAAATGCGCCCAACCTACAGGACCCATTCAACATATTGTTCATTTGATATAATGAACATACAACACAATCAACAAATCGTTTATTTAATACAATTATTATACACATACATAATTAATCCATATATATATATATAATCCAGAATAATATATTATTCTATAGCAGCAGAATACTGAGAATGTAAAGCGTGAATCATACAGACAAAACATACGGAAATCCCCAACCAGTTCAGCTTTTCTTCTTTTGTTTTCAATGAAATAGCTTTTATGTGTTTGTGGTGTAAACAGTATATGTCAACAGATAAGAGCTTGAATAAAGTTGCTGTGTTTTATTAGTACTGAAGCTTCTTCAAAAACTTGTGCAAATGAAGAGCGGCTTACAGCTCGACCAACTTTTGCCCTGACAGTAAGTCCATCTACAAACTTTCAGGCAAACTCCGACAGGCAAAGTATTAACACCAACACACAAATTCTCTCTGAACGCATTGCTGTCAGTTTGTGTCGTTAAGACGACGCTCCCGTCCGCCAGCTAAAACCTCCAAAGTGAATATTAGCAGAAGAACTGCTGAGGTTTTGTTTGTGCAACCGGCGGTTTTAGTGACCTCGGATCAGGAGAGCCGGCTGTCGGAGAGAAGGGGATTAGATTTTGGGTCAATAAATGCTGTGAGACCTCCCAAACTTCCTCATGTCTCGGAGCTTTGTTCAGGTATTTAGCGTTGAGGTTAGAAGCTTATGTCAATGAGATCCTCAGAACCCCGCTCTCATCTATAATTCCTCACGGACACACTTAAATGGAAGTTCTATGGTAATCGCAGCCCTCCGTCAGCTCAGGGGTTTAACTCTGACCGCAACACGTCACCACTGAGCCATGCAGAGAGACGCGACTCGCTTGAGAAGACGAGCAAAACCGGAATCTACAGGGTCACCTAAATGGAAAAACGTAGAAAACAAGACACATTTGATTTAAATGTCACACAAGTTTCCTTGAAGTCAAAATAGCGTGATGTCACGAATCAGTTCAGTTCAATACACTCTCTTTTAGATAATGGGAGAAGTTGATTGGTTCAGCTCGTGTCATTTCTTGTCTTTTCTGGGACGTGACGGCATAAATATTTTAAGAAATGTTCGTAACCAAACAACACTGACTCCCATTGACTTCCATTGTATGAACACGAAACCACCGAGACATTTCTCGAAATATCTCCGTTTGTGTTTCACAGAAGAAAGCGTTTTGAATGACATGAGGAGGAATAAATGATGAGAAATGTTTTGTGTTGATGAACTGTCACTTTAAGAGATAGACGGAGATGATCTGATGCAATCAGCTTCTCTGTGCCGCGATGAAAGACGAATGACAGTATAAACTTTTGGAGTTTTGCTGAGAAACTCTGGAAATCAAGTCTAAAAATAACCCGAAGCCGTGCGATTGATTTTAATAAAACTCCCGCAATGCATGGCAGAATCACAGTTACAGATTCACAGATTCAGAGAGCGTGAGAAGCTCTCAGTGATGCTCTACAGTCATGTTCTTCAGACGGGAACACACAGCTTTCAATGTCAGCTTGTATTCAAATGCATTAAATAACTTTAAAACGCACCAAATCAAATCCTCTAGCGCTTGACATTACTATAAAGATGTGTTTTTTATACTACAACATACTTGACTTCTATTGTTGTTAATGTTATTGCCTATTTTAGCATTTGCTTTGTCTTATCAAGTCATCTTGAGGCCTTCAGCGCTGTGGTTGAGAAGCATTTCTCTGTAGTGATGTGCACGATGATAAGATGAGGAATCCATTAATAAACTGAACCTTTAAAGAAAATGGACCAAAAAGCGATTTCAAAGGGTGATGAAATGAGGAATCGAATTTCCCTTGATCTTTTGACATATATAAGAGGTCTTGGTATTATTAATACATCCTGCAAGTTTCATATCTTAAAACATCCTCCTCATAAATGATGAAATCAATTACACAATGTAACACATTTTTTGGAAAGTTGTGTTTTGCATTAATTTTCACAATGAAATTTAACATGCTGAATACGGAAATATATTTTTTTTCACCATTGACGGAACAAAAAAATATTTTCACACATTCAAACATTTCAGTATTATCACTCGTACGCAGAAATGACAAGGTACCGAGCTCAAAAGAACAGTTTAACGTAACAGTTACTTAACATGAGTCGTCCAGAAGTGTATGTTTGATTGTTTTTAGGGTGGTTTCCCGCACAGGGTTTAAGACATGTCCTAGACTCAAGTCAACGTTAGATCTGTTTGAATTGAAAACTAATTGAAACATCTTCAAGTACATCAGTGCCATTGTTTTAACTCATAATACAGACAAGTTATTTGTTGTTTGCATGGCATGCTTGTAAAAATAACTTAAATGTCCTAATTTAGCTAAGGCCTAGTCCTGTCTTAAACTAATCCCTGTGCGGGAAACCACCCCTTAGTCTTTTATGACTAATACTGTCCTCACATCATCGCTTCATCCCGCCTTCCCCTGTGCTACAGACATTTCAGGAATTTTCTGACAGTGACAATTGGAAAATAATTTTTAAAATATGTGAAAATTAGTACAGTTTTTGCTTATTTGCAAAATACCGATATATAATACTTAAAGATATAAACTAAAAGTTTACTTGAGCTAAATATACACTAAAACGTTGATGCTACATAAATATATGACAAATGGAACTGTACAGAAACTATAAAAGTCAGGCCAACAGTTGTTACACTGTGTTGCACAAGTGATTTCCGTAAAAGCTTGAATGTGAAATTGCTGGATATGTTACGTCACAGATGCAGATACATCTTCATAAGATCTGCCTATAGCAAGATAACAACACCCACTTTTACATAGTTGGCTCCGCCCACTGGCAGATTTGCTTCAAACCCAAAGGTTATTGTGGGATGTATGGACTTAAAAGATAAAACGGACCGTATAACAGCACCTCAACTATTCTCCTCACAGATTTAATCCACACTGAAACCTCCAGAGTTCTGAGGAAGATTGACCTTGTTTCTCCTGCCTCAATGTTTGTCTCCGGTTAGCTCTACAACATCCTAATGACTGCACTTTTAAATTATTCACAACATTATGATTCACGTGTATGACTAAAAATAGACATCATTACAGTGTGCGCCACCACCGAGCTGCCGTCACTGCAGAAAAACTCCCTGTTCTATATATATATAGCCATGGTCCTCAGGAGACATGAATAAACATCAGCTCACGGAGGTCCACACATTCACTCAGACCTGCCAGAACCGAGACACCACGGCTCTCCTCGGACGCTTCGGCAAACACATCAAAGACATCCCGCCTTGCTTTGCTGTGCGCTGTTTTCAAAGAGTAAACACAGTGTTAAAAAGAGCCCTGAATTATCATTCATCCCGTACGCTGCACTTTCTTCATCTCGGCCAGAGATAATCTGGTGGGTAAAGATGTGCTGCATGACAATGAAGGGAAGTAAACTCACCGAGGTCGCTGGGAATAAGGGAATTGCCAAAAACAGCACAACAAGTTAAAATAAAAATAATAATCATTTGAAAAACTTGCAATGAAACCTACAAATGATAATAATGCTGTTAAAAACAATTGGCTGGATATTAGTTTGTCAGAGACGGATGCATCAAACAGCCTTGATTCGATGTCTAAACTCTCAGGTGGCTACGTCTCAGAGCTGACCAATTAAATATTAACATAAGGGGTGTGGTGTGCGCTTAGCTCTTCGTGGAAAAATCACGCACATCAAACAGATAGCACAACATCAGACAGTTAACACACCACGACAGCAAGTAGTTATAAGTAGCGCAGCCTCAGACAGTAACAGAGTAGGCCAATTCAATATTAATATAAGGGGTGTGGTTTGCGTTAAATTCTTTGTGTAAAAAAATCACGCACATCAAACAGTTAGCACAACATCAGACAGCTAGTGCAACACCAGACAGTAACAGAGCTGAGCAATGAAACATTAACATAATAAGTGTGGTTTGCGCTTAACTGTTCGTGGAAAAATCACGCACATCAAACAGTTAGCACAACATCAGACAGTTAACACTTCACAGCATCAGACAGTAACAGAGCTGAGCAATGAAACATTAACTTTATGGGCGCAGTTTGCACTTAACTGTTTGGTGAAGAATCACGAGACATCAGTGACATAAGACAACGAGTGCAGCATCAGTGATGTAAGGCGAGTGATTCTTAAGGCAAAATGTGAAATGCTTATTCAAGTCACTTTGGATAAAGGTGTTTGCTAAATGAAGATTTAAATGTACCATTTGACATTATATGCAAATCAGGTCATGTGACCTACATCCAGTAAGACCAGAGACTTCGCCCAGATGAAGAAATATGAACATTACCTCTCTCTTTAACTGTAAAGAGGTTTAAAGAAGATTCATTACCCGTAATGTTGTTTTTACATGTACATCACCAATATATGACTTCAGAAAATGAAGATACGACATGAAGTATAAGAAAATGAAATACAGAGAGTATGACTACAGTCTTCATACAGTAATATTTACAGTATCTCCAAACTGACCTGTTATTATACGTTATAAAATGATCATGAAATCATCTTTGGAGTTTAGTTAGTTAATGGCCTATTATTAGCTGCTCTGTTGGCCTGTATCAGTGCACTAGTACAAGAGAGATGCTGCAATTAAGCAGGTTAAATATAGAAAAGCCTCAGGGCTGATTATCAGGTGTAAGCCGGGTCTCCTCGCTGCAGTGTTTCTCCTCGCATCACATGAAGCCTGCTGCTGAATGAAGCAAAGGAATGATTGCAAATACTTGCACATACTCATCATCAAAGTGGGTCTTAAAACAGCATGATCACTCCTGAGGGTTTTCATGTTAACTCACAGCAACAAGATGATACTGACGAACTACAGACACACATCTTCAAAAACACTTCCTTCCAGTTATGCTGCAGACGTTGGTCAAAGAAAACCAAACTCGAGTCAGACGCTTCATATGAAGGGTTCAGTTGTATAAATAAAGTGAGCAGAATGAGGTATATGAGTCGGCGTGAGGCAGCAGCGCAGGACATGCGATGAGCACTAATTAGGCTGTTTAACAAGATTATCTGCACCTGCTGAAATCCCGACAGGTCCGCAGGAACAATGTCCATCACTGCTGTGAGTGACAGAGAGTGAATGTTCTTCATCAGAGGATTGCCAGTGCTTTAAAATCCCTTTACAAGGACTGTTATCACCTAAATACACAACTGTTTATTTACTCTTACAGTTACCCTCACGGTTACAGTTTTTTAAAGGTGTCGTGTGTTGTTGTCATGGTCAACTCAAGAATATACGCTTCAATGATGGGCATAAGCGCTACGGCATCACTACCTTTTATCGCCATCATTTCTTGTTAAGAGCCACACTTCAAAGAGCATAAAATTGGATTGGAATTGTTTTAGCAATATTTTAGCTTTTATTTTTAAACACATACAGTGTGTTTAAACAGTTTTTAAACACAACACTAACAGGGTTAGTTCAACCCAAAGATGAACATTTTGCCGTCATCTGCTCGCCCTCAAGTTGTTTCAAACCTATACAGATTTCATAGTTCTTCTGAACACAAAGAAAGATATTTAAAAGAATGTTTGTAAGCAAACAGTTCTGGACACTATTGGCTACAACAGCAGGGAAATAAGTTAGTGTGGATATTCAACGGCACCCCAGAACCTTGTTTTCCCACATTCTTCAAAATATCTTTTTTTGTGAGTAGGTGAGTGAACGTGAGTGAATGATGGTAGAATTGTATTTTTAGGGTGAACTATCCCTTTAAGGCCTGACTCTGTGGGGTTGTCTGAATTCCAAAAGTTCCGTAGTTACGATACACATCACAATACTTTAAACTAACTTAAAAAATTATATGAAAACTGAAATTGAAATAACATTTATTTTCAAAGTAATAACAATTTCAGAAACTGTACAAAGTACAACTTAATTAAGAATGTTTAACTTTTAAAGGCTTAACTGATCCTATATACAGCAGGTTTGCCCATCATTTCAGTTTTAGACTAGATTTAACTGTTTTGACATCATTTACTTTACCTTGGAACGTTTAATTGCTATTTTCTTTAGGTTATTAATTTCGTTACAGTAAGCATCCTATATATATATATATATATATATTAAAATATTTATATTAAAATCGTGTATATTGTTTAGACATTTATATATTGTTTATTTGCTTTTTCAGGAATATTACAATTTCCATGATTTATTCATAAATGATGGGTTACGAATGGTTAATTTGTCTGACTGAACTATCGTACCTTTTTTGCTTTTTCATTCATATTGGTTGACAGGCCAAATACTGTCTGGTGTTTAAGGTTTAAATACTTGACAAGCACGGGGCGTACCACCGTCACAATAGAGGATATTAGAACATAAACGACATGTAGCAGTTCTTTCAGTCTCGATCGACTCAATTGAATCGTTGGTTCAGTGAAGGGCGTGTTCATTCAGTACATTCAACCAATGAAACGCTCTGGCAGAGCTCACACTCAAACCCTATTGGCTCGTGTCTCTTTGAAGCTGCGCTGTCTTAGCTTGAGACAGTAATGAATGAGAAAAATCGTTCAAAAAGAGAAATGAAATAAACTAAATTAAATTTCTTCAATCATGCAAATGACATACTTGGTTCGATCTTTAGCATGTCATTCAGTCTTGTAAATGTACAGTACGACTCACTTCATCACTTCTCTGATCGGTACAGCGCTGGTTTCTTTTGGCTGATTTTATGTGTCACATCACGTTAGCAGATGAATTAACATTGGCATCTAAAAACGTTTGTGCTGCCTTTGTAATGAGTTTCGGGGTGACTCGCCAACAGTGACGCTTCAAGTTTGCTGTGTTTTACCGGCGATTGTGAAGGAAAATAAGACGCAATGTAAACCACGTGGAGACACAGATTATAGTCTTGTGTGTATAAGTGGATAAGCACATGTGACGTGCCGCAAAGAGTCGGTAGCGCCTTGACCGCCGAACAAATAGAATTAAAAGAACAACATATCGTATAATATCCCCATCTCTCTATGATACGCATCGTAACATTTTTGCATCGTGAAATATCGTACTACAAAGTATCGTTACACCCCTAGTATATGACCATCGCTTCGGAAAGCAGTGTTAAATCTCTTTTCAGTATCGACTTGGAACTGAAGGACTGGTACTTGATATCACTGGCGCCTATCATGTGAAAGCCTCATTAAGTGGCCAAATCTTGTACGTGAAATCTAATTTGTGTGGTTCTGTCTAAATTGTCTAGAAATCGTATCTACTTCGTGTGAGGGCGTAGTGGCAGAGTTGAATAAATATCATTATCTTTGTATAAAACATTGTTCTGTCAATGAGATGTCCTAAGCATATTCAAACATCACAGGGGAACCATCAAGACAGCAATCAATACCTGAAAACTGCTAATACAACATGCAGAAACGCTCGAGTAACATTACACCAAAGATTGCCAGAACATTTCAAATCTATTTTCCTTTTTTAAAAGTTTTTAAAGGAGTGTTATGGGTTTAGAACAAGTTCAGATCAATAATGTTATTTGCCACAAATGATAATCTGGATAATCTAAGAAAAAAAGGTTAAAGGAAAAGCACTGGAAGGCAAGAGGTTTCAAAGGCTGTATAGCTCATTTAGTAAAATCTCATTAAAGACATAATCATAAAACTCATAAATAAATAATATTAAACTACATAAAGTAGTATTATTAACTGACTTAAGTATTACAAATGTGAGAATTATACATTAAAGCACAAATTTTAAAGTTAAGGTCTTTGCACATACGTATTTGGCTCTCCTTTGAACGGTGTCTCTGAATTGTTCAAAAAGGCCACTCAAAACGCTTGCTACGGATGCGAAAAATGCAGAAGATCGAACCCGGTCCAGTGTGTATATGTGATTGACACAACATGAGGTCGTATCTATTTTTTAACGTGTGGAAATCTCGGACGCAAATTTCGGACTCAATGTGCAACTGGCTTTAGACTTTGAATTTTGATGTCAATTCCACTATAGCAAACACCGATATATTACTCACAGTATTTAGTTTAATCACATCAGAAGTAACTGTAATTAAATTACAGTGAAACTACGAGTAATCCCTTGCTTTACTTATTCAAGGAAAAAGTTATTAAATTACATTAACTAACTATACCCAACGCTGATTAAGGAGACCCCAAACATGTCATCATTTATTCCCTCTCATGTGGTTGTAAACCTAATCATAATGTTTTTAAGGTGTTGGTTTTTTTATTGCGAGTTATTGTGATTTTTTATGTCACACAAACATGTATCATGACAAGAAAACGATATTTAGCAAAATTATTTAGCTCCAAATTACAATCTTGAAAGTGTATCATCTTTTGAATTCACAAAGCTCACATCTTGGTACTGCAGACAATGAAACCTTATTGAGCAAAAAGAGGCAGATTGGGGATAAAATAGGCAATAGTGTCCTCTTCCATTAACCTTCTGCTGCTGCCATGATAAGACTATAAAAATCCTCTGATTGTGTAATAATCATACAAACATACTCCACACTAAACACACACAGACATTTTCCCGAAAGTGAACTCTCAAGAAGGTTCAAGGCTTAAAGGGAGATTAGTAAAAAAAACAAGAGCTCACTGCAAACCATCTACACTAAAGACATGATTGTGTGTACACAACAAGTGTAAACTTTCCATCTGTGTGATCAGTATAAACACTGAGATAAAGCGTTTTTTACAGCTTACAGAACTGACGGCAGAGAATCACTAACAGGACTGTCATTCCTGTGGAATTATCGAAAGTGACTCGGAGCGAATCTGTTGTCCTGCAGATGTTCTCTGAAGTCCACAAATATCTTGTTTAACCCTTGACACTTGTCTGGAAAAGCAGAAGGTCTTCTAAACTCGGTGGATCTTTCGCACCTGCTTCTAGCGGCACCCTAAAAATAAACCCTGAGTTCCATATTATCTGTCCTAGACAGTACTCAAAATTAGAATTAGTGTGTCTTAAATCATCATTTTTCCATGGACACTCAAACGGCTGATGTTACTGAGTGACCTCACTGCGAGAGGGGGAGTTTAGTGGCGCTTCACTGTATTAACAGTAATGCTTTACGCTACATACTAAATAATGACGTTTTTTAGATTGTTAACATTTAAAATGCATCTCCAGCACTGTGGTTCTCAAAAGGGGGGTGTGATCAACAAAGGGGTCCCAGCTGACTTCCTCAAGATGACCAATAGTTTAAAACAAAATGAGCACTGAAGTATGTAAAAACTAAAAATCAAGATACGTCTTTTCATTTGGCCATTTTGTTATGAAAAATTTTTTTTTCAGTTAATGTCAAGTTTCAATTTTTTTCGGGGGGGCCTTATTAAGGAGAGTGGGGGGCCTTGGAGTCAAAAAGGTTGAGAACCCCTGCTCATGTCCCGGTGAGCGCTTACTGTTTGTCTAACAAACAATCACACTAAAACATCTGTTCTCGTGTGCTGTTTCGTGATGTCATTCTTTGTTGTTTCACAATGAACTGCCGTTGTACTGAACACAAACAGAATATTCATAAAATAACTTTAAAGAATCAGGATGAAAATGTACATTTTTTGATGCGAACGGTTTCTTTAAAGGCCAAAACACTTCATTAACACTTATAAAAATAAAGGAAGTTTTCTCACACTCCAGTAATAGGAAAGGTGTGTGTGGTTCATATTTCATCATTCTGGTGTTAAATTCTTATTAAGTGTTTGGCTTTAAGTTCATTTTTAAATAATACAGCATCCGCTGAATATTGCATGAGCAGCATTTATCTTTATAAAGTTTTCTGTTCATAGCAGCAGCATTAAAACTGCTGAACAACACGAGAGGTGTAATGCACTGAAGCTGTCAGACATTTCTCTGTGGACTGCGGACAGTCATTTGTATTCTCCTGTCATTCCCTGTAGCCTTGCCTTTTTCTCTGAACCGCAGATTCAATTCAGGTAAGCTAGCCTTAACTATGCAACTAATAAATCATCTACATATTTCATTAGCTGTGGACCACAGGGCCTCAGCATGAACAAGGACGTCCGGTAAATAATGACTAACAGATCCCGATCAAACCAAACAATCTGCTGCGTCTGCTTCATTTCCAGCGGTCGTTCACTTATCTAAAGGCCTTGACTCCCGGAAGATTTTTTTAAAATAAGGTTTCTAAACGCTGTGGCCAAAGAATCACATGAGATGAATCATAATAAGCTTTGAACAGTCTGAGAGAATTACTTTTCTGTACAAAAATGTGTTTTAAAGAAACCCTTTCTGTGAACCCCATGACAAACTCATCTGCCGAATGGACTGTAGTAATGATATAAAAATCAAACAATATTTTCACTACATATCTTTTCCAACATTTTTACCAGCCTTCATCTTCTCAGCAAATTTTGATATTTTCAGTTAAAGGGACAGTTCACCCAAAAATAAAAGTTCTGTCTTATTTACTCAGCCTTGAGTTGTTCGAAAAAAGATATTTGGACGAATGCTTGTAACCAGACTGTTCTTGGACCCCATTGACTACCATAGTAGGAAAGATGACAACGTCAAAAGTGCTCCCAGAACTGTTTGCTCTCCTACATTCTTCAAAATATCTTCTTTGGTGTGTATTATATAGTAATTTTTCCTACTATGAGAGTCAACGGGGTCCAAGAACTGTTTGGTTACAAGCATTCTTCCAAACATGTTTCTCTTTGTTCTTTAGGACAAATATTTTTATAGAGATTTGGAACTCAAGGAGTTTTTTCATTTTCAGGTGAAGTATCCCTTTAAATGATCCTTGTGCTGTTTTTGAGGCTTTGGTTATGTTTTTTGGGTGTTTAACAATGGATGTTCATGTTTCTAATAAAAAAAAACGCTTTACATTTCAAGTCTATTGTTCATCGCTGTCCCATTTCTACCAAAACGACTGGATTTCTTCCGGTCTATACAAAGTCCCTCCTTCCGAAACGCTCTGATTGGTAAAGCTGACCAGGTCTTTCGTGATTGGTTTCCGTTTCTCAGGCTGTTGTGATTGGTTGATCCCCCTCTCAGTGCATGTGAATTCATAAGCTTTGGCTTTTAGCCAAAAACGGTAACAATGGCGTCAACTTAACTTTAGTTAAAAACAGGCGGATCGATCGAATTGTAACAGAGGTCTGCTAGTGCATGTGCAAACGTCAATCTTTGTTAGAGATCGCACATATTTTCTTCCTACTATGGGGAGGGAAATGACACCAGACTGAATGGGTCAGACCGGTTATATTGATTAACACTAATACCAGAAGTGTTAGTTTTGCTTTTTTATATTGGACCCGAGTTGGATAATAAAACAAGCAGATTGACTAGGAGACATTTGCAAGCAGGACTTCAAAGGACGTTTCATAAAGTGTTTTAGAGGTATGCGCACACACTCAGTGTATTACACAGAACAGCTTTCACAGGCGATGTTAAAGTCATGAAGCTGTTATTTGACCGTTGGTTATCTTAGAATGTGTGTCGCTGAATTCTTATGTCAGCTGTAGGACTGTGATGAAAGTGAAAGTAGTTTAGCGTGTAGCTCAGTCAAATGTGTACAATCTCTGATAACCAATTCCCCAAGGAAGGCCTCGCACATTTTTTTACGTATTCCTTTGGGCGGAGGGTATTGAAAGAATTCGGAATAGTGACATCATGTACCCATGAAGTAAAGGGCTGTAGTCAATTCCAGCCGTTGTCTGTAGTCCTTAAAAAGGGAATTCTGTCAAAGACAATATCTCGCTTGGCACTGAACTTTGAGCTATATCATTTTGCAGGTATTGTTTATTCTCTAACAGAAACATTACACACTAACTAAAGAAAAATGGGATCGCGGGGAACGTGCTCTTTAAGATAATCAATAAGCATATGGTGGAAACAACCATTCAAACATGGTTTTCTTGTAGCTCAACTGCATTGTGGGTTTAATCCCAAGGAACACAACAATGAGAAAAATATATATTTGTATTGTAATGCACTCTTGATTTGGATAAAAGCATCTGCCTCCCTCAAGCACATATAAATGAATGAGAGTGTTGGTTTATACGTGATCACTAAAGCACATCTGTTTCTCTATAGAGAACATGACTTTACTATACTTTTATATTTTACATGCAAGTTGAGCAGCGCGCGGTCTGAGACCGGAACATGACATGCCAGTAAACTGCCGTATAAAAGCATCGCCGCTTGCGGGATTATTCACATCTCGCTGAAATGCACTTAAAATAATGACATCATAATGTGTTCTTCACAATGCCAGTTCATGCCATTCTAATAACGGCACAGCGCCGGACCCTCCCAACTCAAGAGATCCGGACATGAAGGGAAATGTTTTGGAATAAATTGAATGAACATTAATGAAGCCATTGTTTTGCACGGAAGATCTGTAAAATGCCTTCTTATTGCCCAGTTTAATATGAGAGGTCAACTTTAAGAAACGTTGAAACCATTTACCATCACAGCAACACTGGCTTAACCAACCACGTCATTTAGAGAACGTCAAACCAGGTTGAAACAGCCATTTCACAGAAATGACACTTGTCTCCGTCAGACACATGTGAGGGGCAAGACATGTGCAGGTTGTGTTTCTGCTGAAGCACTTCCATAAATTATTCACTACAAATGTGTTTTACTTGCGTTTCAGCTTGACTTTTGCTTTTTTGACACATCCCTTTCACATCATCCCTTTGACACACACACATTTGTATATTCACTCTACGGGCAGAAGTGATGGACGCCCCTTTTAATGAACAGGTTTTACTACTTTTGTCATTTCATGAGCACAAATCTGAATGCTGCAGCTTTCAATATTATTCGGAAAAAAATGATTTTATTGTAAAGCCCAGACTCGAACCAGCTGAACACCTTTGAGTCGAACACCCATAACACAAACCCATCAATGACGTGCATACAGTGCAGTGTTGGGTAAGTTACTCTGAAAAAGTAATTCATTACTAGTTACTAGTTTAACCAAAACTGTCTGTCTAAAAAAAAACTTGCTTTCACCAGCTATAATTCTCCTAGTAGCATGGCCTTGTAAACTAACGCTACTGTTTAGTGTGTTGACTAAATGTTTATATGCTCTCTTGTAAGTCGCTGTGAATAAAAGCGTCTGCCAAATAATAAATGTAAATGTAGTTACCAATGACATATTCAATAGTGTAACTAGATTACTGTACACAT
Source organism: Triplophysa siluroides (assembly GCA_006030095.1). Taxonomy (NCBI): domain Eukaryota; kingdom Metazoa; phylum Chordata; class Actinopteri; order Cypriniformes; family Nemacheilidae; genus Triplophysa; species Triplophysa siluroides. Next base: position 947,892 of record VCII01000166.1, read on the forward strand.
GAGTCTCTCCAAAAAGTATTTAATGACTTATTACTAATTACTCTCTGTATCCTACATCAACCTTGATTAGTTAAGGGATTCAAGGGTAGACATGAAACGGCTCTTAATTTATTCAAATAAATAGTATAAAACTACGTTAAGTACTCTTATTAACTGACTAAAGTATTACAAATGTGAGAAGGATACATTAATGCATGCATTTTAAAGTTAGACTTTGAATTTGAATGTCGTTCCAGTATTGTATACATTACACAGTATTAAGTTACACAGGAGATAACAAATTAAATTAGAGAAAAAATAAGAGTAATCCATTACTTTACTTTTTTAAAGGAAAAGAAATACAATTTCAGCGGTACAGTCAGTTCTGAATTAGGTCTCTTCAAACAACAAAGATGGAAACAACATTCTTTAAAATGGTTTGGCCTACAAGCAACATCGTTTTGTGACAGAACGTTTGTGGCTACCGGGAGATCATGAAACCAAACTCAAACTACACTTATTCAATGTTTTGGTAAGCCTGCCCCTGTAGCTACTGCCGCCTCGGATGACACTGCAGCTGCAGTGGATGATACGAACATTAACTTCAACAGAAAATGAACCTGATGAGGCTGACGCTATATCCTACGGGGTCCCCCTCCGTCTATAAGCAATCGTGTTTCGAGGGTGTATTATACTTTCTCTTTTTCTGTTGATCACTCACCTCCCACTTTGAGAACCACTGCGTTTCCTGGTAAATAAAATGAGCATATGCGTTATCATTTACCTAACTTTAAGGGGATTGTTGGTATATTATTGAATTGATATTGGATAACTTAACTAACGTTAGTTTGTGTGGTGGATCAATGAATGCGGGAGAAGGGAAGAAAAACGTAGGTGTGTGTGTGCATATCTGATTTTCTTTTATCAGGTTTCCGAAAGTAGGGGGGCCGCAATGCTGCGAGGGCGGGGTCGCAAGATGATTTACACAAATCGTTTTTTATTATTATTAGGAATAGCATATGTAATCATTAAGTGTAATAAAATAAAAAAATATTAGTTAGGTTAAAATAAAACCATGCAAATAAAAATCCATCAGCCATTTGAATTTCCTCCCCCTCGCTCGTGACCCCTGAGGTGATTACGTCACATTAACCGCATTAGCAACAGCACCACGTTAAACAGTCCCATGTGCACGCAGATTTTTTTCACGCTTTAAGTTTAGGATATTTTTCTTTTCTCGAAATTAAACATGGGTTAATATGGACCAAAGACAACGCAGGGAGGCCAGCGGAGGAGGGCAGAGAAGCGCTGCAGTCAGACAGGCCAATCCACCTCAGGTACGAAAAGGGGCCGACGTTTGCATAAAGAGTACATCCATCAGCACTCGAATCTGTGTTTGGACAGACCTAATAAGTGCATGTGCGCAGTCTCCCGCAATGTTTGTTTACTTTAACCACCTCCGAGGATAGTGGGGGTCTCGAGACACTGGCAGTGATATTTTGGGGGTCGCGGGCTGAAAAGTTTGGGAACGCTGTTTTAGACGATGAGAGACATGAGAACTCCTGGCCAGCTTTGTGGACTTAATGTTAATTGATACAGTTAATCATTATTATTGTCAACGTCAGCAATATATCTTTAGGAAATCTGCATATTAATATTTATATATCATTTACATTATGTGTAAACATTTATTCATTTGTATATTTTATATATTTTTTTAATTGTTTATAAATACAAAATGAATATGCACAGTACCCAGACGTATATTTTATAACTTTTATTCTGGATGCAATTAATCGTGCAACAACCCCGTGTACTACTGTAACATATACTGCCTTTGGTGTCTTTACACATCACACTGTGAACAGGCTCATGTTTAGAGAAAGTGAGAGACTATCATTAACACTCAATGAGGTGCCGACAATTGTGATATCAGATTCGTTCAATTTGTATTTATTTGTATAGCACTTTTCATATTATATATATTGTTTAAAAAGAAAGAACAGAGACATTATTCAGTCTGTTCCCGAGCACCCGGGAGGTGTGAACCTGCAACTGTGAACTGTGATAAGATTTCTTCATAACCAGATCAATTAAAAGAAAAACACCGTTTGACCGAATTATGAGCCTTATTTTTATTTAGTGAGGACCAGTGAGTGTAATGAGATGCAAACACTGCATATAATGAGTCTGTGTAAGCATACAAAATCTTTTGCATTATGTATTTCCTACATGTACACATACGTATAGCCTCCTGATATATAGTTCAGGTGCTATCATGAGTTCAAATAGAATACATTTGTAGGGACAGACGGCTTGGAAACAAGCAGATTGAAGAGAAACTCATGTTGTCACATGCATTATAGAGACGGTGAGCACTAGTGTAACACAACAACATCTCCTGCTATACACTCATAGACTACGGATGTATACTGGACAACAACATACACAAGCTGGACTCAACGTGCCAAGCATGCAACAACAATTAATGCGCAGTTAATGCATTCATGTCTTCCGAGGACGTAGGCTTAAGAGAAAAGCGGCAAATAAACGGAAGCTGGCCGGAGGATTACGTGTGCTTGGTGTGACACCCGGTCCGGGACAGAGAGCATCCCTGCAGGAGGTCATCTGTGTTCAAGTTTAATGCGTGGAGCTGTATTAGTGGTGGGGCAGAGACGTCGCTCCAGTCACGTCCCAGGACACAATGTCAAGAGAGAACAGCAGTATCGCATTTAACTGCACGTTTCATCAATACTTGATAGGCATTTCACATGCGGGCGGTCATGAATACTACATGAACGATGATCCATTAGCTCTGACTACATCAGCGGGACATTAGACGCTTCACAGAGCCATATTGTGTAATTCTTTGTTTTTTAGCTGGTTCAATACGTTTCATTCAATCACTTCAATTCAACATAAATAGATTACCTTGAATCTCTCTTTCAAATGTTAACCAATTACACATGACTGGAAAACCTGCAGGCTTCTGGCTTGTTAGTGATGAGGTAAATTTGTGTATATCAATAGATCCGTCACATCTATTCAAGCTTAAAAACAGCAGAAGTACACACAGGGATGTAGGATGCATTAAAGACCACTTCGCAAGATGTAAACACTGGTCCAGAAGCGCTTGCAGCTTCGTTCTTTTACCTTTAATTCGATATTATTGTTTTAATCCAACATTTATATTTTGAACCCTCCATTGTATGGACATAAAACCATTTCTCAAAATATCTTCTTTTGTGTTCACTGAAGAGAGACTCGCATACAGATTTTAAACCACACGAGGGGGAATAAATGATGACTGAATCTTTATTTTTGGGTGAACTGTCACTTCAATAATGCATCAATGTTTTTGTAATAGAAGCATGTAAAAGAACAACGACGTGACGTGAAGCGAAGCTGAAGAGTGAATGGATGCCGGTAAGCCGAAGCACTTTCTATATAACGAATCAGATTTAAAGCTGCACTGACAGAACACTATATTAAAATATATAGACGGGTCAGAAAGAGCGCTCACAGACATGAGAGTCTCTTCTCTCTATCTTAATCTCATATCCATATATCATAGTTCAATAGCAGCTCCATTATTGCTCGAGTCAGGACATTTAAATCCACGAGTGTGCATGTGGCCCGCATTCTCCTCCATCATTTGCTTGACTTCAAAGCTCTATTTTTTGCTACATTGATCCCTGGGGCTCAGTCGTCCTCTTTTCACTGCTCCTGTCAGCGATTACGCAGTAAAAAAAGAAGATCAATTACATTGTGAGGCTGTCGGGATCTCAGAGAAACAGGCCGTCTGCTGCAAATCCCGACGACAAATACTCCTGAAAACTGCGAGGCTCTGGCTTTAAAGGAACACTTCACCACTTCACCCACACATCAAACTTCTGTCATTTACATGTTGTTCCAAACACCTCATATAGGACTTTCTCTCCTTTACTGAATACAAAAGGTGAATTTGTGAAGGATATTGAGGATGATGATTAACATGTAACAAACGTGAATGAAGACTGGCAATGCAATGGTCCAGATGAGCGCTTTGGTCATTCTCATGAAGCCACTGAAACATCATGGGAGTAAACATTTTAATTATTCATCAGCACAAAAAGTGATTATAATAAACATAATTGTGCTCTCTACCTTACACAAAGCATGATTTTAACATGGGAATAGAGGTGTCGTCGACTAAGGATTTACATAGTCCAATCAGAATCGTCCTGCCTAAAGTCGCAACATTGATGCACCAAAAACTATTTCCCTTTAATTTACAGAATCAGTTTAGAAAAGAATATACCTTTATAATATATTAAAATGAAAAACGAAATAAGCCAGATTGAAGTCACAATGTGCAAAATAAATGTGTTTAAGCAAAATGTCTGAAATGCAAAAGAACATACAGTATATTCAAAACACAAATAGTCAAATTAATGGACATTTTCCTTAAACATCACGTAACAATGCTGTTTCGCTTACTAGACCAGATCTTGCCTCAAAACTACTTTTAAAACTACTGATAATAATGAATTATTTTTAAAAAATACAGCACGTTCATTAATCATTACCAATGAACTACCAATAAAAACGTTATTTACCGCATGCAAAGGAGGAATGCATAAAGCATCTCATCATTTAAAAAGTCAAAAAGTCCCTTTCACTTATTTTCCTGCACGATTGCTTTCAGTGCAGAGAATGACAAGTTCCGAAAGTCTGCGCCGTGCTTGCTATATGCTGTGATTTAGATTTTATATTACTTGATTATTTTTTGGATCATGCAGCGCAAAGTTCCGTCTAAGTAAAGAACTACGTGCATTTACAGAAAGTGTTAATTCGTATTTATATGCCTAAACATTCAGTGAGTGGAAACGGTGTACACATTCATTTGTGAGTCATCTGCGGGTGCGTGCGGAACGTGCTGCTTCTCTTTACCGGTCTCACATCACAGAAGATGCGGAGAGACGTGATCCTGTGCTGGGTCATAGCCAGACCTCGCGCTCATGTCATGTGTGCCGGGGGTTTCGGTAAGAAACCCCCCAAAAATCTCCCATTTCTTTACATCATAAATAATCATTTTGCCGGCGCAGTGCGTGTCCAGCTGCTACGGCACTGCCCATTTAACCAAAATGACATGATCCCCATTGCATAACACCTCTGCCAAGATTCCACTGTGATCCAATCCTGAACTATTCTGGGTCACCCCTACATAGGAATTAATTATGTATTTTATTGCTTTTCTGCTGAAATTTTCACTACCGTAATGCGTCCCAACTAGTCCAGGCGCATTGTATGTTGTCATTTACAGAGTAACATTAAAATATTCTAAAAACGCAATTGGATGTTCTACAAGATGTTCTCAAATGACCAAAAATCATTGACGGAATATTCATGTATAATTTAAATGGAGAAATAGTGGAAAAAAGACATGTCCATGACATTCTCATCCTCCGTAATGTTTTTGAAGACTGTTTGCACACACACACAAAGATATTCACATGAAGTTTGATTTTATGTGTATAGAAACACAACAACCAGTACTGTTTCAACAGGTTAACAGATGACTTTATATTTATTCTTGTTAGTTAAAAGCTTAATATTCCCTATACTTTTTCATGCTCATTTCCAGTACAGGTCGTTTTCTGCATTAAAACATTTTTTACACATTATTTCTGTTAAATATACTTCATAAATGTTGTATTATGAACGATTAATAAAAACATGCATAGGCATCATTGCTTTGCTTTTTTTTAGCAAAACATGCTATTGGGTTGACAGTTTTAAATAATGACAATTTTTAAGGCCTTTAAAAACTGTGTTAAACTGTCTGATAAGTTTTTGAATTAATGCTTTAAAACCTGTTTTTATTGAATAATAAAGAAATGTGTTGATGAGCGTTTTTTAGAAAATCATGTTTGACATCTTGAAAGCAAGAATTTGTGAGAATCACCCGGGTGAAGTTTTTTCCTTTAAGATTGCTTGATTTGAGCAGTGTTTACCAACAGCAGGTCAGACATTAGTACACCAAAATAAACACTGTGTCATTATTTACGCCTTCTCGTGCTTTCTGAATCAAATTAAACCATTTTTCTGTGCCGAATGCAAAACATGAGATATAGTACAAGTGTTATAAATGAGTGGTGTACATGTACACTATACGAGTAAACACTTGACTTCAATATACATCTGAAACATTCAGATTTATGCTCACGGTAAATATAAAAAATGATGTTGAACATTGCTGTTGAGCTCTGGCTCACAGAATATTGCTTAAAAACACCTTCCCCGTGAAATAAATACCACGGCATGATTTTAGTCATATTGCCAACCGCTAATGGGAATTTAATGGCAATGAGATGAAGACTAATGTCGCTGAGCTGGAAGTGAAGGTGTTTCATATAAACACAAAGCTGTGTGCCAGATTTGGACCTCTGAGAGGACTTGTGTCAGCTGGGTGATGACAGAAAACATGTTCTTCTCTTCACATGACCAGAAGATTGAACGAGAAATCAAACCAATTCATCAAGACACCAAAACCTTCAAAAGTGCATATTTGACTCAGCCGTGAAAATCATTTACGCAGAGCAACAAACATTTCATCACAATCATTTGAGAGAACTGTAATTATTAATGAAATAATTGCACGGTTTCCGACTAATTCTGCCTCTCCGATTCTCTCTCTCTCTTCTCTCTCTCTCTCTCTCCTCTCTCTCTCTCCTCGCTCTCTCTCTCTCTCTCTCTCTCTCTCTCTCTCTCTCTCTCTCTCTCTCTCTCTCTCTCTCTCATCTCTTGCCGTCTCCGTCCACAGATCCGGCGTTTTGGGAGCCTGAAACCGCTATTTTTTTAAATCAGGTCCCAGAGTGGATAAATCTGAAAATGGCACCCTTGCGTTTTCGTGTGTACAGCTGATCCGTATATTTTCTGAAACGATGATGTCATCACCCCTGCACGCAAAGTTTATGCGCATGCGCCTTTTTAGTGTATCGCTGTGTGGCGCCACATACTGATTTGCCGTTTGTACAACATCGTTTTGAGTTGGCTTAGCGATTTCTCTCACGCTCTCATTCACTCATTCACTCTCTCACTCTCTCACATTCTGTGTTCTTATTCTCAGAAGCAGACCAAGAAATGGTTTCTAGTTCTTATATTATCTTGAAGCGTCTTTTTAACAAGCAACAGCAGTTCCTCAAAGCGTGCCGTGGCATAAGAATATCATTTCAACCTCACACACAAGGGTTTTTGGAAGACTTCTTAATGATTCCTTATTTACATGCTCTCCATGGTCCCAGTTGCTAGGGTGTTCTGGGTGGTTGCTAGGAAATTGCTAGGCTCTCAGTACACAGTTCAACAGACGTCACTCCAATGTCTCTACAACCTGGCGAGATATGGCTGACTATTGTTGCTCAATACAGTGGTTGCTGCTAGGGCGTGGCTAGACTGTTGTCATGGTAACACTTAAAGACTGCTCAACACTTTCAGTCGAGTCAAAAGAGCCTGTGTTTCTATAATAATCTTCATTCACGTCACAGTTGGTGGAGATGGTTGCTAGGGTCATCTTGCTGGTTGCTAGGGTATGCCGACCCTTCCAAAAGCGAATGAAGGGTCAACTAGATTTTGGTTTTACTACGATACAATTTTACTATAAAACAAACATGGTTCATTGTCCTAAGAGTGAAATATTGCAAGGTTGTTACTTACACTCCAGAGTCTCTCTTTACTGATCGCATCTCACCGAACTCTTGTTTAATGTATGTGATTCTTTTGTCATCAGACGAACATTGTCCGTCATTACAGACCTCTCTGCAGCTGCACATCTGAGCAATTTAAAACCACAGAACAATGTTAACTTACATTCTGAAGTTTTGTGCCAATTAGGAGATGTGTGACTATTCACTTTTGCCATCTAGTTATTATAGGTCTGTCGTAGGGCTGGGCGATATATGTTGTGATTCACACTTATTATACATGTCTAAATTGATTCTGTGTTTATGCATAGTGTGTGTGTGTTTGTGTGCGTGTTTATGTTTGTGTATCGTTCTTCATCAGTGTCCCACATTGGGAGTTTCTGCGCGAGAGCGTCCTCTGGCTTTGGGATGTTGCGGAATTTAACCGTAATTCATTGAGGAAACGGATCGTCCCAGCCCTGTTGCATTGTTTCCACATAAACTTTGAATAAATAGCTTTTTCGTGACAGCGCAACCTTATTTCATGGGACAATGGAGCAAGGTGGCGATTTCATACGAATTTGTACAATATGAATCGTACATTAACATACGATTATTACAAAAAGAGCAAACATGAAGGTAAACACAACCGTCACTGGAGCAAAAGCAGATCATACGAAAATGTACGATTGAGATAATGTACAAATGCAGACAAAATTAGCAAACTAATAAGTAAAATAGTTAGAAATGCATATGCAATTGTGTTGTTGGACAGTCCTTACCAAGGGCAGATATGAGACACAGTATGAAGCGCGACACCAGCATGTACAGTAATACCATTAACATGAAACACAAAGTTTCATTAGCAAAGAAGCTTTAGCAGCTTTCAATTAGAATGCCATCAAATCAGCCACAAAAGCCACTTTCACACATGAAACCTTCAAATTCCTTTAAAATTGTATGATTAACTTCAAAAAGCTACTTAATAAAGCCACCATGTTATTCTCACAAGCAACGGCATTGCCAATTAGCATTTACATTTGTATATTCATGTGTTACTTTCAAGTTTTGGTGTAGAAAACAGAATTGATCAAATATGTAGTGACTGACATTTAAAGGGATAGTTCACCCAAAAATAGAAATTCGCTCATCATTTACTTACCCAGACGTTGTTACAAACATGTAAACATTTTCTTGGTACACTAGACAAAAAGAAAGATATTAGGAAGAAAGTTTCTAACCAAACAGTTCTGGGCCACTATCGACTACCATCGTAGGGAGAAAAAATACCATGGCAGTCAATGATGCCCCAGAACTGATTGGTTTCCCACATTCTTCCAAATATCTTATTTTGTGTTCAACAGCTTTGTGTACAGCTTTGAAACAACTTCAAGGGGAGTAGATGATGAAATGCTCACGAATTTTTATCTTTTGGTGAACTATCGCTTTAAATGTGTTTCACATTAAATGTTTTTAATGTATTATTTAATTTGTGTGTGAGCATTTCATTTTGTTCTGCGTGACTGTGCAAAGCGCTGCTTAAATGCAGCAAAATCCATGCAGAAATTACATTTGCAAAGAAAGTTAGTCCCAACACCCAGAGGATGATTTACCCAGCTTCACAGCTGAAATAACACACATCTTTACTAAATTATTCAAGCTTTAACAAAACTACAAGCTTCCCATTTCTGCTTATAAACCCGCTAGAATGCTGTCCACTTATATGTACATAACCAAGTTTATATAAAAGTTTACAAGTTTATTTCCGCGAGGAAAAACGTGAGGAGAATGTAAATTATTTCCACAAATACGGTTGTTTACTGGGTCCCCATACACCGGCAGTAGAGACAAGTTTAATGGCCCCTCATCATCAAACACCCCCATGACGGACATTATATCTATGGAGCTTAACAGCACCATTTTCTTTAAATATGGATAGCATTTACTGCTCTCAACTCAAAGTTTCAAAGTTTTTAGCTATAGACAAGAAAAGCATGCTGATTTCTCAGAGTTCTATATGAAGTTTGGATTGAATTCGAGCAGTGAGTGAAAGCAGAGGAGAGTGAAAATGAATCAGACAGCGTATGGCAGAATACACACGACACGAGCAAATGAATTATGGCAGGATTGTGTAATTGGCAGAAGCCGACATGTGGCGGTCACGCTGCCCGTCTGCTAATGAGAGACTTACGTAACATGAAATAACTCTTCCATCTTTCAACGTCTCATTCTGAGCTAAAGCTGCAAATGGCGTCGCAAAAAAATAATGATTGTTTTCACACAGGTTTCTGTTTTTAGCTCAATCTTACTGTCTGACTGGTGTCAACAAAACAAAGCCAAAGTGTTTGTGCTATGGCCGCTGTGTATCGGCAAGGGCCTTCCCTGTTGAAAAAAACAGCATTTGCTGGTTTGGTATGTTTTGATGCTAGTATGCTGGTATACTGGTTTGTGCTGGTTTAAGCTGGTTTAAGCTGGTTTAACCTAACCCAGCTTATGCTGTCTTTTTCAACAGGGTAGAGAATAGTACAATATATTGCAATATATTTAGTTACGATACATATTGCAATGCTTTTGAAAAATTTTAAATGTAAAAAGAAAAATAGAGCTTGCTGTGTACCCCCTGATGTATTTTTTAACACTCCACCAAAAGAATCCATCACATACCAGTAGACATCATTATAGTTTCCATTATAACCAATGCAATTCCCATAATAACCATTAAATCCATTATATTATCTATTGTGATTTGGTCAGGGTTCTATGTGTGCTCAGTCCTGCTTGAGCCATATGGACTGTATGATATTAAACGTGATTGAAAAAAACAATATTGATAGTAGCACGCTGTATATTGCAATAGTTTTCTGTATCGATATTTTTACACAGCCTAGTTTGTACTACAAATTATTACTATACTTGACTTTTCTATTTTTACTACGATAGTATATATGTACAGATTGTCACTGCACCACCTACTGGTCTGGAGATACAAAAAAAACTTCAAACACGTTTGTCTAAAATAATAACCGTACACTTTCCAAAATGATGTGATAAATAAGAACAATTTTTTGTGTTATGAAATTGTAAACATGAGCTATTTTCCGTTAAATAAATAAACGGGACTAAACTAAATGCTTTATTGTCTTTAACACAATTTTATTTATTTTATTGAACTTTGATTTTAAGGATTATTCAAATGCAATTATTTTTACCTTTTCATTTGACTAAATGTAACCAATTTACGAGGTGGCTAATTCATCCTCTCTCATTTCATATGTTTTAGTATGATTTGCTTTTGCGCCTGTGATCTTAGGTTTTGGGGGGGAGGTTAGGGGAGAAGCGTCAGTGTTGCTTTATTCTAATAAACGTGTTTTTGTACGATTAACATCATGCAAATTGATACAAATTAGCCACTTCGTAAAATAGTTACAAATTCCCTTAAGATCAGGCTGAACAATATTTTCTTTTAAATTGGTTTCAAATCGATAATAATATTTCATAATACTAAATGATTAGTATCAGCAGGCTTGTTTTGTTCACGTCAAATTAAATATGCTGTCTGCCCCTTGCTATCATATATAACCAGTGCCATGTGTCTTTTACATGTTATCATGTAAAGTGTCTTCATTTCCCATCATCCAAATCAAAACACAGTAACTACACCTCTCTGACTCTGATCCGTTCTGTGAAAGACGGCTCTGCCTCAGCGATTCTCAGATTCAGAGATGAGGTAGAACTACACAACTGACAACAAAAGTCATTTGAAGCCATTTTCCAGAAATAATGTCTGCATCTCTGAATGTGATTTTATAACCAGCGTGATTTATCTTCAGATTCAAAGCTAGTCACGGCACGGAATGTCCTTCTGATGTTGCGCCACAGCGGCATCCGATTCGGCATTCAGATTCTGAATCAAACAAACTCGATAAACATCACATCTCGTCCTGCCAGCAGAAGATGAAAAGTTTGCCTGTCTGCAGTCTGACATGACCTCACCACCGACGACACACCTTTTGTGAGGAAAACAGGGAATGATGGGAATAACAATACGAAATAGTGTGGAATAGAAGTGTGCGTGTGTGCGTGTGTGTGCGTGTGTGTGTGTGTGTGTGTGTGCGTGTGTGCGTGCAGCTCTGTGGGAGATTAGAGCTCGTCAGCCAGAGACACACTGACATATGTGGCATTATTTATAGCCGGTAGATCCTCTCTGAGGCCAGAGGACGACTTATTGTCAAAAACTAAAGACCTGTTTGGACCTTTGTCAATCTAAGATATGCAGTCTGCTCCTAAACAAACATAAATTTTTTCGCAGTAACACAGTAACACATTCAACCATTTATCCAAATGTTCTTTGTGCAAGTATAGCGTTAAATGTTTAGATGATTTATGCAGAAGTTTATAATATACCCCATTGTGCATCAGTTTTATAAGAATTAGTGCAGTCAAATACATTCATCGGGATGAATCGATTTCAAATGAAATGTTTGTGTTCATATAATACAACATGTGTGTAGCATGTTTATTTGTATGTTAACATAAATGCACACATTCATGTGCATATACTGAATAAAAAATATTTACATCAATATACATACATTTATATTTAAATATAGTTTGCATTATGTATTAATATAAACATGTATTATTCAAATATACCTGCATGTTTGTGTATTAATGTTAATATACATGCCACACACACACACATAGGCTATATTATACACGCAAACATTTATTTTGGTATCGATTAATCACAATTAATCGATTTGACAGCACTAAAAAGAATCCGACATTATAACGAATTAAGAAAAAATATATGAACTCCAGAATAAACAGTAACTGAGCAACAAGGTACTGTATATACTGTTTCTACACTTTAAAAAATGATAGGTTATATCGTTATATGAGCATTGGGTCAAAGATGGACAAACCCAACAGGTTAACCTGAGCTGGATTGTTCCAACCAAATATATAACAATTTTCTGGGTTAATTTAACCCAACTGTTGGGTTTTTACATTTTTGACCAAACGATGGCGTGAAACAAGCCAACATTGCTGGTTTAAAGCACATTTGGCTGAAGCGTCTCTACGTTGTTCTGATGATATACGTCCAGCAAAATCTAGATGCTGGTTTCTGATCCTCTACAGATTATGTGACAGATAGGAAGAGTCATGTGACCCGTCTGTAGTTTAAAAGGCTGTGTAACATCATTATGGTCACTCACTAATCTCTCCGTGCCAAAGGTTAAACATCTGAGCAGCAGAGCAAGATGCTCACGCTGGGATATTCTCTCTAACATATGTGTCACGCAGTTATGGGATATGAGAAAAATGTTCTTTTACCTTTTAAAAGATATGCCTACTTATAGTTGTTACAGTAATATGCATGATTATCCAGTCAGTTGTCAGGTTCAATACGTCAGATGAGAAGTATATAAATGTGTAAAGGAACGTGTATATTTTAGGAGCAGCGACTGGTCAGCATTTGCTACTGACTTTAATTGAATTGTTATAATGGGAGTTGTAGTGGTTTAAATGGAAACTATAATGGTCTATGTGGGTCCCTAGGGTGTCCAGTTGTGTCGGTGTAATGGTTTTAATGGCAAACAGCTGATGGTTCATTATGAAAACCATTAAAACTCTGTCAGAAAAACATGGGCAATAAATGTACCCATCTGGCACCGGGACGGTACTCTTATGAAAGGTACCATTTAGGTACATATACATTTGGTACCAATATGTACCTTTGAAAGAGTAGTATGCACTCATTAGGGGTGTGAAGGGTACCGTCCCAGCTTGGGCGTTTCTTTCCATTTTTCTGACAGTGAATTCCTATAGTTTTTTATCCAGCAGGGTTTAACAAATTCATTTTAGATGTGATTTAAAGTCATCTCTTGATATATGTGTGGCCATTAAAACTGCGTGTAAATATTCATACGAGACTTAGAAAAGCAATGTGTTTTAAAATAAAAAAGCATGCGTGAAGTTCTGCATTTCTAATATTTCTCACAGCTTTTCGTTTAACAAACGGCAATGTTTTATGCCATATTTAAACATGCCGGTTTTTTGTCCCGAAAACAGCATTTACGCTTTCGGGAATATCGCGGTTTCCCAGCCAAGCGGCTGCATCAGACAGCATAGCACACGGTATCACAGACTCGATGTCCAGACTGCTGCTGTTATTGTGCTTCTCGATATATGAATCAATCGATAGAAATATCATATACAAATCGATCAGCTGAAGAAGTGCTGAAGTGAGATCAGAACTGAAACATTTCTCCTGATGGACACAAAGTGCTTTCATATTTGTGCATAAGTCAAAGTGTTCAATAGTTTTCTGACGGCTTCGTTTTCTTACCTTTGACATCAGCCGTCGGATCACGTTTATCCATCGATGTGCATCACACGGACAAGTTTGTTCTCGGATTTCTCGGGACGGTTATCACAATTCCTCTCGTTTAACACGATCCATGTCGACATGCGCGTGCACTGCGAGCAGAAACACATCTGAACACATGTGAAGTCCGTGTGCTGAGCATCGCATCCCAAAGCACCTCAACGCGAGTCTTTCACGTCCATTTTACAGGATTTCTTGACAAAAACACTTCAGTGCTTTACAGAACTCCGTGCGCGCACCCGCCGTAAAGACACAACATTTAACCGACTGTCTATGTACAGATGTCCTAAAATACCCGATGCAGCTGATGACCTTCTTGTTGATAAAACGAGCGCTCGAGGATGTGATTTCGAAAAAAAAGACAAATCCGATTATTTGTTGCGACGGTCTTCCGCTCTGCGGCACGCGCGCGGCGCGGGGAGGAGCGTCAAGTGCAGCGCGAGACGGACTAAACCATCAGAGCTCAATAGTAAATTGGTGCTACTGGTCAAATTTCCTTATTGCAATTTCCGCGTCTTTTGTGTCATTTCTTTTACTTCTTTCTGCGCTGTTTTTTTACGTCTCTCTTCATATTTTTGTAAAGCTGCCATAGAAATACGGTTTGCGTTCGGCATGGTGGTCAGTTTTTGGAAGTAGGTTCATTATTTAGCTTCCAGTGAAAACGATGTTCTTCTGGAGATTCTTCCTCTGGAATTTGATGTCAAGATTGATGTGTTGTTTCAGGTGATATTTTACTGCCAGAAGAAAGAGTTTAATGCTAAGTTCAAACTGAAATAGGCTATTCTGTAGTAAACTTGGGCTTTGACAACAGAAATCGTCAGAATCTAATCATTATAATTTGTCACATGACAAAGAATTTTTGTGAAAACATTGTTTTCTTGTCTGTATTTTTCTTCTGAAATATGATTACTTTGGACTTGTTTACTGGTAAAGCCCAATCACTGCAGTAGTTTTCTAGAAGGGAAAATCTTTCTTTATGTGATGACAATAGCAACAGAAGGTCATCTGTGAACAAAAAGCATTTTATTTGTCTGAACTCAAGGCCAGGGTCAGACCAGGGCAAGAAGAACATGCGGCGTTTAAGTGTTGTAGACAATTTATTTAAATATGAAGTAAGACAGCACCCTGGACATCTGCTTTAGTCTGACTCAAGTACTCGGCTCCTGTGTTGTTGATTTTATAGTAGGCCTACTCAGTTGTTGCCTTTGTACATTTTTAATGATTATGCATCATAGACGTGAGGCAACTGAACTATTATTATGCATCATAGACATTACCTCATACATCACTCTGGATGACGTTTAGAAGAAGCCTGTTATGCCAACTGAATCTTTTTTAGACAAATATTTGATATGATTTAGTGTATTTCTGTATACGTGTGTGCAGTGTGTATATGATTAGTTTTGCCTTCTTAGATATGTTGTACTGATCTCTTATTAATGAAACAGAATAGTTTATTAAAGGAGAATTGTGAACATTTTAGCAGCATCTAGTGGTCAGATTGTGAATTGCTACCAATGTCTCATTCCACCTCCTCCCTCCCTTTTGAAGCACTACGGTGGCTGACACAGAACTAAGATGTCATCACGTTTTCGCTTCTTTGCTGAAGGAGATCATGTGTTTATGAAACACGTTCTGTAGATCAGTTTGTCCGTTTAGGGCTACTGTAGAAACAACATGATAAATTCCATGTAAGGGGACCCGCGGTGTACCTAGACAGATATAACTCATTCTGAGGTAATAAAAACATGACGCTTCATTATGTAAGACACAAAACACAAAAAATGACACACTGGACCTTTAACTGCTTACTGTAATGTCTCTGGACATTATTATATTTGGATTGTCATCTGAATTCAAGTATCTCTCAAGTAACAGCTTCTCTTACTGTACAGTAGGATTTTTTTTCAACATATTTATATGTTTTCATTTGCTTTATCAAGATATTTGTTTTGGTCTTTTGGGTAAAGACCTCCAAGCGTGATGTAGAAGACATCCCAGAGGGGTGTAAATCTTTTATATATAATACTTTGAGAAGTCTTAAAAGAAGACTTGTATTACTCTGCTTTTATTAAATCAATTGTGTAAATCCCACAGCTATATTGTCAATACTTGCTTTGTTTCACAAACAAATGACTGTCACTTATTCGACACTTATTGAAAGATGTTGATTCAACACAACTGAACATCACAAACAAGCCTTTCCTCCCAAAAGCCATGTGATCAAAGTCTATGGATCACTGGGCTGGGTTTCCCGAAACCTTGGTTTCACTACGTCATTCTCAAGAATAAATTGCGACCACTCTCAAGGTATAACTTAAGAATGACGTAGCGTTAAATCATTTTGCAGTGCATGAAGAACAGATGTTCGTGTACGTGCTGAGATGTGTTCATGTTAAAAAATCATAAGAGCCATTAGCCGTGTTGTGTTGTGTTCCGCTGCTTTTCGTCCACTGGAGACATTCTGTTCTAACTTCATCAGAACAGAAAGAACTCATAACACTGATGGTGCTGTAAGACACAAATGGTTTCTTCAGCACATATTGGGCACCTGCAGGGAATGAAGAGTGCAAGCTGGGTAGAATGTTAACAGTTTTGACTGCTCTGCATCATATGTTCACAGTGAGACTCCCCGTAGAGCGGCGACAGTGAAGCCTGTGTGTGGCACTGCCTGTAATTGAACTCTGAAATCAATTCATCACTTCAGCGCTTACACGTTTCTTGGACACCTGAATTAAGAGCACATCCACAAGAAAATAACACGATCAACCTGAGATCACGCTACAAGAGGTCACACTGTAGCACTTATAGAAAAATACACTGGGAGCATCTGAGACACCACATGATCGTTTCTAAGTTGATTGTGGTGGGATTTCAGGAACACAGGCAACTGCCATAAACGCTGCTGGAGCGCAAAATGACTCTCCCAAACTGTCATAACAATCCACAACAGAAATGAAAATCAAGATATTAATACAACATCACTATCGTTGACTGACGGTCACCTGTTTAAAAGAAAATGATAAAGGATTATTTTGAGTATAATAAAAAATCTTACTTTGAACTCATTCTGTGAGGTACATTTTTCTACCTCCGTTTCACATTAAAACAGTCAAAATGTATGTTGTTGCTTCTTTGAAATGGAGGGTCGAAGCGCAACATTAAAGGTAAACCAGAGAGAAGCAATCACATATCACTCTCCCCCAGGGCATTCAGAACTTTTACAAATCCTTCAAATGCCCTCCGTCCTGGAAGACTTTCACACACTTCAACAGAGCCAAAAGAAGCACAAGAGACGGAAATTCTGCCTCAACTTATTTTCCAGACTAGGTCTGCATTCTGATGATAAATCGTGAGTTCTCCAAACACTGCCAGTAAATGGAGGTTTTATTGGCGTTATGAATGCACATCCTCTGATACAAATGTGCACAAGAGCAAACACTCATTACACCTAATAACATATTGCTGAAAGATGTTCCATCTCCACTCACTGCTAGCCAGAAAGAACTGATGTTACAAATGACAATAATGCCATTTTCTCTGTTGGTTTCATGTTTCATACAGATCGAGGAGAGCTGTGCAAATAAGGTCTGTTGTGATTAATTTGGCCTTTAGCCATTAACCCTGTTTCACAAGCTGAATGCCGTATGTTTCCATTTAAATTCAAGCCAATGCCTGTGAAATCGCGCTCGCTGGGCGCTGAGCATCAGTAATATCAAGCAGCTCAGAATTTCTGAACAATTTTATGGGCTGCAGCCAATTACATGTGTAGAATGTTGAAAAGGCATCGACAGTGCTGACCATAGGCCGAGCTGCTTCTGATAATACTGATCAGAGTTCACAGAACCACGGTCAGATCAAAAGCTTGCGTCTTATTTTTTAATCACACAATCAAGTTTAACCGTCATTAAAGCCTCAATATAACATTGTCTTGCATTTAAATGAAGTTATTCAGATGTGTGGTGTAGATGAGCATTTTGATTCATCTGATCTTGTACATTATAAAGTACAGCAGTTTGTCGGCTGCTGTCCGTGGTGCTGAATGAGACACTGGATGCTGTCCTTGGTGCTGAATTAGACACTCAATGCTGTCTGTTGAATTGACCCAGAAAACATCTATTATGTTGCTCGGGGAGCAGACTGCTGTTCATGGTGTTGATGTTCTGTACTTGTTAATTCGCACACAGGGGCTCTTTCAATATTGAGAGAACAGAACCATTCTGTTGTATACATTTACATACATTAATTTACCCGATATATTTTTTTACAAGAATTTTACCAGATAATATCCTCTTTTGTGTTCCACTGAAGAAAGAGTCCCATACAGGTTTACAATCACATGAGGGGGAATAAATGATGACAGAATTGGTATTCTTTCTTAATCTCTTTTAGTCTGCTGCTTTGGTTTTTGTATCCTATCCGCTGTTTTTTCTTTCTCTCTTTGGCATTCTGTACTATTGCTGCTTTTCTAGATTGGCAAACCAAACCCACATGTTTATAAAAGGCTGCACGGTTGCTGAAGGCCAACTCAAATAGTTTTGAGTAGTGTTGACAAAAATTCTGTCTTCAAAAAACGTCTTTCTTTATCTTTACCTCACTCCTATTTTACCATGAATTTATTAGAGAAGTCAGAGCGTCAAGGTGACATTTATTTTATAGACCTTGTTTTGTTCTTCTTTACGTTGGGAAGCTTGTTTTGTATTTTCTTGATATTTTCCTAAGGTCACTTATTTTTTATTATGTTTTGGCTCTTTGGCCATCCTGAAGTCAGCAATATGATTTAATCAAATGCATCAAAAATATATTTTATCTTTATAATTATGTCTGTAGACTGATGTGGGAGCTGGGTCATAGGTTTTATATTGTCTTTACCATTGGATAAAATTCATGTCAGTAACTCAAAACAATATTTTTCTGTATATTTCTTTGCTTCGATTTGCTTGAAAAAATACATTGATAATACATTGACAACCTTGATAACATGTAAGCAAACTCATATGTAATATGACGCATCTGCTGACGTTAGTTAATGATTTTTAAGTTTAAAAGATGACGCAATCTGCCTTCTTGACATCTGCTTACCAAATGACAGATTTGCATACAGCTCTTGACAGCTCTTCTTAAAGGGGGGGGGGGGGGTCTGATGAAATTTCACGTCTTTAAATTTAGTTAGTGAGTAGGATGGCTGTTTGAGCATAAACGGCATCTGCCAAGTCGCAACGCTCAAAGTTCACAGTAAAGGAAAATATTTTCTTAACAGAAATCACTACAATGACTAAAATGAACGGCTCTTAGGGACTACAACAAACTCTTTCCTGGGTTAGTGACATCATGAATCCCAAAATAGGAGAATTAGACCTTTCCTGTCCGAGCATGCTGCGCAAGTCATAGTCCAGGCTTTCGTCCTGTCCAGGCTGGACTATTGCAATGCGCTACTGGCTGTGTCACGATCCCAGTCCGTGTTTCCCCTGTGCTTGTGCTGTGTTTCTGTTTTGTGCCATGTTTTGTAGTCCTTTGTAGTTTTTAGTGTTAATTTGTTCCTCCAGGCGTGTCTTATCTTGTTATTTTTAATGTGAATATGTAACGGAGGTCAGCTAGTGAAGTGCTGTGCAGTGTGTAAACCTCACTCCTGACCTCAAGTGACGCTCAGCGACAGACACTGGAGACTTTAGCCTCCTTGTTAGAGCGCCCGACTCCCATGCTGGACCGACCCGGTTCGAGGCCCGCTGAGAGCAGTGCAGTTCATTCTGGTTACATATAAAGCCCTGATTTCCCATTGTGTAGCGTGAGCATTGTGTTGTGTTACGGTCCTTGTTTCCATCATGTCTTATGTACCTGCCAGATCCCTACGCTCTGCAAACGAACAACGTCTTGTAGTGCCATCCCAAAAAGGAAAAAATCACTCTCACGTACCTTCTCTGGGTCTGTTACACATCTGTGCCATGATCTGCTCGCTGCTACAAGATCAGCAGATTCTGCGGCCATCTTTAAGAATCGGCTGAAAACCCATCTCTTAAGTCAACACCTTTTCTACTCTTACTATATAAAAAACCTTAGCTTTGTATACTGTGGTAGGCTATATGAGACTAGTTATATGAGAACCTTATGTTGTTCCAATTGCTTCTATTGTTTACCTCATTTGTAAGTCGCTTTGGATAAAAGCATCGTCAATCTAAATGACTAAATGTACATTGACCCTGCCCCCTGGAACACGGATAGGGTAATGGGCGGGACATCTCAACACACACTCTAAGCGGTAGACCAATCACAAAAGACTGGCTCAGCTTGACCAATCAGAGCGTTTCGGAAGGAGAAACTTCATAGAACCAGGAACTCAACAGCCTGTTTCTGAGAATCGAGATGACGGTGTAAAACACAGGTGAAATGTGTAATGTATAAAGCATTTTTTGAAAATCGAAACATGAACACCTATTGTTCAGCACATCAAAATATAATCAAGACTTTGAAAAATAGGACCCCTTCATAATACTGTATGTGATACAGCATATGAATGATTTTTAAGTTATGACTTGATTCATCAATTGATGACTTGCAGTGAATTTTCATTTTTGTTTCACTGTACTAACCTGACAATTTCACGGACAATTGCCTGTCTTTATGCATCACACAACAGGCTGAACTTCTGTTAACAATGACCTTACTGCTGGTTTCCAATGAGAACTGATCTGTTTTAATCAGTAGAGAAGGAAAAGTCAATATTCTGCTGCTCTGTTATAGTGATGAGTTCAGTCTGACTCTCTCTGAGGAAAGGGTTAAAGTCTTGGCCTTGCACCTGATAGATGGATTTGTCACAAGCGCTTTCTTGTTGAATTGATGATCTTATCTTAAAACAGTCCAGGTTCCCTGGAAGCCATTTAAAAGAATTTTCCAGTACATCAATATAAACCAAGTCACAGCCTCATTTAAAGAAGCTTGTGATTAAAGGATCTCGTACTTGACCTTCTGAGATTCCCAATGACACAAAACTCTTTGTAGAGGAATCTGCAGGTCTATTTTTTGAAACATGTGCCTGAATGTGTTACAGTCAAACAGGCAAACGGAAGCGTGCTTTGCATCACAAATGTTGGGCCTGAATCACGACATACAGTTTGAAGCTTTACAGATCTTTCACAACCATAAACTGTTTCATAACTGACATGACTATTCAAGCAGGGGTTATATTTATTATATTTTATCCAGAACGACTTATAAATGAGGAAGCTTTGAGCATTTTGCCTTAAAGGGCCGCAATCCCAGGTGTTTTCTGCAATGTAAATAGTCAGTGGTATCCCCAGAATGTGTCTTTCAAGTTTCAGCTCAAAATACACCACATATCCTTCATTACAAGATGTGTAACATGACCATTTGTGGCTGCAATGGAAATCTCGCCGTGTTTGTGTGTGTGTCTTTAAATGCAAATGAGCTTCTGCTCCCCTCCCCGTATGCAGAATAGGAGGTAGAGCGTTACACGTGTGCTTTGGATGTCAAGACAAGCAATATAGAGGAAAGCGCTATTACGTCTGTAATCCCCTTTCCAACCAAAACCAAACACTGACTGCAATAAAACCACCTTAATGCCTTGTTCATAAATACGAATTAAACTGAAAAGACAAATACATAGATTGAACAACATGCTGACCATTTGCTGTATGAAATGTTGGCCATTGATGATTTATCATGTGCATGCATATTACTAACAGACATAAACACGGATATAGGCATAAACATGCATTCAGAGTACTTGTATATGACAGACAGGTATGTAAAGATCAGCAACCAGGTGTTATTACGTTGTGAGTAGAAATTTCTGCGTAACCTCATTGTCTTACAAATGCGCACTCTGTTTCTATCCGCTCTAAGTATTGTCGCACTTATGACATACGAGAAAACACTGAACTCACGAGAAAGACACTGCGATAACTTCCTTTCATTGTAATGAATAAGCTTTACAGAAATGATCACAAGTATTATTATCACAATAATTGTCACAAGTCTTCTGAACCGATGGGCGCGATGCGTTTTACCACTAACGTTACGACACAACACCTGTCTTTGGACCAATGTAAAGTGTCAGATTAGCCGCGAACATGTAAACAACAGCCGCTAACATGCTAAACACATTATTTAAGAAAGGTGATTTAAAAACGATGTGTAATACTGACTTCTTCCGGAGATGAAGCTTGTTCGTGTAAAGCTGGTACTGATCCACTCTTGAAAATATATTTTTTTTTGTGAAACCCATGCTATACCGACCCGCATTGACTCGCCCCGACATTCGGCGAAAGTGACTAGCCGGAGCCTGGTCTTCCGGGCGCTGGGCCACCCGTTCCCGGAACTTCGATATTTCGAATGCCCTGGCGGATACCTTTCCAACGAGTCCTGGCTCATTTCTCTAAGTCTTTCCGGGCCGGAGATACGGACCGGTGAATGTTGGTTTGTCCATCCGAAAAAAAAGCTTCTTCCCGCCCGGGACTTTGGATAGTTAATAACTCCGGCCGCCAAGGTCGCAGCGTGACGAACCCGGGCTCGTTGGAAAGGTCTCCTCTCGGCCTCCTTTTATGTTCCATTTGCATCTAACAACAGCACACATTTGTTGTTTCTTAGACATTTTTGTCGCTGGCTAGTGGCTACATCTGCTCTTGCCTGAAAATGGCTGTCAGCGTGTCTCTGGCAAGGTGGGAACTACGCGCTCATAAGGCGGAGTCTGTGAGGTCATGGGCAGGTGTAAACAATGTGACATCAGATTGTTAGAGTTTCCCCAACAGCCTGTTTGTGTCACTGTTGTGGTTTAAAAGAGATTACAAAAAGAAGAACAGATGGATTTGTATAATTACAGGGTGTTTCTGCACACACCCTGGTGACTCAATTTCTTGAAGATAAACGTTTAAAAGGGCATTTTCTGGGATGGCGGCCCTTTAAAGGCAAACATAACATCTTAAAGGAAAGTTCACTTTTAAAATGAAAATTCTGTCATCATTTTCTCACCCTGTTGTCATTTTAAACCTGCGTGATTTTCTTTCTTCTGCAATACACAAAAGAAGATATTTTGAAGAATGTTTGTAACAGTAAACCATTGTCGCCCATTGACTTGCATTGGTTTAGTGTCCATACAATAGAAGTCAATGGGGACCAACAGTTTTCTGTTACCAACATTCTTCAAAATATCTTCTTTTGTGTCTTGCAGAAGAAAGAAAATCACGCAGGTTTAAAATGACAACAGGGTGAGTAAATGATGATCATTTTAAAGGTGAACTATTCCTTTAAGATGTTATGTTTAGAGGTGAGAATAGTATTGACCCTAGAAGTGAACAGCATGAAAGAGAGGATTAAAACATTTAAAATAAATTGTTGAATAAATGTTAAATAAAGTTCAACAGTAATTGGTACGATCATATTTTGGATATTCAATGTTGGTAATGACTATGTTGTAAAAATCCAAACAGAACAATATTTCAGCCATTATATTCAAATCTCATCTCAATCTGGCTAATGTCATTCTTTCAAAGGAATGTTTGCCATTTTTATCTTAAATGGAGTTGAAATCACACTTACCGTTGGTTTATGGAGACATATATCATCACTTAATCTTGGAGATTATGGTAGGTCTGTCTAGTAGTAAGAAATGTGTGGAAATGTTCTGGGTAATCACAGATGGTACAGTACAGATATTATTCACGGTGATGTTTTTTATTTAGCTTTAAAATAACAGTGTGTTGAAAGCTTCTCTGGAACAGTTTGTGAAATATTTCTGTACATAGATATTTTCTTCTGACAAAATAAAAATAGCTTCAAATCCATGAAGTCATAAAATCATATTGTTCAGGTTGTTGTTGATTTATTGTTGTCAGGTTTTTTATTGTGCTTTTTCAAGCCGTGTTTTGTTGTTCATTCATTCATGTTTATGGACTTGTCTTTATCGCTTTTGGATTTAAATATCTGCTTTGTTTTCATCACTGTGGACAGTGTGTTACACTGCAGCAGGTCGTGGGTTCTCATCTCTGCGGTGCTCAGGAACCACCGATGTCTCTATCGGTTGTGTTACACATCTGACATCACAGCTGCCTGCACTTCCATGAGTCTCTCACATTCTCTAAAAATGAGCCTCTCCACAGAACCAACGTGTGAAGACTCCTGTACTCATGTCCTGATTGACATCTCTATAAATCTTTTAATACGCCTAACAATTACAACAATAATGATCATATTTCAACATTTCTTCTTGATAAGAGAAGTGAGCACGTTTTACTTTCTGCAAGAATTAATAGGAAAAAGCGATCAACAAAGAATAAGTGCAGTTGTTTAAATCTACACACAAATATGAGCTGGACACAACACAGGTAAAGATATCCAATTTGATGATATTATATTTCATAAATTATAAACTTTCAATAGAAAATATAGAAAACATTCCAAAACATGCACTACTGCATTACAGCTGAGACAGAAAGGATCAGGGATAAATAAACAATAACAAAACATCTTTAAGATTGTTTACCTTATAATATATTATTATTTTCTATTCAATATAAAAAAACCAACAACCTCTTAACTTAATTCTTAAGCTTCAAATCTCTTGAATTAAACACATTGATGTCTGTCAACCCCGAACAATCCATAACACAGCATTTTACATTTTAAAGGAGAATTTGTTACATGAATCCTTATTTCCACAGTTGCCCACAGCTCTCCTCTCTTTTGTTCTTCCTGCAGATCAACAATGGATGTGACCCGTCACTCTCATCATTCTCCTCCAGCGACAGTTCAGAGTTCATCACTATTTATTCAATCAGTCCCATCATCCATCACAGGTCACAGAAACACACACAGATGTTCTGGAGGTCAGATTGTATGGCTTTAAGAGACACAAACATCATCTTCATCTGTATGTAGCCTATATGAACGGCGTAGAGACTGCTCAGATGATCTCACCTCTGATGGAACCTTTGGGATTTTTTCAGACGGTCTTTTTTTGGGACCGCATTCATCTTGTGTCAGTGTGCAGCAGCAGATTCAGTTTATTTCCGTCACGGCACACGCTGAGCTCAGCACAAACACATTAAACATGCAAAATAAACCTGCTCTCTTAAAATAGGCCTTTATAAAGCAACAAAAACAAGTGCACAACTCGCATGTTATTCAAGAATTCAGGGTATGATAACATGCAAGCATTTCTGTCTGTTTAACTGAACCGAGTCTGTCTGCACATCACAGAAATACTGTGTACCCCAAACCAACGTTCTTGTTTTGCTTTATGTCATTTTATGAAAGAACACATTCACCGGAGGATGTGTTTCGCCTTTAGCGTTAACTTGCTTGATTTTCTCCCATCGATCAGATCAGCACTTTCATCCTGTTGAAAATTCATACGGATCAAGCTCAACCAGATCCATTAAGATGTTTCCTTGAAGGTTTTTCAGCCGGATTGAGCCATCAGTGTGATCACTAACAGATGATTTGGTGGCATGTAAATGTAGATGAAGTGATTGACATGCAGACTTATTCATGAGATGCTGAATGTGAGAAAATGACACTCGACGTGTTCGGCCCGCTGGAGATGAGAGGATTGCGCTTCTTCAGATGTGCTTGAGCCAAACATCTACTCACATTCTGCACCATGCTGTATTTATAGACGAGTATGTGGAGAAATGCTTGTATACGTCTTATTTGAAATAGATAAAAATAGTGCAACGTGATTTGATTCCAAGTAACAACGTTCACAACAAGCAGAGGCGTAACAACCAACATAAGAGTTTTCTGTAGCTTGGCTTCATTAAAAAAAGATGAAGCCAAGTCTAAACACGACCTTTTCAGAAGTTAACATTATCAGTAAAATATAAGAAAATGATTTTCTGACCACCTGGTATTTTTGTCCTGTTTTCATACGTTCACAAGTATGTTTCTCTCTTGGATGGATTTTTACTGGGATTGTTTTCTCTATGAGGTATCGGTGAGTGATGTTGTCGAATGTGATTACATGAAGATATCTTGCTGTATGAAACATCATCGTGCTGTCTGAACAGATGTGTGCTGTGCACATGACGCACACTTCAGATGCACCCTACAGAGACAGCTGATCATGTTTTGGAAGAGAGTTTATTGTTATCTACAGCTCCAAACTTGCTGTCTGGCTCTCTTGTTTGCTCTGGCCCTTGTGGTCAGTGTGTCTGAGGTGAAGTCCATTTATTGTCCTAACTGGAATCATTTGGCAGGTTTATGGACTCAGGGTGAGATGTAGCCGTGTTGTTTAATGCTTCTTTCTGCTGGCGAACCAGGAGAAGCCGGGTTATTGTTTCTGTGCTGTCAGCTCACGGCTTCCAAATGATTTTCTTGTCAGCCGCGAGCTAAGGATTGCTCTCATAACCTCAAACCGCAGTGTTGTCTCACCAACCAAATAATGAACAATTATACTGTACAACCCTACCTCACTTCAAATGTGCGAGGACTTTATATCGTTATAATGCTGTTAATAATACTATGATATTGCTTTAATATATATTATAATATTTGGAAGTTTCAGATTGTCTTTTTGTATTACATCAACCATTTATTGATTATTGAGATGTATTTAATTTAGCTCATTCAAAGACATGGTTCACCCCAAAAACAAGCATTTTGTCATTATTTACTCAACCTGAAGGTATTTCAAAGCTAAATACATTTCTTTGTTCTGCGGAACACAAAAGACAATATTTGGAAAAGTGTGGGAAAACAATCGGTTTTGGGGCACCATTGACTATCATAGCAGGTAAAATGACTATGGTAGTCAATAGTGACCCAGAAATGATTGTTCACAAGCATTTTTCCAAATATTCTTCTTTGTGGTCTTCACAATAAGAACGTTTCTGGGTGAGTAAAGATGAAAGAATGTTTGGTTTTTGGGTGTAACTGTCCCTTTACTACACTACTAAGTCGGTCAAAAATGATCGACTTCTGTTAAATGATAGTGTATTGTATAATGGTAAATTGGTTTGTAATCTGGTGTTTATTGCTCATCCATTGGCTTTTTCAGTCAGAGAGAGAGAATGATCCGAGCTGTTCTCTACCTGTCAGCTGGTGTCTGAGGTTTAACAGTCAGACAGCCGATGACTTTTAGGTCATTGAACAAAGTGGTGTAATTTTCACTTTGAGTGTGATGATCCAAAGTCAACCTGAAGCGTTTCAAGTGGATGTATTGATTGATTTCATGAGAGATGTGTTGGAAACGGATCCATTCAGAGAGCCAGCGTATCATTGAACCCTCTGGAAAATTGAGGTAAGATTACTGTTCCATTCGAGCTCCTGTAGGATTACAGTGTGTGCGAAAAAGGTGCGAAACTCTCTCTGCTAACTGATACACGCCATTCCACAAGAGATGTGTTTTTTTCTCAAAGTCAATGATCAGGTGTTAAATAAAGGCTAGAAATAATCCCTGTGCATGTCAGTGGTGTTTCAGGTCTGACACACAACAAATCCACAGAAAAACAACCAAAAAGCCGAACACCACAAATAACTGAACCTGCATTACATCAACTGAGCGTCAGTTTGCTGCTGCAAGCACAAGAGCCGACACAACAGATGTTTGCATTCACATCAACACTGTTTGTTTCTACATGATGCTCTGACTCTTCAGATGAAGGACAAACACGTGTTGCTGGTTTTAATTCGCTTGTAGTTTCATGAGTGCTTTAGTATCAACGCAATACACAGAGCAAAGAATAACAGCTTTCAAAATAAACACATTCACCTTCATCTGATGGTGTTGATAAAGAATGTGATGCAGATGACAACTAATACTTCCTCAAGCAGCTGTCAAGGGGAAATTAAAAGCAATAATAATCAAATATAGATCAAATAAAGAATGGCATAATAAATGCTGAAATGTATGACATATGATATAGAAAGAAAGAGCCTAAGTGATGCAATTGAAAAATAGCTATAAATGGGATTTTGGAACAAGGAGAAATACTAAGCATTTATGAGGAAAATGAATGTAATACAGTTATTAACACATAGGTTATTATACATAGGATGGAAAGAACACACGTGTTTAAATGTTGACACATGAGCTGAACTCACACCAGTCAACAGTGTAAAACAGAAATCATGTTCATGCTTGTAAGAAAACAGCAGGTGGCGATGTACATCCAGTCATGTCGATCACAGTGTTCGTTTGTTCTCCGTGTCTGTCTGCTTTGGCTCTGGAAATACACCTTTATTCCTAAAGAAAAGAGGCACCCAGGTCATAAAATGTGACCTCTCATATCCTCATATTACTATACATTTTAAAATGAATAAGCATTTAATCAATCAGCAAAATATGTAACACGTTTCATCCTGAGAGTTTAAGAAGGGAAACAGCGCCATCTATCTACTGAAATGACATCTGTAAATGTATTCTTGTGACAGTGGATTAGGCTAAATATCGGATGGGAAGTTAATTTAATCCTTACGTGGATTTATTATTCATTCATTCAATTAATATTAAATTACAAATACAGCGTAAAAACAAAGCGAAATAATTACTATCCATTAATTGTGTCTGACCAATTAGAGCCGTTGAAGGGGCGGGGCACCTGCGCGCAGCTGAGGGCGGGGCTGTGACTCGTGACGCGTTTACAGTTCCGGTTAAACGAGAGAAAACATTGATCGCTTTTTCCAAAACATGTATTTATTTGGGTATTTTGAGAGGAAAATACAGCATGGAAAGTATTAGACGGAAATAATAACGATTATAGAAGAATGGAGGAAAAATCAAGCTCATATAATGACGGTAAAGAAGAGGATGTTCACACGCTATATACACTGCTGCAGCTGTGACAAGACTCTTACACTTCATTCACAATACGGTCCTTTATGACTCACAAACACATTTAATTAACAAAAACAACACTGAAGTCAAACCATTAGCCAAGTTACTATGGTACTTTTTACTTTGAATTTATGCAAGTATTTCTCATAGTAAAGTGTACTATCGCACGCAGTATCCTGTAGTATTAACCAAAATATGGACGTGAATTATTTAATATATAATAGAGGTTCTACAGTAGTGTGGCTGAAAAACGACTATAGTGTACTAACAGTATGAAATGTGTATTGTATTGATGTGGTGTGTGTAGGAGCGATGAGCTGCTTCATGAGAGTGTCCAGACTGACCGTGGCCGTGGCCATTATTAAATCCAGACCACCAGAAGGTGTCCGGCACTTCACCGAGTCTCTCTCTAAAACACTCGAACAGCAGGACGAGGGCTGGAAGTCTAAAGCTCGAGGTCTCCAGGACGATCTGCTGCATCTCAGACAGGAGCTGATTCTTACACGCTCGCTGCTGAAGGCTGAGAGACGCGCCGGACCACCAGACGGTAACATCTCCATGTCTGCATCTCACAGTCTGAGATCTCAGGTCACACGTGATGGACACATGTGTTTGCCTCTAACATACCGCAATTTGGTTTTAAACTAAACATTGGGCTCCAGGAGTTGCAGTGTTATTTTGGACACATCTGTCACTATCCCGAGTGATTCTGAAAGGGATTTTTCTGCTTACACAGGTCAACAAGTTGTGGAACGTCTCTCTCAGGACGACACGCGACAGGTAAAGAGCGACTCCTCCGGCTGTGACATTGATATCACCTCGCACAGCGGCGAGGCTCCGTGTTTACCGCTCACTCCTCCAAACAGTCAGAAAGTCATTGTTCGGGGCAGGTCGTGGCGGCAGGACTGCGGTCTGGTGAAGCACATGCGGTTCCTGCAGTGTCTGAGCGGTCTGCGTAGGGATTATGGGCCGTCGCTCTGCGTGGATGATGATGAGGTGGTCTGGGACTCGGTGGTACAGTTACTGGGTTGTGTACTGGAGGTTTTCAGACAGGCACACGTCGGACAGCCTGTACATCACCCAGAGCTTCTCCGCCACGCCACACAGGTGATGGCACAGACTCTCGGCGGAGGAAAAACACATGGATGGCCTTCACTTGAGCGGTTCAGTAGAGTGGAAGATCTGTTGAAAGAGATGATCTGTCTACTGCTAACCAGCCATCAAGTCAATGAGGTAAGGCAGAGGATTTGAAAGGTATAGTTCACCCGGAAATATGAACGTTCTCTCATGACATGTACGAACAATTGAGATTTTAGAGCTCATTTAGAGCCTGTGGCTCCGTGGAGAATGCACGGGTATCAATGTATTTCAATTGAGATCAGTTGCATAATGCAAAGATGTTCACTTTCAACGAAGCCGTTTTGATGAAAAGTAACCATGCCCTTCAGTTTATCAACGTTTGAATGTGTTTATTAAACACATTTTGAAATATTAGGCTTAAGATAAACAAACGGCTTTTTATATAGTATCGTAAGGTAACAATAGTGAGAGTACAATAACTAAAAATAGCTTAAGAGGTCAAGATTAGACCCTACAACAGTATTATAGTGGACTGTAGGCCCTTCAGCACGTCACATTAAATGATCACTAACCTAAAGGGTGTAGTACAGAATAAACAGGAGTAGGAATTCTCTCATTGTTCTTCAATCGTCAACATTTCCTGATGCTAATGGAGACAAATGTTGTTTGTCGTTAGTGCTCATTTTATCTTTCTCCCTTTCCCATCTCTTCCCCGTGACATGTTTTGTTAGCCTCAGACACGCCCCTACAAAACCCCTCCACAGTCCATCCTGTCACTGTCTGATGAAGACTTATGATTCGTGCTTCTGAGTAAAAGACACTTGCTCCCTGATGCCCTCTGCAGGTCACGAGCGGAATCGATTTAAAGTATAGCTCTTACACCTTTCTCTTGTGCAAAAAAAACTAAAGGTTATTTACATTTATGCACTTGGCAGACTATTCTATTGCCTTACAGCGCATATAAACAGTATTTTTGTTTTGGTTTAAATAGGAAAACATACTTTATCTTATATATTTAAGATAAATATAAAATGAATAAATGTTTATATCAATTACACATTATATATAAAGATACAGGTGCAAATATTTCATAACGTGTTTATGAATATATCATAAATATTCACAGTGCACAGACATACATTTAATTCAAAAACATTCAAGTAAAATAGTTTAAAGTGAGGGGAATATCACATTGTGGAAAATAAATGTTCTTCTCTAATACACACTTATCTTATGAGTAAAACATCTCCCAAGTATATTCCCTTTGATATTTACAATCTC
This sequence comes from Triplophysa siluroides, assembly GCA_006030095.1. Taxonomy (NCBI): domain Eukaryota; kingdom Metazoa; phylum Chordata; class Actinopteri; order Cypriniformes; family Nemacheilidae; genus Triplophysa; species Triplophysa siluroides. Next base: position 979,072 of record VCII01000166.1, read on the forward strand.
TGAGCACACCAAGGTGACTAAACATGATGTTGTCTAGTCATGACTTCTTCTTTCACAGGACAGAACCAAAGAAAATCGTTCTAAAGGGGAAACACAAAATAGAAAGAGGATTTAAAAGGAAATCCTTGAAACAATGAAAATCTCATTTCCAACATCAGGGCAATGATCAAGAGTTTTAATGGACTGGAGATGTTGTAAATCAGCTTGAGACAGAATGTGAGTCTATATTGTCTCAATGCACATCGAGAGAATCACTTGAGTGGCCAAAGACTCTTCAGAGATCACAGATGGAGAATTGCAGTAATCAGTTGAATTTTAGTGTCCGACAGCATTTAATAATAATAAAGGAAAACTGCACCTCCATCAGCACTAGTTGTTTGGGACACTGTTCAAGAAACAAATCGTCTGCTCTCATGCCAAAACAAACTCCACCATATCAATCTGCCGTCCTGGAACCTCAACCAGGACTGCACGGTTATATGGGTTTGGTGCACAAAGGGATCAAAAAGTGCCTCATGTCCTCAGTTAAATATATCGTCAGATCTTTATGTTGCAAACATACTTTTATACCAGAGGTCCTGGGCATCATGTTTTATATCAAATACCAACAGATCAATTAAAGCCTGATTTGCTCTGCTAGAAATATGACCGTGAAAACTCCAGGAACGCCAGATGGCCAGTCCGCCCCTGGTTGTTGTTGTTGTGTTTGAGACACTGTGAGGTGATGTGGAGGTGTCAATGTGAAATCCAGCTGTCTGTGTGAAGCAACACTTAACCACAGTTTGACCCTCACATGTGATGAGACACAGCTTGTGTTCTTCTCTTCACAGCCAGACTGAATGATGGAGACTTGGTTTACAGTTATCTGTACTGAATCCTCACGGGCTCTCCTTTAATGGTGAGGGTCATTTTACTGAGCAACTGTGTGTATCTGAACACAGCTCTCACTAAACGAGTGACGTGACATTTCTGCAGCTGAGCGTCAAATGAAATCTAATGAAACTGTAAGATGTAACGGCAGATGTGCAATACCTTTGGCACATTTAATCTATACGGTTTTTATAGTCCATGCTGTTATTACAGAACATCAAGGAACACAATTATTCCAACCATAAAGATTTTTATAAAGTTACCAAACAGCACATGCATAGACAGCCAAAATAAAAGTGATTTATACTCCATCATTTTCATTTTAGGCTACAGTACTCCTACGAGTTTGTGCTGTGAGCCAGGAACATTACGTCTTGCACGGTTCATTCAGATGGAATATTTACTCAAACCGTCACGCACTGTGACCCCAGAAACACTTGGCAGACACTAACATCCCTCTGTGTTTATAACGCTGGGGTTTATTGGGTTTTCTTCGCTCAGACTGAATCTTTGCATCCTTCAATTCTTTTCTTTGTCTGTTTGTGTGTGTGTGAGGTGATTTGTGATGTTGATGGGTCAAAGGTCAGGCTGATGTGACGTGTATCTGTGTCAGTTCTCAGTGAAGGCTCTGATGTCCGAGTGTCTGATGACTCTGGGAGAAAGTCGTGGCGTGAGAGCCGCTCTCGTCAAGATCCTGATGTCACGCATCGTTCAGCTGGCACAGCACCTGTGGGACATCTGTCAGGTACTGTCATAGCAACCACACCTGGATTTAAAATCAAACGTTTTTCTTAGACATCTGTGCTTCAACCTGTAGGCTGCTGAATTCAACTTTCCACCAACCAAAGAAGCAGAGTCATATGACTTTACATTTTCCTTTTTCCGTGGCATTATTCGTTAGCGTATAATATCCAGTCCCGTGGGTTCAGTGTTGACCAGTGCAAGGACAAAGACTTGATTGGAAAAACCTCAAAATGTAATTTAGACAAATATCCAGTTTGTTTAGAGTAGGCTTTCTGGACTGTAAGTGACGGCAACACGGCCCTAAGTATAATCCCACCCCGTAACACTGATTGACAGGTTTATTGAGCGCTGTTTTCTGTGCGTGCCATTGGAAACAGATGCAAAGCCATTTTTAACAGGCTCCATATGCCAGACAAAGAAAGTCAAATAGCAGATGGGGGTGTGATTCTCACGAAATCTTGCTTTCAAGATGTCGAACGTGCTTTTCTAAATAAACGCTTGCACCAACACATTTCCTTTTTATTCAGTGAAGGTCTAGAGTGGGATGTATGGCGGCCACTAGCGGTGAGTTTGAGAATTGCAACCAATCTCTGAGTCCTCCACTCACGTCCGCCCACCCCTCCCTTCGGTGACCACCACAGTACAAAAAGATGTCGTCGGATGTGACAGCGCGTGTTTTCTCATGTTGACGCAGGGAAGAGATCATGCTGGCAAAATTTCACACAATTTTCTACAAAAAAGCCCTTTAAAATTCGCATTACCGTAACCATTTAAAACTGTAAATCCCAGAGCATGTTTTGCTAAAAAAGAGAAGCCATGATGCCATGAAGGTTTTATGAATCATACTGCAGTATGTGAAGTGTATTTAAATAGAAAATTATACGTAACATTGTTTCAATGTGGAAAAACGACCTGTGTCGGTAATGAGAATGAAAACAGTCGTGCACACGGCGTGACAAGAGAATATTAAGCTTTTAACCAGAAAAACATCATATAATCTGTTAACCTTTTAGTCATTTGAAAGGTACTGGCAGATGTGTTTCTTCAAATGAAAACAAACTTAAGGTGGCCGTCACTCAAGACAGTTTCTGCATATCTCATTTTGATCTTGAGTACTTACAGAATAGTATCGCACCCTTCAAATATCAGTAGAGTCTTTAGTTTGATCACATTTATAAAACACAGAGACAGCTGGACGATTATTTATAAAAAAACATACGACCTCCAGCGCACGTGCGGAGGGAGGAAGTAAAGCATGTGCGCACCCATTGGCAACAAAATATATAGACATCAGTTTGACTTACCGCTTGCGGTTTATGTCCCGCATCTTTTAGCGCTGGGACGGCTCCACCTATCAGTTTCAAACCATCTCCAAATCCAGCGTTATATCCACAGTTTATATAACATCCATCACTGAACGTGAACAAACACATAGTTGAACTTGCACAACGCATGCTCTCTCTCTCTCTCTCTCTCTCTTTTGCTCCAGCTGGTTGGCGTGTGAGCATGGTCCTCCTGCTCTCCCTGGTTGATGGGTGGGCGTGCTCTTTCTTCTCGATCTGGTGGGTTGACGCGTGGGCGTGCTTTTCCGGGAGAGTTGTCCAATAAGGAACTAAGAAAAGTTGTTACGAAACAGATTTTCGTGTTCGAAAAAACCTTTCTGAAACTTATAGGAATGCTGGGGGGGTGTATCGAGCACAAGTTGATCATGTCAGGCAAAAAATACATATATTTTGTCATTTGAGAAAAGCTAGTAGAACATCCAAGTATTTTATAGGCCTGTGTAATGGCAAGGACCTTGTGATACGATACATATCACGATAGATTTCAATACGATACATAATTACAAATATTGCAATACTTTTTCAAATACATTTAAAAAATATAATAGAGCTGAAAAACAACTTGCTTGGACCACCTGAGGTATTTTTTACATCCAATCAATGGAATCCATCACATACCAGTAGACGCCATTATAGTTTCAATTAAAACGAATACAATTTCACTATAACCATTAAATCCATTACATTTCCGATGGTGTTTTGGGCAGAGCTCTATTGATTGATTGATTTTGCAGCAAGATTGTTTTGGCTGCTCTTCAGTTTGAGTTCATGTTAATGTCAGTTTGTATGTTCTTTAGATTGCATTTTAGGAGATGGAATATTTCATTACTCACAGTTATTGTGTGACAGCGGAGCACGAGGATAGTTTCGCTTTTGCAACTTTATACTCTTGTGTTATTGTCCGTCCATTTAAATGAAAAGTGTTTTAACACGCATCATTAAAATCAAAACGCACCCACGCATCGGCTCTGGAAGCTGGAGCGCCATGCTAGCTGGAGCTTGAGAAATTGGCTGCATGTACTGTTAAATGACGTTAAAAACCTTTAGATTTTAACACATACATATTATATTATACAATTATATGATAAATATTGCGATAGTTTGCTGTAGTAATATTTTTGCACAGCCCTAGTAGTTTAATGTTACTCTGTTTAAATGACAACACATAATGCACTTATAATGTGACAAATCAGGACGCTTTACGGTAATTCTGCAGAAAATGCAAAAAAAGACTTTGCTGTGTTAAAATGATGCTTTGTGCAGGTAGAAAACACAATTATGTTTATTATTATGATTTGTTTGTGTTATCAAATGATATGGTTTATAACTTAAATGTTTACTGCCATGATGTTTCGGGAGTTTCAGAAGAATGACCCGGGCAATGCTATTTACGTCGTCATAATTTTGTAAAACTTTGATTTGAATGAGGGCTTTGCTTTTCTCATCGAAATGTGGCAGGAAAGTTACAATTTCTCATTAGTTTTACGAACATTCCAGAAATGATACAAAATAACACCGTTTTGAGTTATTTGGGGATTTTCTTTAGCTGCAAAGTCATTCCCAAAGTCACATTTGTGTTATTCCACAGTCTTGATGAGTTGTTTTATAATGTGAAATAAATCTCCAGTAATGGCAGCTTTTGTCTTGTTCAGAGTTCTTCAGATCATCAGATGGATTGGATCCGCTATAAGAATTCCTTCTATGTGTTCTGGCTGTTGGAGCAGCTGTCTGAAGACGCTGATGTGGAGCAGGAGCTCATATCTCAGCTGGAAACAGGAGCGTTCTCTCTCTCAGATGAGTTTCCTCTCTTCTCTCTCTACATGTGGAGGATCGGCGGTCTCTACAGAACCACAGGCATGAGACCCGATGGGACAGACTGTTCCTGAGAGCTGTCGTACAGGAAGAGCCTGGATACACACACACACAAAACTTAAAAACACATGTTCTGTTTCTGTAAAAGATGTGAAAAAAGATCTTGTTGAAGGGACATAAACCATTAGTTACTGTTTAGCTCTTTAAATGTTTTGTGTTGATATACAGTCTGCACTCCTTTTTATAGAGTCGTGTTTCTTTAAAAGCACATTTAAAAAAGGTCGGGTGTGTCTGTATTTAACTTAAAGAGACACTTCACCCAAACATTCTGTCATCATTTACTCACCCTCAGATTATTTCAAACCTGTATAAATGTCTTTGTTTTGCTGAACACAAAGGGAGATATTTGTAAGAATGTCAGTGACCAAACAGATCTCATCCCCCATTTACTGATATAGTAGGGACAATAAACACTATGGAAGTCAATGCGGGATGAGATCTGTTTGGTTACTGACATTCTTACAAATATCTCCCTTTGTGTTCTGCAGAACAAAGACATTTTTACAGGTTTGGAACAATCTGAGGGATGACATAATATTCATTTTTGGGTGAGTGTCCCTTTAACCGTGGGTTGAAACAACCCAGCATTTTGTGTGCTGTACTAACATTGACTCATGTGTTGTTATTGTGAGTATTCTGTAGTGCATGTGTCCCGTGTTTTTATTTTCACCACATCGTCCCACAGCAGGCTTGTTTTGAGATGAGCACTTGGTCACATGTGGATTTCATTTGAAAAGAAATACGGCACGCTTGGCTCTACACTTTCTTTTAAGGACGTCATGTGAGTGTTTTAGATATGTTTTACATACTGTACTGTATATGTTTCACTGGTGTCTGGCCCTGTGATATAAACACTCGGATTGGCTGTTCACCTTTACGACTTGAGTTCAAACGCTGTTATGATTGGCTAACACCTCTGCCAAAGAAAATAACCAGCAGAGCCACAGACTGATCCTGAATCAGCTGTACAGCCACAAACATCACAGCCGTCTGTTCATGTTCAGATGCATAAAATATTCATCAAATACTCCTGGTTACATTCAACCTCGTGTTGGGTCAAAAAGGGCCAAACCCAACCTTTGGGTTGTCTTTACAAAGACTTTCTTTTTTTGAGCCAACGCTGTTGAAAATAACCCATCATGTTTTAACGTGATACTGTACAACACAGCAAAGCAGCCGACTCCTGAAACCTTCAGTTATGAACCGTAGAAAACCGTGTGAGAGTGTGTTGTTTAATCAATAAAACCTAAAAAACTGACATGAATCACATGTGTAAAGCTGTAATGCAAACATCACATCTGCAGTTTTATAACAGACATACTGAGCCGTCTGAAAGCTCGTGTCGAAATAAACGACACCGCATTTATGAGTAAAAAAATACTGAAAACTTCACTTTTTGTCTAATGTACAGTATCTATAATCTATACGTTACATTTTCACTAGTTCACTATTACATCTTCAGTCTAACCTTAAATATGAATACAAAAATGACTTTATTACCAGTATATTGAACCATGTGTTTAGATTTCCCTAAACCCCTTTAGGTAGTGTTGAGTCCAGACATCAGAATAATATCAGTCTATGCACAAGTTTTCTACTTTAAAAAAGTAAGTATGATGATGAGACAAAATATGACACGTTTTCAATACCCAACAAATAAAGAAGGAAGGCTCTTCATAAAACAGTTATTATATTTTCATCTGCCCATTTATGAGGCATATAGACCGTTATGGATATGGCTGTTCTTAAAGATGAACTCACCTGACTTCATGATATCATTTGGATTTATTTCAATAAAAAATGCTTTAACATTTTTAAGAGAGAAGTCACATGGGAGTTAAACCCACTGACTCGACAGTATTATGAAAACCTTTGGTAAAACCTTTTCTTTCACGGTAAGCTAGAATTGGCCTCTCACTGACTTCCAGAGCTTTCATCCTCCATTGTCTAACATAAGGAGCTTGATGCTTTTTCCTATCTGACTCTCTTATGAAACAGCCTTCCTTGTGCTGTCTGACATTCGTACAATACTGCGACTGGTTTCACTCGCAAGTAACATTTATTCACTGTTCAACTGCTGTTACAAAGACATTAATGTCATATTACAGTAAAGCTGCTTTAAAATGATGTGTGTCTTGTTAACAGTGGTACACAACGTTCATTGTTTTTTATGTTTGTTAGGTTTTAGTTGGTATAAAACCCTTAAATAGGGTAACCCATAGTATAAACATGATATTTCTAGTAAAACAGCAATTACTTTTACTATAATATTTAACAAAAATTAATAAAAAAATGTTGAGCTTAGTGCTTTTCAATGACATTATATTTTGTTTTTTCTTTATTAATTAGTCTCTCCAATGTATACTACTTACTGGTTTTGACAGTAATAATGCTCCATAAAAAATTGAATAGAGATTTTTCTGCCTCCCCTTATGAAAATGTAGGAAGCTAACAATAGTTTTTTATTTGTAGTCAAAACTGTAACCACATATTTACACTTAAAATATTAGTTCAACCATATATAGTAAAACTATGGTAATACACATGGCAATATGTATGTCAAAATAAATGATTCCTGCACTTGTACTAGCTATGATGAAATATATAGAAGTCATCGATTTGTTAGGTGTTATTAACTGTAGTAAATACTGCGGTATAATTTAATAGCACTATTTAGTGTCATTATTATTGTCAAACAGCAAAAGGGATTCACCGGAGAATTAATAAAAAATAAAAAAGTTTCAAATAAAACAATACTGTACTTGAAAGGACTTTCAAGCATTATATATCACAATATGATTATCACGTGGACAGCCAATTATAAGTTAAACATGGTTTAGTAAGTTTTGTTCATGTGAGTTAAAAGTACAGCCATTGCAGAGAATCTCAATTGCTTTCATATTTGGCATCTTGATTGTTGTCTCAGGAAGTTAGAAAATCGTGTAAACAGTGATTTTGCGTGTGTGTGGCCTCAGAGGTCCGCCTACAGCTGCGGCGCGCGCGTCGGAAGAGCGCACACGGACTGCGCGCGGTGAGGATGCGGCCGCTCATCGCGTTTCTCGTGCTGTGGGTGCACTGTCAGATGTGCACATGTGAGTTTGAGCTCGCTCTTCTCCACACCAATGATGTCCACGCGCGCGTGGAGGAGACGAACAGAGACTCCGGCAAATGCAACAGCAATAGTTCGTGTTTCGCCGGAGTTGCACGAAGACACACGAAGATCCAAGAAATTCGCCGCGCGGAGAAGAACGTGCTGCTGCTGGACGCGGGCGATCAGTTTCAGGGCACCGTCTGGTTCAACTATTACAAAGGCGCAGAAGCGGCACATTTCATGAATAAACTCGGATACGATGCCATGGTAAGGACATTCAGTCTTGTTTAATAATAAACTGTTGGGTTCAAAACATAACGGGTTCAAAAACACTGCCAGATCGGTCCGAAAAGGTTTATGGCTCATGGTCATTTGGGAAATGACAAGGGGAGATGAAAAAATGACCTGGTAAGGTATGGAAATGATATATATTATACTTAAATATATTAATATAGCCTTCTGAAATATTTACAGCTGAGGTGATATGTTTTTTGTCAAAGTTTATAAACCACTTGCAAAAATTATAGTCATACCACTGAGCCACGGGAAAGTGGTTATAATCTGTATGTTAGTCTTTCTTCAGTGGAACACAAAAGAAGATATTTTGTGAAACGTCCTAGTGGTTTTTGGTTCATGAAGAAGAAGTCAATGGGGTTCATGGTTGTTTGGTTATCAACATTCTTCAAAATATCTTCTTTGGTGTTCTGTCAAAGAAGTCTGGAATGACATGCGGCGAAATAAATGATGAAAGAATGTTTTTTTATTCATTTAAAAAGATTATTCTCATCAAAGTTTGTGTGTGTGTATATATATATATATTTATGGATATTAGTAACAGTAGTAAATAGATAGAAGTCAGCACAGATGGGTCAGTTGCTGACAGAAGAGATGTGTTTTCAGCCCATTCTTAAAGATGGCCACAGAATCTGCTGATCTTGTAGCAGCACAAATGTTAAACAGATCCAGAGAAGATACGCGAGAGAGATTATTGGGATGGCACTACAAGACGTCGTTCGTTGCAGATCGTAGGGATCTGACGGGTACATGAGTCTGTATTAGCGGATGAAGATATGGGGGTGCCGAACCAGTGGTGGTCTTGTAGACCCGGAGCAGAGTCTTGAATTTGATGCGAGCGACTATAGGGAGCCAATGAAACTTAATGAAGAGAGGAGTGACGTGTGCGCTCTTCGGTTCACTGAAGCCCACTCTGGCCGCTGCATTCTGAAACATCTGTAGTGGTTTGGTTGTGCAAGCTGGGAGTCCAGCCAGTAGAGTATTACAATAGTCCAGTCTGGACAGAACAAGAGCCTGGACGAGGACTTGCGTAGCATGCTCGGAGAGTAAAGGTCTAATTCTCCTGATATTGTAGAGGATGAATCTACAGGACCGGGTGGTGCTGACAACCGTGAACTTGAGCTGATCACCCATCACCACTCCCGGGTTACTGGCCATTCTGGACGGTGTGATGGTCGATGAGCCCAGTTGAATGGAGAGGTTGTGATACATACTGTACATGTGTATACTGTTCATATATGAAGAGTAAGAGTTTGGTTCCAAAATGAGATAACTCCATTAACTCCACTCAATTTTGGAAAAATCATGTTTTTTATGATGTAATCATGGTTTTATTGTGTTAGTTAGTTGAATTTCTTGAGGTATTACGGCTCAAATCAAAACAGACCAACTGCAGTTTGATTGATATTAATTGGAATGCACAATAAAAAAACATGATTCAAAAAACATCTCATTTTGGAACCAAACTCTTCATATATATATATATATATATATATTATTGGTTTGTATATTAATACAGTATTAAAATAGTATAAAGTTATGTTATGCGATGTATCGACAGCATTTGTAGAACCTGCAGGGGCCGGTTGCATAAACATAGCCTCTAACTTAGACTGCGTCTTAACAACTCGTCTCACGGACTAGCAGTTAGTGAGGACTAATCAGTCTTACTTTTTAGATTTCAATGAACTCAATCTAACTTTACATGTAACTGATTTAAAGAAGTCATGAGCAGTCTTGAAGAAAAAGACTAGTCTAAGCAGCTTATGCAACCGGCCCCTGGGTCACATAAACATCCGCTAGTGTAGACTGTGGCTGCGTCCGAATTCGCGCTCTTCCATACTATACAGTAGGCGAAAATGAGTATGAGCATGAATAGTATGTCCGAAACCTCAGTATGCAAAAATCAGTAGGTGAGAAATACCAAGATGGTCTACTTCTTCCGGTGTCTTCAACCCATGGTTGGTACTGATGGGACTGATCCACTCTTGATAATAATTTCTTTCGCGAAACCCATGCTATACTGAAGAATAGAACAGATGGATTGGTATAGTTAAAGGCTGTTTCTGCACACACACCAGATTTTCAGATTTCAATAAGACCGATCAACCTTTTTAAGTAACTGACGTAAAGTTATGAAGAAAAAAATGTACGACTAACTTGCAAGACTAGTCTGAGCAGTTTATGCGACTGGCCCTAGAAGTTCTTGTTTAAAGATCAGTGGGTAGTTTCACTTTTGGCTTGACTGTCATAACAAGATTTAAGGGTGTGTCATGTTTTACACAGGATCATTTGTTCAGTTTGTCTCTTGTTTGATGTAAGTGTTAAAGTTAGCACAGACACAGACGTTAACATCCACATTCAGTTATAATAGACCGTGTGCACAAGCGTAGCGACGAACTTCTGCTGTCGTTTCTGTCAGTTTCTGGTTTGCTCTACAGCGCCCAAAATGTGTTTACAAGATGTCTTCAAGATCTGCCAAATATAAGCATTAGATGTACACCGCATCGATGATGCCTGGTCTCCTGCTCAAGCGGGACAAAGGGTTTAAGCTCTATATATGGACTTATATCCACAACAACTAGGATAAGTAGTTTAATGTAATGTGGTGCGCCGACATTAACTGACATCCCGACTTCTGGCGACAGCGGAAGTTCGTCGCTACGTTTTTGCACGTAGTCTATTTATGGGGTAACCCAAGGCACAATCCAAAAACAGACAGAGGTCATGCACGGATCATCAGTCCAAACAATACAACAACCGGTAGCAGTCTCATAAACACAAGACCAGAACGAGTGAGAAAACCAGGTTTAAATCGACAAAACAAACAGGATACAAGACACAAGTAAATGTGATTGACAATAATTAGTCCGGGCAAAGGATACTGGGAATTGGGAAATGTAGTGTGCTATAGCAGTCCGGGTGATGCGGGGAGAGATCAGGTGGAACACAAGGGCATCAGGGTGACAGTAAATATGTGTTTTATGAAACAGAAAGAGATATAATCAAATGACAAATATCTGCATGCTATTCTTGACAGAACACGTACACAAAGTTGATAAATTCTTCAGCTTCCTGTTCATGTCACGTGTCATAGCACCAATAAAATATACATTTATATACACTCACACAGACTCATCTGCCCTCGCAAGCAAGTGTTGTGATAACTAAGCCTCTCGTCTTATAAACGTATGAACACTAGCACATGTACAGGTGTTATTGTAGCATCAAACTTTACACCACATGCTTCCACAATGTAAGCAGAGTAAAATAAGCAGTGAATCCGCTGTAGCATCACCGGCTGGATGAACGTGTTGTGTTCAGATGTTAAATCAGCTCCAGCACAACACATTGAACGCATTACTGGTTAACTCTGGAGGAATGCTGATACAGCGCTCCAGAACATTCCTGAAGCGAGATTAAAATAAAACTCTGAACAACATTCATAGAGCAACTTCGCCACAAACCACATGTTGCTTTCTGCTTTTCTGACACGGAGATCTGAGGAGGATCGGTCTGATTCATTCAAACGTGTTGACCATTTTTCCATCATTATACTGTAAGTGCCGTAGGGAGTCCTTGTCCGTTCTGTCATTGACGTAATGTTGGGCAGAAATGGACGGGCGGCGCTTCTTCTGGACGTGTCACAGGAGTCTTCATTACACTGGACAGGTGTTGTGGGACTCACAAAAACACAAAAGGTGTTTCCCACGTGATGGGAACAGACTGGCCTCAATGGTAACCGTATCATCCACCGTCAAACAGAGTTAAGACGCGCTTGAGTGAATCCTCTCTACATTTAGTGAACAGTGAGAACGAACAATAAACAACGTGAGAAACGAGGAATTGTTCCGTATGAATAGCTCCAAAAATCGGTATTATTATAAGAGAAAAGCCTCACTTTGAGTAAACCTCTGTGAACACATCGTATGTCTAAAGAACACTTCTGTACTTTAAAGGCTTGGCTCTGATACAGCTATTCTATTAAACGTTGACTCATGGATGAACAGCTTGAAAAAAAGTGAACCAGTTCATAAACAGTATAAGTCAATTTGTAACATTTAAAGTCAATCTTTAAAGTAAAGGTAGGGATTTTAATTTTTAAGACTGCAGTTACACATCACATTATACAGTATGAGCTTTATACCTGATACAATCTCATAAATTCAGTTCAGCTCTCTGATGCGTATGCAACTCCGTCAATTCCCAGCATTCCCCATTGTGAATTTCCCCTTTGGAAATCTTTACACATTCTGTAATCCTTATAAATGTTTGTAAAACTACATTGGCCTATAGAAACAGCACGACATCTGGAAATCACATAAAATACAAGACAACCAGTCCTAAGGATCACATTTGTTTTCAATATTGAGATTTATACATCATCTGGAAGCTAAAGAAATAAGCTTTCCATTGATGTACGCTCTCTATTGGCTTACCGCTGTAATGACGTTGTGGAGAGAAGACGACCCTGAAAGCAGAAATTCTAAGCTTTACCTAAACTTGAGTGGGTAACTCACAAAGAGTGTTGTTTCTGGGTGTGTTTCTCACAAAAACAAAGTTTGGATATATTTACGGTAGGAAATATACTGACTTCTTTACACTGTTGAACGTAGTATTTATGATCTGGATTCACTCCGCCAGGGTTCGTACGGGTTTCAGAAAGTTTTTCTTGAACATGGATTCACGTTTCGTAACAGGGTTCTTAATCCCTTATTACACAATTCTCCTGGAAAGCACGCCCAGTGTGAGAAAGAGCACGCCCATCAATGCCGCTTCACTCGGCTGACAGAAGTTTAGCTTTGTTTGTTTGCTCACTGCATTTGGGTGACGGATGTTACTGTATATAAACTCTGGATATAACGCTGCGTTTGGAGATGGTTTGAAACTGATAGATGGCTAAAAGATGCCGAAACTAAGTCATATGTCTGTGTTTTGTTGGCAATCGCGTCCATAAGTTACACAACACAAACTGACTAGAAGTTAAAGTGAATCAATGCGATGATGAATTGTGTGCTTGTGCTGTGGTCCCCCCCCCCTGCACGCCTCCGGCAGCTCGTCTTTTTCATAAAAAAAATAATCGTACCGCTGTATCTGTCTTTTATTCATTTGATCAAACGAAATACTCTGCAAAACTACTGTATGGGCATTTCTATGAGATTGGCAGAAACTGAGTGTGTTACCTCATCTTTAAGTTAAATGTGTGACATTACTATAGTCGAGTGGTGAATATTCAGACCCTCCAGTACAGTACCTTTCTGTATCTGTGTTCTCAGAGCTCAGGCAGTCTTGCAGATACCGTGCGTAATATGTACAATAATCTACTTTTATAGATTTAAATACTTTGCATTATTGTCAATTTCACCTTAAACTGCAGTACATTCTGTTTCGTATCTGTGTGTTTCCAGGCCTTAGGAAATCATGAGTTTGACAACGGAGTGGACGGCCTTGTGAATCCTTTCCTCCAGAAAGTGAACTTCAGTGTTCTCAGCGCGAATATCAAAGCTGATAAATCATTGACTCCTCGCATCAACTACCTTCCGTATAAGATCTTCACTCTTAACTCAGAGAGAGTGGGTGTCGTTGGGTACACATCAGTGGAGACCCCCGCTCTCTCTTTACCGGGTAACCTGTTCTTAACATCACCTCACATCATGGCCACAGCAGTGATGGTTCGTTTTAATCTCATTTCTGTGCTTGCACAGGTCCCGGTCTTGTGTTTGAGGATGAAGTCGCTGCTCTTCAGAAGGAAGTGGATAAACTCACAACGCTGGGCGTTAATAAGATCATTGCTCTCGGACATTCTGGCTTTGAAGCAGACCAAAAGATTGCAAAGCAGGTTCGAGGCGTGGATGTTGTGATTGGAGGACACACCAATACTTTCTTGTACACAGGTATGAAATATGCCCTTCCTTATCTGAAATAAAACCACTTCATAGATGACGTTTGAAAGATGTTTCAGCCAGGCAAAAAAACCTTGTAGGTTTAGGGGTGGGGCTTCATTTGGGGCTTTCGTATAACTCTACAGTTTTGTATGACTCACGTTGAGTTATCGTGGGGATTCAGAGCTGGTGAAACACGCCTGATGTGAAAGTTTCTGTTGGCTTTAGAAAGGTATGGAAACCTGCCAGAATCGCTTCATTAGCAGTTTACTCGCGTTGCTTGGTGCCTTTGTAATTCGTGCTGTTTGGTAGATATCCGTTGTTTTACGGCTGAACCCAATCTTAAAGCCAGGATATTTAAAGAGATTTACACCAACTAGCAAACCTACAGTACACCCTAGAAAACACCCAGCAACTGCTCCCTAGTAACCGCTCAGAACACCATAGCAACCACACTCTAGTATCATGTCAGTGTGTTTCAATATATGAAAATTTATTATTAATATGAAGAGGAAAAAACGCTAACTGAGCTTAAAAAAAACGGGTTACACTTTATTTCACAGTGTACTTATACAGTTAAGTACTGAGTAATACAAATGAAGGATTAGGATCAGGGTTGGGTTCAGGGATAGTTACATGTAATTATGCATAATTTATATGTTGAAATCTGTGTTTACGAAAATGCTAAAGACAAAACGGGCTTCCTGGCATATTCTTGTGTGGTTTTGTTCATTCAAGCAGGAAAGAGAACTTAATACTGGTGCTATGCTGTCTGACAGAGATTGACTGACGCAGCCTTTAGCCCGTGACTGTATGCACCAGACGGGGCCGCTGTCGCATTGCTTAAGTGGTTTAAAAGCCTTTACATGGATAAAACGTGATTATATAATGTAACGCTAGACAAAGGATGACAAAACAAACGCGTTAATCTGAAAAAAATGTATCGCATGCATTAACACATTGACAGCCCTAATACTAAATATAAATAAATACATTGACATATTTCCGAAATGTATATATTTGTATGTGTGCGTCTGCGTGTTTGTGTTTATAAAAACAAAAGTATTTATAATAGGGCAGTGTTGGCTTGCTCACCGGGAGACTGTATTTATTTAATTATTTATTTATTAGATATGATCTATTAGACTGATCTTGCTTGTTCTATAAACACTGTGCTGTGCTTCTGTTTTTCTTATTTGCTCCTGTAAAGCTGCTTCTGAACAATGCACATTGTGAAAACCACTATATAAATAAACTTGAATTGAATTGAAAGTGATATGCACAGTACATAAATATATTATGTGAACACAACATTTTATTCTCAAGGTGATTAAAAACGATTCATCGGTGCACATCCCTAAATAAAACACATTATATTGCATTATATTTTCAAGTGTGCTCCCATATATTTGTGTCGTAAGGGTTCACAAGGACATATTCATATTGTTATTGATAGGAATTCTTTTTAAATATTGACACCAGTGTTGTTGATTTTAAACTTTGAATATTTAAGGGATAAATCCAAATTCTGTCATGAATTACTCAAGTTGTTGGACAACCCTGTGACCTCCGGTTATCTTCAGAACGCAAGTGAAGTTTTGTTGCGGTCCGGGGGCTTTCTGACTCCTCCATAGAGTGCAACGCGACCAAACTCTAAGCGCTGAAAGTGAGTTTGTCGAAGGATTTGAGGGTGAGAAATTCATGACAGAATTTTTTTTTTCGGTGGAGTAATCCTTTTATTACGAGGTCATTTGCAGCTGGCAAACTTTTTCTAAAGACATTTAAATAATTTAGAACAAAGAGCATTTTGGTAACCTAAAGGGGGACTGTGGAAATGGGAGAATGATTTTTCCAAAGGACATTATTAAAGTGTACATACAGTGGTAACTTCATGGAAGTATTTGCTTTGAAAGGGTTCGATTAGGGTCTATGTTTACTAAAGTTAGAAACTAGATGTTAAACCCGAACGTCTGTCCTAACCTGCTACGGCTGGAGCTCAAATTCATGAGGAATTTATCCAAGATGACTGCTTTCATTCGTTTTTTAAGTACTATTAGCTTCCGCAAATCATTTCTGTAAAAAATCATTTCAGGATTTGGTTTTGTACATGTGTGTGCTATTGCCTTTAGGACCTCAGCCCTCCAGTGAGGTTCCTGCGGGTTCCTACCCGTTCATGGTGAAATCAGACAGCGGGCGTCAGGTTCCAGTGGTCCAGGCCTATGCGTTTGGAAAGTATCTTGGATATCTAAAAGTGACGTTTGATTCCAATGGAGATGTAGTGAAGACTTCAGGCAACCCGATTCTTCTGAACAGCTCTATAGCACCAGGTGAGTGAACACCAGACCTGACAGACAGCGAATCATTTACACGTCTCAAGCCATCATCATTTCTAGATGTATTGTGGTCGTTTCAGTTCAGTGTCTGTTGAATTTCCTCAGGAGTGACATAAAGTCATCAAATGATATTTTTCAACATTTAATTTCGGGAGAAATATTGTTGGTAGTTTACAGAATGAAACAAAAGATCATTTTACCCTTCACGCACACCCAGAAATAGTCTATTTTAACATCAGTGAAGCAGTCTCTGAAATGGTGTCTTCATTTTGTATGCTCATATGACATATTAACAACAACCTGTACGTAGACGTAGGCGTTGATAAAAACATAATTAAGTCACAAGCAATGTATTAATCGGTACTAAATTTGAAAAAAGGGATTTCCACTTTTTTTATTTGATTTACTTTTGAAATTTGACCATCGCTCAGCTCCCGTGGCATCATGGGATAGAGAAGCGTCCATCCAATGCACACTCACAAATCTCGGCGGAAGCTACAAAACTGGCTTCTTATTAAAGTCTTTGAAACGTATGCTGCGAAAATGAACGTGGGTGCAAAATTAAGCATTTTTGGTTCATTTAAGTCTTAAGAGCTTATTGCTTTTATACAGCGGTATATAAACATGAAATAAACACAGCACCAAATGTAACGATATTGATAAAAATAGTATTGATCCACCATTTCATGTGGTATTTCTTAAAAACACAGACGCGGGGCGGCGGTGCAGACAGTAATACTGACATCATGTGCAATGTTTGTGTGTGTGCAGATCCGGTCATTCAGGCTGAAGTGAATTCCTGGAAGAAGAATCTGGCCAATTACTCTTCTCAACATGTAGGACAAACCCTTGTGTATCTCAACGGGACTTCGAGGAGTGTCGATTTCGGGAATGTAATTTGGGGAACTTGATCTGTGACGCCATGGTGAGTGGACAGGTTTTTAATGTACTCTGGTTTTGGTGGATATTTTTGGACGGCATTATCGTATGGAAACTAAGATGAAAAGTGTCTTTGTGCTTGTGTTTCAGGTCCATACCAACATCAAATACGCCGATGAAAAGCAGTGGAACCACGTCAGTTCTTGTATTCTCAACAGCGGTTCCATTCGGTCGCCGATAGACGAGAGAAACAAAAATGGTGCGCTACAGTACATCTACTCTTCACTCCTGTTTACCCAGCTCCACTTGTGACAAATAACTCCTCGTGCGTGTCGATCACATGCAGGTTCGATCACAATGGAAGATCTGATCTCTGTGTTCCCGTTCGGAGGAACGTTTGATCTGGTACAGCTGAACGGATCCGCACTGAAAGAGGTTTTCGAGCATTCGGTCAGCAGGTATGGAGAAAGCACCGGACGCTTCCTACAGGTCTCAGGTAACTCACCTTCGTCTCTCTACTGCTGCCTTTACCTCACAACGACTACAGTTTGTGATATTTCGTAGCTGTTAACAAACATTTCCTTTGGCCTTTACAGTTGTAGGATTTTAGAAATACAGAGGTCCAACAAAAAAAATTGTCGATGTGCATTTAAGACTAGCAATAGCTACAGCCATGTCTGTCAGTGTCAGTGAAGAAATTAAACACGTGGTCAACTGATATTTTTCTACAAATGTTACCAATGCAATACAGTCTATTTCCCATGAAAGAGCATTTGGGTTTGGAATGACATAAGTGTAAGCGAGTCCCTTTAACTTTTTGTGAAGCTACACAGGCATAACTTGCGGGGGACGTGTCAATAAAAACTAGAAATAAAGTGTGTATAGTATACAGTGCAAAGAGTCTGCCTTGAGGCTATTATATCTCCACCCACAACCTCTAGTCATTTGCAATAGTTGCAGAGGTTGTCTTTGATCTTAACCCCGTGCCAATCGGCCATCTCTGTAAATTGTCAACTAAAAATTCCCCCTCAAATAACCTACCACATTTCGACGAAGACTGAGGTCCTGTGATAATATATTAGTCCCGTGCGAGTCTCTGTGATTTGGCGGGCTCTTATATCCTTTTTCAAGGTTTTATCCACCGTTTGCCAATAATGGAGTCTGTGTTGAAGTGTTTTGACAATATTTCGGGTGCTGGGTCATATCCATACCAGCCAACACTGCCGTTTTGGCCGGGAGTCCCCCTTTTGTTGTTTCTCATGGAAACTCCCGTAACTCGATCGCGAACCGGACAGAGGAAGATCCCCGAACTCGATCGCGTGTCTCAAATCCTGACAGGTACGGTCATATATCATTATACACCATACAGCTATATGCATATAAACTATACGCAAAGCCTTGCCATCATATCCAGGAAATAAGTCCGTAAATTTGAGTAAAATCACAGGCTTCACTTATCCCATGTGAATGCGTCACATGAATGTGAGGAGGTCGTTTCTAAATCACACGAGGTCCCCCGATAATACCAATCTTGTGCAAATAGGCGGCTGCAGTGGCGTGTGTTACTTATTATTACACGGCTCGTTAAAGTGCTTGATTCTGATTGGCCAGTCGCGACATTTGCAAGTTCGTTATTCCCAGAAAACAACCGCTCAAAACTAATAACAAAAGCAGCAAATCTTTGTACAGATTTTTTGGACAAATTAAATATATATATGTCTTTTCATTGGGAGGAACGGCCCCCCTGATCTGAACCCGAGTGGTGTTCTGTTATTGGACTTCTGTGCTAGTTACAGTTTGGCCATAACGAACACCATGTTCAAGCATAAGGGTGTCCATCAGTGCACATGGCACCAGGACACCCTAGGCCGGAGGTCGATGATCGACTTTGTAGTTGTTTCATCTGACCTACGGCCATACGTCTTGGACACTCGGGTGAAGAGAGGGGCGGAGCTGTCAACTGATCACCACCTGGTGGTGAGTTGGATCCGATGGCGGGGGAGGAAGCTGGACAGACTCGGCAGACCCAAACGTACTGTGAGGGTCTGTTGGGAACGTTTGGCCGAATCGCCTGTCAGAGAGATCTTCAACTTCCACCTCCGGCAGAGCTTCGACCAGATCCCGAGGGAGTCTGGAGACATTGAGTCCGAGTGGACCATGTTCTCCACCTCCATTGTCAACGCGGCCACTCGGAGCTGTGGCCGTAAGGTCTCCGGTGCCTGTCGAGGCGGCAATCCTCGAACCCGGTGGTGGACACCGGAAGTAATGGATGCCGTCAAGCTGAAGAAGGAGTCCTATCGGGCCTGGCTGGCTTGTGGGACTCCCGAGGCAGCTGACAGGTACCGACAGGCCAAGCGGACTGCAGTCCGGGTGGTTGGGGAGGCAAAAACTCGGGCCTGGGAGGAGTTCGGGGAGGCCATGGAGAAGGACTATCGGTCGGCCTCGAAGAGATCTGGCAAACCGTCCGGCGCCTCAGGAGGGGTAAGCAGTGCCCAACCAACGCTGTTTACAGTGGAGGGGGGCGGCTGTTGACCTCGACCGGGGATATCATCGGGCGGTGGAAGGAATACTTCGAGGATCTCCTCAATCCCGCCGGCACGTCTTCCATTGAGGAAGCAGAGGCCGAGGGCTCGGAGGCGGACTCGCCCATCACCTGGGCTGAAGTCACCGAGGTAGTCAAGAAACTCCTCGGTGGCAGGGCACCGGGGGTGGACGACGAGATCCGCCCTGAGTACCTCAAGTCTCTGGATGTTGTGGGGCTGTCTTGGCTGACACGCCTCTGCAGCATCGCGTGGCGGTCGGGGACAGTTCCCTTGGACTGGCAGACCGGGGTGGTGGTCCCTCTTTTTAAGAAGGGGGACCGGAGAGTGTGCTCCAACTATCGGGGGATCACACTTCTCAGCCTCCCCGGGAAAGTCTATGCCAGGGTACTGGAGAGGAGAATCCGGCCGATGGTAGAACCTCGGATTCAGGAGGAACAGTGTGGTTTCCGTCCCGTCGTGGAACACTGGACCAGCTCTATACCCTCTCCAGGGTGCTGGAGGGTTCATGGGAGTTTGCCCAACCAATCCACATGTGTTTTGTGGATTTGGAGAAGGCATTCGACTGTGTCCCTCGCGGGATCTTGTGGAGGGTGCTCCGGGAGTATGGGATTCGGGACCCTTTGATAAGGGCTATCCGGTCCCTGTACGACCGGAGCAGGAGCTTGGTTCGCATTGCCGGCAGTAAGTCAGACTTGTTTCCGGTGCATGTTGGACTCCGGCAGGGCTGCCCTTTGTCGCCGGTTCTGTTCATAACTTTTATGGACAGAATTTCTAGGCGCAGCCAGGGGCCGGAGGGCGTCGGGTTTGGGGACCACACGATATCATCTCTGCTCTTTGCGGATGATGTCGTCGTGCTGGCCCCATCAGACCAGGACCTTCAGCATGCACTGGGACGGTTTGCAGCCGAGTGTGAAGCGGCTGGGATGAGAATCAGCACCTCCAAATCTGAGGCCATGGTTCTCAGTCGGAAAAGGGTGGCTTGCTCACTTCGGGTAGGTGGAGAGTTCCTTCCTCAAGTGGAGGAGTTCAAGTATCTGGGGGTCTTGTTCACGAGTGAGGGAAGGATGGAACGGGAGATTGACAGACGGATCGGTGCAGCTTCTGCAGTAATGCGGTCGCTGTACCGGTCTGTCGTGGTGAAAAAGGAGCTGAGCCGCAAGGCGAAGCTCTCGATTTACCGGTCAATCTACGTTCCTACTCTCACCTATGGTCATGAGCTGTGGGTCATGACCGAAAGGACAAGATCCCGGATACAGGCGGCCGAAATGAGCTTTCTCCGCAGGGTGGCTGGGCGATCCCTTAGAGATAGGGTGAGAAGCTCGGTCACTCGGGAGGAGCTCAGAGTAGATCCGCTGCTCCTCCACATCGAGAGGGGCCAGCTGAGGTGGCTCGGGCATCTTTTCCGGATGCCCCCTGGACGCCTTCCCGGGAAGGTGTTCCGGGCATGTCCCACCGGGAGGAGACCCCGGGGAAGACCTAGGACACGCTGGAGGGACTATGTCTCCCGGCTGGCCTGGGAACGCCTCGGTGTGTCCCCGGAAGAGCTGGAGGAAGTGTCTAGGGAGAGGGAAGTCTGGGCGTCCCTGCTTAGACTGCTGCCCCCGCGACCCGGCCCCGGATAAGCGGAAGAAGATGGATGGATGGATGGATGTCTTTTCATAACATATATGACATCATATTTACAAATGATTAAACCAAATTGCCTGTTCGTGACATTTGAACGTCGTTTCTTACTTTAAAGGAAGGTCTGCACTCGGTAAAAATGAGCAAATAAAATATTTCAAATTAACATTTCATGTCCAATTTTTTTCTCATGTGGCAAGTAGGCTGTGTAATAAGCGGGATAATGTACAAGCAGTTTTAATAAAATGATGAAAATATTTAAAAAGTGGCTATTGAAGTCATACATGTACCAAACATTTTGTGCTTAATTGCACTCTGTTGCTATATTCGTCCTTAATGTTCTCGATATGCGGTTGCTATCGTCTATTGAAAGATTCCTAACATTGTATTTGATCGAAAACTTCTCATTTTCATTCACTTCTTCCCCATATACATACCTGCAAACTTGGACGAGGTGAAAAAGGTGACAGCCATACGGGGGAGGATATAAGGGGGTTGTATTGTCAAGTGCAAAACATGACACTAATGGATCAGCAGCTAATCACATGACAACAATTTTGAGCTACACGAAAAATATGGATTTTGTTTGAATTTTAGATTTTCATAAAAAGTAAATACGTTGGTTGCCCTCGTCTCACGATCCCAATGCTCCAAGTCATAATGAAACATCTTAAATGATGTCCACTTGTTTAAGTTTTCTGAGATGTGCACGTTTCCTAATACAAACTGGATGCGTGTCCATCGGAACCAAAGTGTTTGTGCGTCTGCGGTTTTGAAACATGCAGGACTGAGAAAATCAAGTGCGGGACTGATGTTAAGAGAGTTATTAAGAGAGATAAAGTGCAAGACCCGATTGATGCGAGTTATAAGAGCTTTCATAAAGAAGAACGGTCAAAAAGCAGATAGAAGCGATACAAAAGTAATCCCCGCGGCTCCTGACGACATATTAACGTATTATGAAGCGAATTGATCGGTCTCTAAAATAATTATTAAATATCATCTGGAAACTACAGCTTCTGCGACTGAAACTTCGGAGGAATGTCAATTGCACCCAAGTGCCTTACTCACTTAGAAGGGCAGATCTAGCAAATGTCTCTCATAACATAGCCGTTTGCATCACACGGATGACCTGAATAATAATATCAATGCCTTGTTATTCTTTGACAGACCCTTTGCAGTCGTCCCTTTCAGCACGGGCGCAAACATGACGTTTAGATCGCGATTCTGGTTGGCCCAAGGACCAAAAAAGACGACGCGGTTATCTTGATTCTGGTTGGCCAAACGAATCTAGGTGCTGGACCAAAGACATTTCAGACACTCGAGAGTAGATGCCTTAGACCCCCCCACAGAGAAAAAAACTCTTCGGATTTACACGCTTCACATAAATGACCTATTTTTGACAAAAAGCGACTAGTTTGCAGGTATGCATATAGTGGACTCTAATGTAATGCTCTATATAGGGAACAGTGAACCGGTTTCAGACTCAACGGTTCTAAATGACTTCTGCTACTGTCAACAGCAACCCCGCCTTCTTTTATTTGATTGGCCAACTCAATCAGATTGACATTGGAGAGATGAGATCTGAGATCAGTGATCTAGGCCTTTTCTACAATATTGACAGCACATAATCCTATTTGGCAATTGTTTCACGACTTTTATTACACACGAAGGAAAAACCAAAGCGCACCGGACGTCGTGTCTGAGATGTACATGACTTCCTTTCTTTAGATGAACACAAACTGCGTTAAAACACCATCCTGTTACTGTGACCCAAATGCTAAAGAAATCCAAATGGCTCCAGAGGGTTAATAAACGTCTTCTGAAGTGAATCGGTATGTTTGGGAGAGGGAAAACATTCATATTTTTCCGATTGTTAAGCGATCCACACGTTTCATAAACTGTACATGGCAATATACAGATCACCACGGTAAGTTTGACGGGCATAACTGGGAATGTCATTGGTTCTTGCGCGTCTTGTTTTTGCAGGGAAAGAACAATTGAGATTCTAAGTTGCTGATGTGCTGCCATCTGTAAAATTGGGGCTCTGAACGGTTTGTTTCCACGGACAAACAGAGTAGTGTAGTGTTCACTAAATATATAATGAGCATCATACAGTGCATCTGATTCTGGAATGACTTGAAGGTCATGATGAGAGGATTTCTATTTTGGGGTGATCTGTAACTTTAAAACCTTTCTCACTGGGAAACTCACTCATTTGCAGGTCCATGCGTCCAGACTCAAGCAGTTTGTTTTCTCCGCAGGTTTTCAGCTGGTGTATGATTCATCCAAACCGTCAGGACAGCGTGTTAAAAGTGTGAATGTGCTGTGCACCGACTGCCGAGTTCCCCGATATGAGTCGCTTGACCCAAAGAAGATTTATAAACTGGTCTTGCCCTCTTATCTGGTGAATGGAGGAGACAACTACACCATGATCAAAGACCAGAAACTCAAACACGACAGCGGTGAGTCTTCTACCGCAGGGGTTCGCTGTGAAGCCCCCTTCGTGTATATTGCATTACTTTGCGGCCCTCCAAAAAGCATTATAATCTTAATTTTAGAATTTTTATTAAACCAAAAATGTGTTCAGTTGGAACATCAATTCTTTTGGTTGGCGGTCTTATTTTTCTGATGTTCGGTTGCGTAAAATCTATAATAGATTTCAATATTTCATAAAATGCCACAACATCTGTGGCGCCCCAAAAGGGTCCACGACCCCCAGTTTGAGAAACACTGTCCTACAGTACATTACAGTACATATCTCATACAGTATATGTTCACATACTCTCGGCAGGTGATCTGGATATATCAGTTATCGCCAGTTACATCACAGAGAGAAAGAGAGTTCATCCGGCGGTGGAGGGACGAATTCAGTTTGTCAGTTCTGCTGTTGGATGGCGAGGATCTCTCCTGCTGCTGATGTGGTCCTTCTGTCTCATGTCACTATATTAAACTAGACCTTTTGTTCGTGAATAAGCTTGTGAAATGACCTGGATGTGTAGCCATAAATAATCCAAAGTTTAATTAGAGTCATAGAAAGAGACATTTATAATAAACACTGTGATGATTAACAAACTTTAGTGAGGATATAAGAACAACATCGCTCATTTAACTCATGTTATTATTAGGGTATACACAGGGATCTGTGTGCACACCAGAAGTGAATTTCATTATTAAGTATATTACATACAAAGTCGATACAAAGGCATGAATTGGGAGACGAGATTGCCGCGAACCTGCTGATAAGTTAGGCAGAAAATTCACGCAAAGAGCATATTGACATTCCCAGGTTTTACTCGTGCAAAAAACAAGTAATCCTGCGAGTAATCTTGAGGGATGAGCGCGATGCTTCACTTTTGGTGTGTACAAACCATTACTCTTTTTACAGAGTTCTACAATATCCTCAAACCATGTTTTTAATAAATCCATAGGTTCAGTAAGAGTCGAATGTTTATGATGGAGTAACTACACATCATGTTTACAATGTGAGATTTTTTGATTTCTTGTTTTTTTACGCAGAAATGTTTGGCTATAAATCAGGGTAACGTGCTTTATTGTGGGTAATGGAGGTGTGCTTAATCTATAGCAGCAATGTTTATACTGTAGTAAATGATATGTTTAAAACAAGCATATTTTATAAACCAGGTACAAATGAAGAAGACTTTTATTTACTAAAGCCAGAACATTTACAAAATACATTTTTCAGGGGTTTGCACACGTCTCTTACTGTTATGAAATCACAGAAAATGTAGCACAATATTTCATGAGTTTTAAGGGTTTTACTTTCTGTAAATGTCTGAAAGGACAATGTCTCTGACACATTAGATCTCTGTTGTGTGTTAAATAAATGCTGTTCTACCCAACATGTCTCCTCATGTCATACTGTACTGTTGCAGCGGGAGGAATATGAGCAGGACACGCATAGTTTGACTCCATGAAACATGAAACACTACCTCATTACAGTGAATAAATAGCTGAATTTTCCTAGTCAGATGTGATGTGATGTTAGTTCTCTTCCCATAGTGTCTCACATCCATCTGTTGGAGACAGAGAGATCCGATTTTTGATTCTCCTGGAGACAAAACAACAGAATTAATGGAATCAGACAATCGCAATTCTGACATTGTTAGAAGCTTTAAAAGGAACAGCTATACTATAAAAGTACAGTGTCCTTAATCTGACACCTTCACTAAATGACACCTTTAATTATTGGAGAGAACTACACAAAGAACAACTCATTTGTTGTCAACGAATTTCATTATCGATAAGTTGATCTATGACGTCACTTGTGCGCAGTTATAAATCTAAATTTATAAAGATACAATTAAAGATTATATTACTAAAACCCAATTTGTGGCTAAATACCCTGATTTGGTGGTTTATTTAATTCAGAGGTGGAAAGTAACTGAGTACATTTACTCGAGTACTGTACTTAACTACACTTTTTGAGTATTTGTACTTAAGTATTACTTTTCTCTTTACATTTTACTCTACTTCACTACATTTGAATGACAAATATCTCACTTTTCAATAGTGTGGCACAAAAAAAATATTTCCTTGGCCGACCGTCCCCTCGCTCCAACGTTTGGGAGAGACTATTGTCAGTTGCTTCTTAATATGACACACCTGAATCAACTCACCAGGTGTGTAAGTTATGGAGACATTCAAAACATTTTGGGAGAAGGCTAATGAGTTCAGTTGTGTGTACTTTTCCCATATCTGATTTACTTATTATAAGCAAGAGATGTAATTACATTTGTATCCGATTAATCGAAAAACAATCGGCCAACTAATCGATTATCAAAATAATCGTTAGTTGCAGCCCTACTTTAAAGATTCTCCTTCACGTTTTCATAAAAAAATTAATGAGAGAATAATCATTTATGGGTGAAATATTCCTTCAGTAAATGATCTGTGAGAATATGATGCAGTAGGAGAGTCACAGTACCTTACAGAGCTCTGGAAAGAGCTCCTGAACAGCGATGTCGAGTAACAAGTACGTCATCTGTTAGAGAGAGATGCAGAGAGTTAGAGAGAGAGAGATGATGATGATGATGATGAAGATGATGATGAGTCTGTCAGCTCAAACCTGTTTATTGAGCAGCGGCTGCTGAACGGCATTGAAGAGCAACTTCACACCTTCATACCTCGCTTCTTCACCGATACACTTCCCCACTAGATCTGAAAACACAAATCAAGTCTTTCAGAGATGGACACACTACTACTGAGCTTAAAGGCAGCATTCATCCTCTGTGTAGTTGCAGCAGCTTTCAGTTATATTAACTATCAGTTTTTTCCTCCACTTTTATACGCGTCTCCATTCAAAGAGGAGTTTTGGTGTCTTGCCTCGCTGGAATCTAAACTCAATGAACTTCTTACATTTAACATGTGTATTTTGCATGATAAGGTATTATTGCAAATGGTTCAATACACCATATTTCTGGTACATTGTAAATATCTGGTAATTTACCCATAAGCACTAACTCTGAATACTATATGTAAATGTAAGACTTACACACATACTAAGCAAATTATAATTGTGAAAAGAATATGTTTCAATGAATAATTAAAAGTTTCTTACAATCCAATGTAGCACTTATTTCAGTTTGGTTTCATTAATGTACATTACATAGAGAATAACTTGCAATGATACCTTGTATTTTATATTTATATACAGTAGGGGTGTAACGGTAGACGTATTCGTACTGAACCGACACAGGGAAAATTCTAAATGAAGTCATCATTCCTATGTCCTTCTCCCTTGGAGAGCCCTTGGAGATTAGACTTTGTAGTGAACAGGGCATTTACGTGGCACTATGTAGACGTTTGGATGCACTTGGCAAAGGAAGCGATGTCATTTCCTCATTATCTTCAGCTGGCATGTTCACGTGAGAACGATTGATTGTGTCCGTCAGCAGACAAGCAATACACCCTTAATATACAGTACAATGTCTTTCATTTATCAATCTATTATTATTATTATTCATATTTCATATTTCCTTTTAATTATAATCTATTTTAAGCTGCTTTGCAACAATGAAGAGTGCATTATAAATCAAATTGAATTAAAGATGTCCAAAACTGGTAAGTGTTCAAGCGATATCCGCAGTAGTACCTGGCAGGTAGTTTATCATCTCCTCAAAGGTCTGCTTGGCTCGTTTCTGTTGGTCTTCAGGAGAACGTGCCTCTGCGCTCTCACAGAAAACTGCATCTGCAGAGGTTCAGCATTGAGAAAAGCGAGCAGACCGTTGGACACAGGCAGGTGAATGCAGTCTGTTTTTATATGACGTGCAGTATTGAGGGATGTTGCACATGAAAGAGTTACCTCGCAGGACAGTGATGAGAGACACGAGGCGGTTTTCTTGCATGATCTGCTCAAGTTTAAAGTGGAAATAATGTTCCACATACGCCTCTAGAGTTCTCTTCAGGAGAATACGGCCCGCGCTCAGAATGTGATGCAGCCAGTCGGGCATGTGGAATATCACACGGCCTGCGCTCATACATCACAAGCACAACAAACACACACAATCTGAGAAGCGACAACACTTAAACACCAGCAAGGCTCGTGATGGAACTATTGTTGGAAAGCATATGCGCTTTGTTTTACTCACCTATATACATGATGTAGTCATACGCTCCATCCACCTCCATCAGCTCCATGAAATAATTCTGGTTGTGTTTCCTCTCGAGGCCCTCGGGCAGATTGGCATTGTTTCTGTATAACTCGTTGAACAGCTAAATAACCCGACGGGGAAAATGTTGGTTACAATAAAACAAAAACAACACACAACACCTGCGGTTCATTTCTCCATCTATTCATTTTCAAACTCGGTGCCTTTTCAAGTATGACAATGAAATGTATTCAAATAAGTTTGTGCATCTTTCAATAGAAGGCAACGGAGTCCCAATCCTAATGTCTCCAAACCCAATGAACACCATCAAATCTTCTTCTAAATTCTATGTTTATATGTGATGTTCGGATGTAAGTGAATATGTGTATGTAATGGTAGTGGACACACCTTCTTGTCGTTTTCTGTGGTGGGACTGAGGATGGTGAGCTCGGGTCTGCTGGGTTTGGGTTTAGGAGATTCACATGAGCTGAAGAAGGACTGAATGAACGGCTCCAGGTTCTGTCCTTTCTGCAGACGTCATCATCAAATCACAATAAAACTATGGTCAAGTAAACACGTGTAATGTTATTAAGAACGATCGAGGTGTTTAATGCTAATCCCCAACACAGATCTGTTCAAGTGCGAGTGTGAAGAAGCTCACGTGAGTCAATATTTTAATTCATCTAAGGTTTTATGTTCGTCAAAATATCATTTACACTTTTATTTCATAAAGCAATAATGTCCTCACGTCGCGCCTAACATCGGCCCTTAGCTGTTGCACAATGCACTTCGCGGGGATTGCTTCTATAAAACGGTTCTTCCATATGCCAAGCAAGGTTTCATGAAATAAAACACAGCAAATAAGATGCAATTATATTAATAAAAATATTCTTCTTCTGTCAAGCAAACTCATTCCCCAGAAACAATAATGAATAATAATTATAGTTATATAAGAATAACTAATAATCATAATCATCTCTGTGGATATAATAATTAATGTGAACAAACAATTATAATCATCTTCGCAATGTAATATTAACAATAATAAATACAAATAATAACAATCATCTCACTGAATATAATTAACAATTAATAATACTTATAATCATCTCCACTTGTTGTTATGTAAACATGTTATTATTGTGTTAGTTAGCTGTATTTTGAGTTATTAAACCAACTGTAGTTTGATTGATATTAATTGGAATGCACAATAAAGAACAATATTTTTTTTAAATGTTAAAAACGGAGTTATCTCATTTCGAAACCAAACTCTTCACTAATATGTGATGTATTGTCATGTTGTAACATGTCTGTCTGTGGGTTCATCGTGTTCTGTTTTAGTTTGGTCTAGTTTCTGTAGGGTTCACTGATCATTGCGTTCACCTGTCGCCCCGAATAGCTCATCAGTTCCCTTCTTTGACCATGTGCAGTTAAACCCGTGTTCTCATCCGTCCGCTGTAAACTTGTGTCAACATGCTGTGTTTGCTGTGAAAATCCTGTTTTTGTTTTACTCCTTATTCGTGTGCTTTGGATATTTAGACACCCGTCATTATTACTGTGATCTTTACATGATTCCATCACATTTGATACACAGTACGGCACAATGTTTGGCAACCACGGACAAAATAAACATGATTTGGCACTAGGCTTCTAAAGCAATAAATGATATCAAATAATATCAATGTTAATTTTTAGCTGTTTTTCATACTTTGAGTTTGTTGTATTTGTTTGCAAGACAAACCTAAATTTGATTGGAAGATTTGACCATTGTAATTCTGTAAACCCCTTGATAATTCATTGAATAAGTGTTTCTTTTCACAGTATGTGTACCTGTGTGTGTACTTGTACAATAACTACAGGTATATTGAAGAGTTTTCATAGTGATGATTATTAAACGTCAGCCAAAAAATTCAACGATTTGACAAATAATTCTGAAGCAGTAATGAAGACTTTCTCTGGATTCAACTCAAGGGGAAGAGGGAACCTTTTTTTCTTTAAAACAAATAATGGCAGGAAATGTTCAACAACCACATGACTGGCTCGATTTAAAACAGATGTTTTCACTTTCAATATGTTTCACAAGAAAAAGGCTTATTAAGGGGTGAACATTTCTTTACAAAAAATGAACTGGATCAATGTTGATCTTAAGAATAGTTCACACAAAAATGGTTCCCATTGACTTTCCATAGTAGCAATAAAAATTCATAAGGTCAAGTGAATGGGGAAGATTATTGGGTCTGGTGAACTATTCCTTTAGCTTTCAGAACTTCATTAGAAGAATCTTACAGCAGATCGCATCACATACTGCAGTAAATTGTAAACAACATTTACATAAACATAAACAACATCTTTTTTGACAAGAAAACTGCCACAGGATTATAGTGTACAACAGACACTGCACCTTCAAATAAGAAGTCAAACCTGAACACGTCCTAACAAAACATTTCCACTGAAGTGAAAAGACAAGCAGTTAATGTATAAATTCATACCTCTTTAATGAGTTTCCCTGGAACAGACTTAAAAATCTTCCCTACAGAGCGAGAGAGAGAAAACAACCCATCAGATGTGTGAATCATTACACACGGATTTTTGAAATCCGGAATATTTAGGTGGGGTTTCCCGGACAGGGATTATCTCAAACCAGATTAGGCTTTAGTCGTTTTTACAAACACGCCTTCCAAAAAACATAACTTTTGTGCAAATGCAGATAAGACAAGGCAGTGGAGGTCTGCAGCGGATGTCTGTGGTTTCATGAGATAAAATCATGGAAACATTTTGTCAAGAGAGGGCTTAAAAAACACATGAATGGCAGTAATAGGTCATTTGAGGTCTGTCTGCAGTATAACAGCAAGATAAAAACGCTGAGTTAAAAAAATAAAAGATTATTAGTAAATAATTACACGGCTCGTTGGAACGCTTGATTCTGATTGGCTAGTCGGGCCATTTGCATTGTTCCCAGATTACAACCGCTCAAAACGAATAACCTGGATGAGGCAATCATCTTGACAGGGTTTTTTTGACAAATTAAATGTACATATGTCTTTTAATAACGTATATATAATTCTATTTACTAATTACTAAGTAAACAGCTTTTCCTGCGGAAGGTCTGCATTCGGTAAAAATGAGCTATTCTATGATCAAATATTTCAAATTCACATTTCATGTCTTATTTCTGCGATAACAACCGGCTGCCTGTACACTTACGTGTTAAGATTCATTTGGATTGTTGTTTAAATTCTTAAACCAAATCAAGGATATTACTTCAAAAGACAAGGATCCTATTAAAGTGGTTTTATTTTTTCAATGTTGCTGATGCTTAATGGAAATAAATAAAACTTGATTGGAAGATGCTAAACGACATCATCACTTATACAGATGAGTGATTGGTCCCTAAAAACACAGTTTCTGTGTGTTGCTCATTTCAGGCGGGATGCTGTGTTTAAGCGGTGTGAAACATACCCAGGTTAACATCTGAGCGAGCTCGGTCTAAGAACTGAGACTCCATGCTGTGTGGAGACAGAAAGTCAGCCAGCAGTTGACTGTTGCTCAGCTCCGGATGAAGCAGCAGGTTCTTCACAAACACAAAACAACAAACAACACACGTGAATACATCTCAAGATTGAAACCAACACCATTCCGTGTAAACAAACACTCGATCGGTTTAACATGCACATCAGACCAATGAGGTCTTCAACAGTCTTCTCTTCCTTGTCGTTCGTTCATCATTCAGCTTGTTTCTAGAAACTTACAACATAATGGACTTTTGTGGTGTGTTTACTCGCTGTTGTCTATGTGATGGAGTAATGCAAATCACCTGTAAATATTCCTGAAATTCAACGCGTTTGGAGGTTAAGAATTCATAATTCTTTGGTCCAATGATTCTTTTGGAAGGCAGCTGTGCGTCCTGGAATGAACCTGAACAAGCAAAGCAAACTGATCATTTACATGCATTCATTCAAGCAGAGAGAGAGAGAGAGAGAGAGCGAGAGAGAGAGAGATGGGATGGGATGAACTTTACCATGAAACTCTGTGAGTTTGGACTCCAGCACGTAAAACTCCAGATATCTTCTGTACACAAACCAGCTCTCCATCTCATGACCCACTGCACAAACATCAGATGTGACAACAATTACACACAATTCAATTGATCAAAACAATTGATAGATTTTTAAAAACAACCTGTTTATATACAAACATGTCATATTTTGTTGTAGCTGTTTATATGTGGGATTGTGACTCAATTTTATAAATCTTATAAATAAAACTTAAAGTGTGTCATGTGCGACCCCCGGTGGCCTGTAGGGGTATTGTAGGGGCTGTGTGGCCTAAATCAAGAATTTTTTATTCAAAACTATAAAACATAGTTATGAATTTGAATACAATAGATTTGCGAACCTACTGTAGCTTCTGTTACACACTTTGATGTCATTTGTAAGTACGCAGCGTTTTGGATTTATAATAAATCTGTTATACAAATGTTACAGACCAGTAAAACCATTTGCACAGAGACTTTATTAAACGGTATAGTATACAATATTGAATCATTATCTACTTTAGTATATATTTATCTGTACATAATTGAACTATTTCAAAAATAAAAGTAAAAAAAATGGTTTGAGTGAATATAAGTGAGAGTGTTTTCTGGGTTTGGTGGCCTTTAGTTTGAACAGATCAAATGTTGTTTGCTCTTTTCATACTCACTGAGATTCTGATTGTTTTGTGCAAGATTTTAAGAATGCAAAAGGCAGATAAATAAATGAATAAACTAAAAATCATCTTATTTATGGATCTTTGAGAGATACGAACCCCCACTAGGATGTAACGATTCACGATGAGATTCACGACACTGATCTCATGACACGATTTATTCAAATGGGTTGAGACACATTAGAACTGAACAACTGCCCTTTTATTATTACTCAAATGCTGCACATTTCTTTGTCAAAGAAAAATATATTTTATGTCAAATCCCAAAACCAAACTGCGATTTTAAAACCAAATCAAATAAAAAGTGAATAATACAAAAGTATCTTTAATATTAACAAACTAAGACTTTGTCTGTGCTGTTGTTGGATTTTTTTACATTTATGAAATATCAGCATATCCACATCGTGCGAGTACAACTGATTTGTGTTGTAAATATGCCTGACATATGCGTCTTCTGTAAATCAGGGAGAAATGTGTGATATTTATTTTTTTGCTCAGAAAAACTAAAACACACATTAAATCAAACAGAAAACTTTTTCCTTTTTTTGGAAGAACGACAATTTAAAGCAGTATTACGCTTATTGCTTTTATGCTTAAACCCTTTTTGGTCTTTGCCCAGATAGAGAGTTCTCCTCACCGTTCTTTCTGTCGTGTCGTTCCACCTCGATGTAGAAGACCGGTATGCGTTCTTTCTTAACTTCATCTTCATGAAAGTCCACAAAAGGGATGGAGATGGTCCAAGCGGAGAGGTTGCGCAGCGTTCCTGGTGTCCCGGCGTTCTCCACGGGCCCTGGAGAGTCGTCCTCCAACACCATCGCTGCCTCCTCCACCTTAAACAAGGAGTTTGAGTTTGCTAATGATGACATGGCTCTCTCCACAGATTACCATCGTGTATCAACCTTTTGTTGATATGGTGTCAAAAGTGAAATATCTCACGGTGTCGTCTTCTCCTTCGTTCATGGCGTTCTGTGGCAGCAGAGCTCCTTCCATCGTGCTGCTCTTGAACACGCCCTTAATTCTGTTGCCGATACGACTGATGCCAAACGACTCGCCGCGCTTCGATGTGTTCCTGCACCCAAACGCACACGTGATCAGAACCTGGATTCAAATACACTTCACACCGCATCAAAGTCACGTGACCAATGACAGGAACCAACACAACAACAGACAAACAAGCAAACGATGCCAGACATTAGAGTCCAGTGAAGCCATGCATCAAACCTGCTGCGTCTGCTCGACCGGTTTCACCCCAACAAAACCAATCCTAATGTTTCAAGGAATCATTTCGTCATCCGGATGTCATTCTCAACATAAACGACACAGATGCCACTTTGGCCGATGAATTGTTGGTCAACATTGGTGCCATATTGAAGAGGGCAAGACTGCCACATTAACAGATACGAGTGAACGGGGAGCTGCGTTTTTCAGCTCACTCTCGCTGGGGCTGTCACGACTGTGAAAATTGTCTAATGAATCATTGCAATTATGACGATTAATGTCTGTTTTGACATTTCATTCTCATACATTTTTGATTTGGCTTTGAAATGACCATATTAAGACTTTTTCTTGGAAATACATTGGAAAAAATGGGGTCCTCATAAAGGTGTAGGCCTTTACGTGTCAATAATTCGACCGCAAAATACTTGTAAATTGATCAGGAGTGAATTGAAGCCACTATTAAAATGCTGTCAGTCATAGAAAAGCTTGTTTTATTTCTCACTCGCAAGATTACAATAAAATTAGTTTACACAATATATCATTGTACTGCAGGTTATTTTATGATATATAAAGTTTTTTTAAGTGATTGTGTTGTGGTGGTACATTTGACCAGTATTACCATACTTGAGTTACAATATATACATTAAAATATGCTAAATGCAGCCACCACAGCTCCCCCGAGTGTCTTCTATAGAGATTGTCTGAAACAATCGTGATGAGATGGTCGTGACAGCCCACCCCAATATGGCGGCAATGTGCACTTCTGTGTTTGGCCATGATTCCAAACGTGTTTGTAGTTACTCCCCTTCATGGATCAAGAATCTGTTGAGCTAAAAAAAAAAGATCCACCAAATACAACAGCCTGCAGGTTTGGAACAATTGATGATTTGAAGTATTCCTTTAAACATCGCCGGGCAAACTGGTCTGAGATGAGCAGGACGCTGGGAAGGTCTTGCACCCCAGACTTACTTCTTGAAAGCGGGGAGTGTTAAGATGGACTGGACGGCTGTGGGTGAGACTCTGGGGGGGGTCAATGGAGATCTGTGGCCAGCCGGAGGAATGATGTCAGGTCTTAATGAAGCAAACAAGCATGCCAGCCCGACACATGCCACAAAAAACACGCGACAGATAAACATCAGCACTGGAGGACTGGAGACGGTTCAAAGGAACGTCTTTTGGTTTGATGGAGGTTATTTTATATCCTCATGTTGTCTGTACTCGTGCATATTACACACCGATCACACCAGACCAAGATCAACAGGACTATATCCATCCAACAACAACAACAACGAATCTCGCTAGGGAGGATGAAATCAGGACTGAATTGATCAATGTTTGCCAGGCTAGTAGCAACAAACTTTTTAAGTTATTCAGAGTTTTGTTCGAGGCGGAAAGGGATGGTTCCCCCTTTTTTGTCATCATTTTCTATATAGAACAGTTTATCACGATGATTCATTTGCACAATATTGCAATTGAAACTATGAATCATTCGAGATAATTCCATTTCTCTGAAATCACATCAGCTTTCCATCAAATAGCATGTAGCAAATCAATTTAAATGTTGAAATGGCACAAAATACTGTGATAATACTGTATTTCAAAATGAAAGTCTCTGACACCATCACATTCTCCATCCACGCACGTTTTGGATAAAAAAGATTCGTCAGCTCCAGTGGTTCTGAATGAATGAACACATCTGTCTACAGGTCTTCAGAGAAAACCTCTCTGGATATTTCTCCTCAAATATCCCTCGCTAAATACCTAAAAATAGGGATTCTTTTCAACCAGAAGAACAATTCGCAACCACGAAATACAGTGAAAATCTTCTGAAAATAACCAGGTGGTGTTTGCAGTCGTGAGGAGCGATGACGAGATCATGAGCATGCTTCAATCAAAAACTAAACGTCAGTCATAAATCATAAACACTTGATATATTCCTCAGCTCTGCTATCAGACTGAAATATTCTGAATGACATTTTTCGTGGCATGCTGTTAGAGCGCTGGACGTAACCCACATGAGTAAACTTACCTCAAATCATCCATACTCAAATTCCTGGAACAACAGGCAGAAAGTGGATTACTGTCTGACCCGTACACGTCTGTCACATACACACGGCTCCATACTGAACCTCATGTGACATCATCACTTCAGCACCGCCGGCATCTGTCCTTCTGAAGCCTCGTCTCATTTGTATTTTTAGCCGTAGATTATTATTATCAGTCATTCTTTATGTTTGTCACCGGGTTTTGCAAATATCTAACCAATAAAATGTATTAAAATGTGCTTGACATCTTTAACGACACCGTATTTAATCGTTAAAAACGTATGTATTATTTTATCAACAGAATTTGGACATCTGAGGTTTCAGAAGGACAGTGACAACAAGGATCATTCACATTCTACCTTCATATCCGCTTTGAAGCTGTTACAGAGGATGCTGGCGGTATGACCAAAAACCTGTGGCTTTATTTCACCATAATAATCGATCAAGATGTAGTTAAATACATACCACATTTCTTTCTAGCACAAATCAACCAAACTCACTTCCAAAACGTATTTATGACTCTTGTGACAGCTTACCAAGTGAATAATATAAAACCATTTAAATTATTCATTATAAACAATTATGAGTAGAATAATTATATTTACAATTTCCCAGGAAATGTCTGACATCAATTGATGAACGAGAATGAAAAGTAACCTGCGATTTTTTTCTTCTAAGAAGGTGATAGAGAGGCAAAAGTTATGGATTACATTATTTGTTTAAGTACTAAATATCTGTTACAGTTTTTTTTTTATTATACAGCCTTGGGAAAGGGAGATATGTGTAATATGTTTAATAGAACAACAGAATGACATCTACTGTCAGTTTTGAGTTTGCAATAAACTGGTGTGTTTCACTCTTAAGAGAGACAGTATGGTTAAAGAGTGCAGACGTCACTCTCTTTCATTAACAGACTTGTATTCAAACAGATGCAAACAGACGCATTCTTTCTGCCGCACGTGCACATAACTTCAGTGTTTTGACTCACCTGCTTAGCTTTGAATTTCGAGCGGGAGATTCTGCACCCCACAGCAGGTGTCTGAAATACTGAGACACAGAACGCAGGATTCAGAGTTGATTCTCACCCTGAGCCCTGGTCAGATCACATCTCTGTACATTACCTCATCGCTGTGACAGAACATGGGCGTGAAGACGTTCTCCAGGAGAGAGAGCACATGCTCGTACGCTTCAAACAGACAGCGCATCGTCTGCAGCTTCACCACGCCGGCGTACGGCCCCTGAGCGACTACACACAATCATCACACGTCAGAAAAAACATTTCTTTTCTACTGTATATGACAGGTGTATGAGATGAGACTGACTGTTGTGGATCTCTTCAATGATGAAAGGATCAAAGCTGATCTTATCGACGCTCTCCTCCAGACAGTACGTCTCATAGATCTTCTGCACCTCTTCATGTAAGCGCTGCATCTCTGCATCGCTCAGATCGGGATGAAGGATCTTGTCGTTAAACTCCTCTGGACACACACACACACATCACAACACACATTCAACATGTACGTGCTAGAAAAGATTTTTAGGAAGGTTTATTGCGAAAAAGAGGAAAGGTAGAAAACCTCGGAGAGTTTCTTTCATCATGGATTGCGATTAGGCGTCTAAAACGTCATCATGTTTTTGGTGCATTGATTAAAAATTGCGATCGTCACGCTCGAGTTGTTCCAAATCTGTATACACTTCACTGACGGACTCAGAGAAAGATATTTGAATGAATGCTTGTAATCAAAGTTCTTGCCCCCATTGACTCCCATAGTAGGGAAAATTACAACGGTAGTCAAAAGTGCCCCAGAACTGTTTTCTGTCACACTTCAGTATAGGGGCAGTTCTCGCTATTAACAAACCATGAACTACGACTTTTTCCCCAATAAACTCATCATTTCTTACATATTAATAGTTAGTAAGGTAGTTGTTAGGTTTAGGTATTGGGTTGGATCAGGGATGGATTAGGGATGTAGAGTTTGGTCATGCAGACTATGTGCTTTATAAGTACTAATAAACAGCTAATATGCCAATAATAGGCATGCCAATAACAACTAGCTAATAGCCCCCTATACTGAAGTGTTACCCTGTTTTCTGTCCTACATTCTTCCAAATGTCTTCTTTTGTGTTCAACAGACCAAAAAAGATAACGTTTTTTTCCTACTATGGGAGTCAATGGTGAGCCAGAAATGTTGGGTTACAAGCATTCTTCCAGATATCTTTCTACATTTATATAGATTTGGAACAACTCGCAGGTGAGTAAACGATGACAGAATTGTCATTTTTGGGTGAAGTATCCCCCATGTTGTGTTGCCAATATTTACCAATTAAAATCATTAAAAAATATTTTTCAATGACGTGTGGCCAGTTAAACCAGCAAGAATGAGTTTACTGGTGACAGAAAGCCGGCTGTGAATGAATTCACTTTTACTAATAAACATCGGTTCATTTCTTCAGCTTTCTTCGACAGATTAGTAAAGAGAAGACGTCATGTGGAGTGAAAAACCCGAGCCAGGATTTCTGTTCACTTGTCACACTACACCACGAGACAAACGCTGAACTAATGAAGACCGTTTACAAAATCTCAACTAAAAACACGCACCCTCTCCTTCTACAACATCTTAACCTTCGTGTCGTCTGTTGTTTGTCAACAACATTTATTTTCATGAATGTCAATTAGGCTGTGTTCACACTTCACAGGTTAGGTTTGATTAAAACGTGTGCAGTAAACTGTGCAGTATAATTGACAACCGAAACAAAACCAGCATTTATAAGATCTTAGTTGGTGTACAACGGAGGAATTATTGGTGCTGTTGGATTTCTTTAAACATTTCACGAGCTGACGTTCACATGTGTGTCACGAGCTGACATTCGAGTGTGTTTAGCCCAGCACACAGCATCACTTTGGATGTTTGGAAGGTTCTGTTGTATTATATAGCCATGAAAGCTCACCAATTAGCTAAAGACCCTATCCTCCATTTCTTTTTTGGTCCAGACCAAAGCTTTTCACAGCTCGATCAAAGGTTTTCAAACTGTTGGTGGTGTGAAGTCAGTGAGGGTCTTGTGATAGATTCTATCTGTCTAGATGTGTCCTGGAGTGAAAGTTTGGGAACCACTGAGCCGACTGAACGAAGGAAATAGCAGCAAACACACACCTCCTCTCAGGAGGTGATCATGACACACACACATCTCCTCACCTACGGTCAGACAGAACTGCAGGACGTGAACGGCTCCCTCCTCTTTCAGAAAACTCATGAAGCGAAACAACAGGTCCTGCTGATCTCTGATCTCCTTCAGATCCAACTTCAACACCTGACAGAAAAACAAACCCTCGCACGTCACTCAACATCTCAAACGAATCCAAGAAATCAATCATTCAATCATGATGGCCGTGTGCTTTCGTTCTGCAGTCTATGTGACATCCGGAGCGGTCTTCTGTGTCATCATTGCCACAGTCAGATAAGCAGATATCAAAACAGCTCTGCGTGAAGCATCAGTGTTTATCTGCGACTCCGTCTTCATTAAACTAGTGAGTGCAGCACGCACCGAGGTTTTCTTGTTGCGGGTGTCTGCAAACTTCTGCAGGAATGACACCTGCGCAGACAGGGGGTCCGTCAACGGCTCCGGCTACAAACAAACAGATCAAAAGATACGCAGTCAAAGACAGTCAAACAGCAGGTGGTGATCTTCTCGTGATGTTTAATAACAGATAACTCACAGGAGTATTATCAATGAAGATGAGGATCATGTGGTTCACTGTGTCCTGAACAGAAATACAACAAATTCATTTCATTGATCAACTATGAGATTCACACGTTTCATCGCCTTGAAATGATAAGGATCTATCCGACATTTTTATCAAAAGTGAGTTTACATTACGGGACGTTTTCTCTCTATACATTCTCTGTACATTTGCTGTTTAGAAAACACAACTGGAATGCAAAAGCTTTGAAGCTCAATGTGTCAAAACTGCTCAGAAAGCAGACAGAACCTTATAATGCCAACATTGACATGTATATGATGTAGCTTATATAGAGCACGTGCATAAAATACTGACAGTCTCTTCATTGAAAATGAACGTGTTGCACTCACCGGATCGGCTACATAGTCCATTATTGGGAGAAAAACAGACCCTGTCATGACCTCCCGAATCAGCAGAGCCAAAGATCTGTGAATCAAGCGCATAGTTCACATGAATCAAGATGAAAAACACAAACACAGTCTTCTAACAATGTTTGCATGCTTTATGGCTTGTTCATATAGTACAGTTAACTGTGTGTGTGTGCGTGTTGTAGTGTTTGTGTGTGTGTTATAGTGTTTGTGTGTTTATAGTGTTGTGTGTGTGCCTGTGTGTGCCTGTGTGTTAGGATATGTGTGTTATAGTCCTTGTAATAGTGTTTGTGAGTTTTATAGTGTTTGTGTTATAGTATTTCTGTGTTTAATAGTGTTTGTATGTTTATAGTGTTTGTGTCATAGTGTTTGTGTGTTCATAGTGTCATGTGTTTAATAGTGTTTGTGTGTTCATGTGCATGTGTCATGTGTGTTTAATAGTGTATAGTGATGCATGTGTGTTGTGTTTGTATGTTTATAGTGTTGTGTGTATGCATGCATAGTGTTTGTGTTATGCATGTGTGTTTAATAGTGTTTGTGTGTTCATAGTGTTTGTGTGTATGCATGTGTGTTTAATAGTGTTTGTGTGTTCATAGTGTTTGTGTGTATGCATGTGTGTTTAATAGTGTTTGTGTGTTCATAGTGTTTGTGTGTATGCATGTGTGTGTGTATGCATGTGTGTTTAATAGATGTTTATAGTGTTTGTGTGTATGCATGTGTGTTTAATAGTGTTTGTATGTTTATAGTGTTTGTGTGTATGCATGTGTGTGTTATAGTGTTTGTGTGTTTAATAGTGTTTGTGTGTTCATAGTGTTTGTGTTATGCATGTGTGTTTCATAGTGTTGTGTGTGTGTTTGTGTGTATGTGTGTGTTTAATAGTGTTTGTGTGTTCATAGTGTTTGTGTGTATGCATGTGTGTTTAATAGTGTTTGTGTGTTCATAGTGTTTGTGTGTATGCATGTGTGTGTTATACATGTGTTTAATAGTGTTTGTGTGTTATAGTGTTTGTGTGTATGCATGTGTGTTTAATAGTGTTTGTATGTTTATAGTGTTTGTGTGTATGCATGTGTGTGTTATAGTGTTTGTGTGTTTAATAGTGTTTGTGTGTTCATAGTGTTTGTGTGTATGCATGTGTGTTTAATAGTGTTTGTGTGTACCTGCAGTCTGTAGCTTTAGGAGGCATGACGTATGAAAACAGCAGCTCTGTCAGTTTCCTCAGGTACAGAAGTTCATCTTTGCGGCTTCGCAGAGCCACGTGTAAATCTGCACCGTACTCCAATAGAGCCGCCTGCTGGAGACCTTCTGAATTCTTCACTGTTCACACAAACACACACATATAAAATATCAGTTACACACCAACACATTAAACATCTAGGGTGCTTGACTGATGATTGTTTCATGGAATCATAACAACTATTCAATTAATTAATTACAATATTAATGTGATTACAAACTGAATTTTAATCAATTGATGTTTAAATCCTCAAACGTGTGGAGCAGATGTTGAAGGAAAAGCATTTGTTTATCAATTTTGATTGCTGCATACATTACCATACTTGCCGTGTTATTTCAGACTTTAAAATGACTTTCCTATAATTCATTTATAAAGAATAAGTAAACCTCAGCAGGTT
This sequence comes from Triplophysa siluroides, assembly GCA_006030095.1. NCBI lineage: Eukaryota > Metazoa > Chordata > Actinopteri > Cypriniformes > Nemacheilidae > Triplophysa > Triplophysa siluroides. The sequence goes on from VCII01000166.1 coordinate 1,020,862, forward strand.
TCCATTCAAATTAAAATCTGTTTTCATGTTTAACACTAATATCTATTACTGTCAATCTATTTCCCCCAATTCTGCTCCCCAAAACGGTGAAAAAAGAGCAGAGATTGATCATGTTAAAATAAATGACAGGCCCCACCTTTCTGTTGAGCTTTAGCAATGATCTCGATGTGCTTCATAGCAGCTCTCATCATTTTGCCCATCACAACTGAAGGAACATCCACCTACAAAACAACGCAAGAAAGTCATATTGTATGTAAAGTGTTATGCGTGTATTAAAAGCGTTCGAATAAATCACCTTTTGTGTTCGGTGAGCCAGAACGGCGGCAAAGAAACGGATCGTCTGTCTCAGTTCATCCACACACGCCTCATCATCTGTTATATCTCTGATCAGTCATAAGATCAAACACATTTAAAGTCGTTTTTACTTCCGTATTTTGACACATTTCCTAGATGTGAAATGGAATTTCTAATGAGAAAAATAGTGGGTGTGGCTTTCGTCTTTGTGATTTGATTGGATGTATAAAAACAGCCGTCGCATTTTGAAATGGAACTGACAGCAGACTGACAGTTGAAGGGGAGGAGTTAGCGGATGCTCCGCCCAAGCCGTCTAACATACACCATTTAAGATGGATAGCCATTTTAGTGCGGAAGATTATGAAGATTATTAGGGCACGCAAATTTTAAAAACAGAATGACCCACATTGATAAACTGTTGATAAAAATAGGCATTGTCATTTTTTATTTCACTGGGACTTTAAGGTGAGTATCGCTCTCATGTTTAACATCAAAAAGAAAAAGACATGAGAATATTAGGAAATGTCGTCCTACCTGTACCACGGGTACACAAAGTTCTCCAGAACTAACTCCAGAACCTTGAGAACAGACAGTGACGTGTTATCAGTCAGTCAGCATGTACTGTATGTTTAATCATAAACATTTCTAAATTATCTTCAGTTTTTCTGAATGAAAACAATTTATAAGTATGTGTTTAGGTCAAATGATATTTTTTGTTTTATTCTGTGAACTATTAACAACATTTCTTCTATTTTCTTCAACAGTTTCTATTTGCATTTATTTGCAGAAAATCAAAAACTGGAGGAACAGGTGAAAATGCTGTGGAATTTCACACCTCAAATACTGAAAAGAAAACAAGTTCAGATTCACTTTAAGAAACAACAGTCATGTTTCTACACCGTGTTTTTAGGAAAAATATGGATAACCTGGATTTTGATCACAGTTTTCATGTGTCTTGTCATTCTGTCAGTCTTGGATGACTTTATGTCACGCCTGAGGTTAGATTTTTTTCTGCGGCTGTATAGCTCATGTAAGTGTACCTCTGAGACGCTGGCATCCACTTTAGACGGCACCTTCAGATCCAGCCACGGCTGATAGTTCTCCAGGAGAAGAGTCGGTCTGTGTGACAGACACGATATCACAGTTACATACTCCATATGGATTTATTCATAAATACTCCATTTATTAGGGATCTGCTGATAAGATTTTGTGGCCAACATCAATTTTAACAAACAACTACTGGCTGAAAATCTGTGAAAATGTTGGCTGAGGTGTTATTAATTTCCTATTGTAGTCTCACCGAAGTCTGTATGTACAGTGTAATAATATGTGCTGTAGTAAAAGAATGCTAGCTGAATACAGACCTGTGACGTTTGCATTGATTTTTGCCACATACAGCACAACTGTGACCCAGAGGAAATAACTCCTGCTGCTCCTGAGGCTAAACATATACACACAAGCACATCATTATTCACCACAAATACACTACAACACAATCTGAGGTAGTCCCATTTTTGCAAATTGTCTTAGTAAACTATCTTCAAAACGTAAAAAGTACATGACGACCGACTTTCTTCTTCGCTGACATCACCCATTCTTATTTGAACCTCAATGGTCTGTCATATAGAGACACTTTCTGACCAGCCAGATGATTCTTCCCAGAGACACTTAAGTCCAGCCTCACATTTTTCACATTGTGTACAATCATACCGTGTCGTTTTCAGACAACAGACCATTGACACATGGTCAGAAAATGGTCAGATCTGGTGAACCGCTGAAGATGCCGTGGCGTGTTCAGGACACATTTTCAATGTCAGAACTACCCGTCGGCTAATACTTACTCTCCTCTTGGCTCTTGTTGAGATGAATATGTTGGGCAGCAGGAATTCAGGGCTGAGAGAGCAGTAGAACGTGATGACTCCAGCCAGAAAAGACCAGAAAATCATCAGAATGTGGAGATATCTGTCAAAATAATGTCCAGAAAGACAGCAAGGGATCAAATGTCTCTTACAACTGACCTCTAACTATGATTCTTTACTTATTATTTTGTCTTTTGGAATGTAACTGTGTTTGTAAAGCACTCACTGGTTGAGTACGATGGTGGAGGAGATCATGACAGCAAAGATACAGAAGATGAAGGGATACTGGCGAGCGATGTCTTTAAACACATCCAGCCTCAGGACTCTCCTCACACCCCCCGCGAAGAAGTGCGAGCCCCACATCATGCCTAAACAACAGAGAAACAACACGTTCAGCTCATATACCCTCAGTGGCGGGGGTGATGGATGACTTAGGGCTGTCACCATTCTTAACCAAACATCTCAGCGATTGTTTCAGATCATGGCACTTATTGCACATCTCTATAGATGACACAAGGGGGAGCTGCAGTGATTGCATATTGCATTATTTAATGTATATATTGTTACTGAAGTATGATAATACTGGTAAAACGTTCCAACAATCACTTAAAAAACTTATATATATATACCCTAAAAAACTGTAGTACAATTGAATATTATTTGAGCTAATCAACAATGTGAAAACCAACATAGAAGTACAATTTTATTGTAGTCCTGCAAGTAAGGCTGTGCAAGTCATCAAAAATGTATTGTAATCATCAATTTTGCCCTTCAACAATTACAAATACGTAATAATCGAGGTAAAAGGATTATTGTACTGCGTTCCATTTAGCAAGAATCCTCTCTTGTCTTGTGGTATAAATCCACAGCGCAGCCCTTTCCTTTACAGCCGTTCAGCTTACTAATTCTTTCATTCATTTTTCACTTGAATTCAGTTTAAAAGACAAGTTTCCTTTATTTTTCCTATGTTGTTTCAAAAGTAATCGTGTTAAATGATCGTGATCATGGTATAACCGTGATAATGATTGTTGTCATAATCGACTACTTGCAAGTGAGAAAAAAACGACTAGACGCTTTTCTTCGACTGACAGCATTCCAATGGAGGCTTCAATACACTCCTGATCAAACTCGTTTTACACGTATGTGGCGGCTGTGTTATTGACATGTAAAAGCTTAGACCGTAAATATTTGATGACCCCATTTTTTTAAAAGAAAGTAAAACATTGTCTAATATTCAGAACTATATGGTCGTTTCAAAGCTGAATCATAGATGTATGAGAATTAAATGTCAAAGCCTTGAAACAGACAATTAATCGTCAAAACCCTAAAACAGACAGTTAATCGTCCTCATAATCGCAATGATTTATTAGACAATCAGCCAAATGTTATAATCGTGACAGCCCTTGTGACAAATAACAACACTTAAAGGACTTTATCTGAGGGGAAAGGTAAAGTAAGTTTTGTAACTCTTATTGTTACAGCAGTTTGTGTTTTAGTTTCATCACTGATAAAGATATTCATAAATGCTTTAACTAGTCCATGTTCCATCACGAAACTATTTCTTTAAGGAATGTTTTATTGACCATGTAATTAATGGCTTTTTGAAGTAATTCACACAACAATGTCTACACTGGTATTTATTTGCATTGCATGTCAAAAATGTCTTCATGAAATGGTTGTCATGTATCACGGGCTTCATAGGGACATCTTCATGTAGCTTAAAGAATACAAAGGCACTTTTGGTTAATGCAATAGATTATTATAATAGAAAACGAGCGATCAATGTTTACGTATTGAGCACAGAAGATGTAAACAGCAGTGTCAATGACACTCATCCGTGTTATTTTGTTCGTATAAATGACAGTTCACTCACCTCACAGGTCATGTATGAAGCATATAAACAACACATCGTCATCACGACACACATATGGATTAAACTTCTAAATATTTAAAAGATCTCAGCAGCACTAGCTTTTCTTCCGGGTTTAGCGTCACGTGCTCGCAGCACGCCTTTCAAAATAAAAGTCACACGCCACAAAAATCCAAGTGAACCATAAGTAGGTGAACAAATAAATAAATAAGCATAATATTATAAGTTATAATGTTTTAAGTGTTGCTATGATTGATTTTATATTCAGTATGACTGTTTTGATAAACAGTGAGCGTTTGACTCATGTAGTGTTATATCAGGCATGTCTATGGACTATGGTCTCATAAGTCAAAAATGAAATTCAAATAATAACCGTACGATCATAGTTTCTGTATTTGTCTTGCAAATACAGTTACAGTTTACATGCTATATATGATCGGTATGTGTTCGTCTTGGCCTGTCACAAACTGTGAGATACTGTGGGCCGTGGCCCCCCGGTGGGCTGTAGCGGTATTGCAGGGGGCAGTGACAGGTTTAATAAACATATATATATATTTGTACCACCAAACCAAGTGGTCAGCTTTTCTCTAGTCATGGTAAAAGAATGTATAAGAATGTTACAGAACCTACTGTATAATAAGAGTCTACTGTAGGCCCTACATTAGGTGATAAGGCATGATATATTCATCTAAAGAATAAACACAATGAATGTTTTAAAATCTAATCTACATATCGGTATAATATTATAATGGTGTAATATTGATATGTAGAAACAATTCAACTGCATTTTTTACTGCAGATGTTTGACATGACGCATGCAACTGAAAAACATCTGTTACACATAAGCCTACTCTTTTTGTATGCCGGATGAGACACAAAGGTCAGTCTTCATCCTGTGATCATGTCCCCGTAACTCTGCAGTGTTTTATGACTGATGTGAGAATAATGTGATCTTCATGACAGCAGTTATTCCTGGTCTGGATATAAGAGGAGGCTGTTTGAACCACGTCCAATCACACTCCTACATTACATGAAATCTTACACATTCATATAGAAATCATCTTTCACATCATGACCTTTCTGTAGATGAACATATACTGTTCCAGCTCTCCTCTTTCTACAGTGACGTGCACTATTCTGACTAACGTTGTTTCAAAATAGCTGCATGCTATAGGTTCATTTCATGTTGAATAACAGTTTATGTAACATATCACAGCCAAAAAGAAAGATGTTCTGCCTTAAAACAACAAGTTCTGCTGTGTGTGTGCAGAGTGTTATTGAATTAGTTGAATTGTAATGTCTGAAATATTTTAATGTTTTGAATTGTGTTGTTTTGCAGAACTTGGAGCTATTTAAACTATTATAAAATAAAAGCACCTGTTGACTCAGATCGTTCAGTCTGTCGAGGTCTCTAATGACCGCAGTCATTCTGCATTGTCACACAAACACACCACTTCATTACAATACATTAAACATTACGTTTTACATTTAAAATGCTTATTGTGGGAAAATCTTGTGTCCTAATGGACTTAAAGAACAACCAGAGATTGTTTGAGGAAGTGCGTTAAGGAAAATGCTTAACACAGCTTAACTTGAATATGCTTGTCTATGGGGAAAAGTTTGGCATAAATCATAAAGTTGTTAGTTTAAACTTTTATATGTATAGAGTATTTGGGATCGATGAGGTGCTAAAAGACTTTCTTTAGACTTGCACCGGTTCACTGTCTCAGCACATTTAGAGATGATACAGTGAGTGTTTCTCCTGTAATGCAGTATAGGGAGGTGATGTAAGAAAAACTCAGTGTTCCGAGCTCACGACATTAAATCAGGTTTTCTTACAATGAGTTTCTATGTTAAGAAAAGCTGAAAAACAAATCTATGGATATCAGTTTAATACTCTCAGAATCTAGATGGATTCAAATTATGACCAAAAAGAGAGATTCATATGATAAAGATTTGGTAGTTTTCAACCAGCCATTATCATTTGCGTCTGTAAAAGTGTCGTGATACTGGACTGTTTTTATTTTCATCACTTAACTTTAAATCCGTTTTTCTCCAAATTCCGTTCCTGAAAATCATCAGCTTCAGCCGACCTCAGACATAACTTTTGTTACATACACAAGCAAAATAAAAACTGATTTGGAAAGGGCTTGAATATGGTATCACAACTGTAATACATAAACGTGCACCATGTGTTGGGTTTTCCCAGATCTAATCACATATGAACGTAAACATTAAAAGATTCAATACATAAATGAATATAAACAACAGCGGCTTTATTGGGCATTCAGTTGTTTTAAAATACAGCAAGTTCCGAGACGCAAGTACAGCGTGATGACGTCACGAACATACCAATTACCGCCTAACGCCACCTTGCGTCATAGTGACGGGTAATAATAGATTATGACGGATTTTTTACGAGCCTGTCAGTCAAAATGACGGACAATAGAAAAGTCTAGCGCACTGTGCTGCAGTCAGAGAGAGAGAGAGAGAGAGAGAGAGAGAGAGAGGTGAGGAGCCAGTTAAACTGATGTAGCCGCGGATGAGGAGAGAAGATGAAAAGAACGATTGGCAACTTTTTGTGAGTGATGTTAAGTTAAGGCCTGACCCCTCCGAAAATCACAAGCAATGCTCTGACGCGGACACATCAACCTCCAATGTGCATTTATCTTGAGATCTTTTAAGTTTAAATTTCAGTTCAGTGAAGCACTTCAAGCACCGACACTTTTTCAGTAAGTTAACTTTCTTGTAGAGTTGTGCTTCAAATAAAGAACTTTATGTTGGTACCAGATTGGTAGTTAATCATTTACAAGTCAATTTTGCCTATATGCACATTAAAAAAAAAGTGAACTGGTGTTAAATGCGATGCGGTCGAACATTTGGGTGCAACTAACTTTTGGGCTGGTGCAAAAAAGTTAGTCAAGAGCCCAGGAATATCGTATTAATATGTTTTTTGCATTAGGCTACTTAAACTCATCAAAATATGCCATTTGAATTGTTTTAACATTACAGCAATTCATCACTAGTCAAGATTTAAACATGTTAAATTTAAGGCAACAGTATACAGTTTCATAATGAGACCTTAACTTGTAGTTTACCTATTTTACTTTTCCCTACATAATAATAAAATCATAAATGTTACAGAAGAAATGACTCTTGTAGTTCATAAACGGTCCACTAGATGGGGCCAGAGGAATTTTCATTATGCTCATGGGCCAAAAGTTGAGCTCAACGGGAACATTTTTACAGGTGTACAGCAGGTTTATATAAAGTACTCCATACACGGTGACAGTGGTCAGAACAGACTTTATTAAAAAAGAAAACTTGAAATGGATCAAACAGTGATACACAAAGTTTTGCTTTTGTATTTTGAGACATCACCTCGAGACATACTTTATAGAACAACTTTGGGACGAAAGCCACTTTATGATTTTTAAGCTTTAATAACAAGTATAGTTTTGAACGGATCCATCACACCACATCACAGTTCGAGGAATAATTACTGTACAATCATGATATTTACAGATCACACTGAAGCACAAGACGTTTTCATGGGCATTTTCTCAGGGGTTTGTTAAAATATTTTCACCTACAATTGAAAAACACACCAGCAGAAGTTCCATCCAACACAACATTATTGTGATCGTTGTTATTCGTCCATCCTGTAAAAAAGTTCTTTGAAAACCATGTTGATTTTTCCTGGTCTTCACAACATGTAAAGTGTCATTTAATGGACCTACGGTCCACATAAATATTATTAAACACAAGTGAATACATTTGTTAAGCGAACAAAAGACACGTCCTCCCTTCATCATTACTGTACAATATATGAATCAAGGACAAAATAAACAAGCAGACTCTTCCATGGTTCACCGCCGCACACATTTATACATATTTAAATGTTCGTATGGAAAAGATCGTTAGCCCCTTATTCCCATGTGAGAAGATTTCATCGTTCAAAACGGAAACTTGTAAAGTATAAAAATAGAGTCAACTTTAACAAAGCACACACGACATCCACACATCTCCAGTTGAACGGCAAAGGAGGAAACCAAAAGAAGCCCCGACGTATGGTGAGACGTATGGAGTTCAGAGAAAGGTTTGGCACTTAAGCGACGAAATGTCTCCCACCGTCCGGACGTTCAGACGGCTTCGGCGGACGTCTCGGCGGAAACCGACATGGTCAGCTTGGCTATTTTCACAGTGGTCTTGACGCAGCTCTCGGCCGCTCGGCCGGCGACGAGGTGCTGATGTCTGTTCTGATAATCCGACTCCAGGCTGTTGTCCAGCGGCAGAGACGTGCCAGTGGCGCTCCTGCAGCCCCGGCAGGTGGCGCGGAAGGCCCGCCGCATGTCTTTGCTCCTCAGAGCGTAGATGATGGGGTTGACGGTGGAGTTGAGCAGCGTGAGCATGGTGCAGAAGGCGAACACCGTCTTGATGTTGTCGTCCATCCGCCAGAACAGGTCGTACACCATGATGGCCAACAGAGGCCCCCAGCAGATCACCAGCACTGCCAGGATCAGCACCAGCGTCTTGGCCAAGCGGATGTCCATGCGGGCCTGATCCGGCCTGGCCGCATGCACCTTGGTGCCGTCGGCCGAGTGCACCACCAGGCTCTTCTGCGACGTGCGCCTCAGCATCCTCACGGCATGGTGGTGCGCCTTCCACAGGATGTACATGTAGGCGTAAAAGATGAAGAGCACCAGCACGCAGGTCACGCCGATCCAGAACATCAGGTAGTTCTCGTCGATCAGCGGGAAGATGTCCGAGCACACCGAGTTGAGCCGCTTGCAGTTCCAGCCCAGCAGCGGCAGCACGGCGATCGCCACCGAGATCACCCACATCATGCAGAAGGCGATCACCGCCCTGGTGCGCGTCACGATCTGCCTGTACGCCAGCGGCCGGTGGATGGACACGTAGCGGTCGATGGCGGTGAGGAAGAGGCTTCCCACCGAGGCGGTGAAGGAGGCCGTCACGCCGCCCAGTTTAAAGAGGAACACGTTGGGACTGTCCTTGCGGTGGAACACGTGGAAGTCCAAGAAGCTGTAGACGAAGATCACGCTGCCCAGCAGGTCGGCGATGGCCAGGCTGCCGATGAAATGGTAGGAGGGCCTGCAGCGGAGGGTACGGGACTGCAGGATGACGCACAGGACCACCAGGTTTTCCAGCACCGTGAATGTGCCCAGCGTGAGAGACAGCACGGCCACGGCCAGCTGCTGACTCGGGGTCAGAATCATGAAGCATTCCATGTCCATAAAGTTCTCGCCGCACTGCAGGCTGCTCCCGTCTTCCCCCAGGCTCCAGTTCCCCAACCCATCCGAGCTGTTGGTGGGAAAGAACGGGATGCCCTTCAGGATGAGCTCCTCGTCCGGTCCCACCTTGCCGGAGAAAGAGCTCCGGCGGTAGGCAGAGGGCGGCTTGTGCAGCGCGTATCCGCCTTTGGAGAAGACGCCGTCCACGATCTGCTCGTCGTAGCCGATGTCGTTGGAACCCAAGAACTGCAGTCCGGACGTGATGGTTCTGAACGTGCTCTCCGCCACTCCGTCCAGAACGCCTTTGACGTCGGACTTCGAGGCGGGGAACAGCATGATGGAAGGAGCTCGCCGGGAAACCTATTGGATGACACGGAGAGACACGTTTGTTCAGATACAAGCGACTGTGATGCACGCCTCTGGATCGATGCGTAGCTGAAAGCTCTCTCGGTCAACCTCAATGTACGCCTGCGTTCATCCCACGTCGATGGGCACCGGGGGATTATTACGCTAAGAGACGGCCTCTGAATAATTGATACGAGCCGACCTACAGCGATATTCCTGAAGTTAATTACAGAATATATCAAATCCCGTCCAATCCTCAACACATGACTCTATATTATAAACACTCGCAGACCCGGTTAGTCAGCGGAAAAAGAAAACACTCCGGGAATGAATATTTCATATCCCACATGAACAAAATACTGCGTTTATTTTTTTATTATTATACTACACTCTGTTGCATGCTACAGTATTTTATAATATATAAATCTACACATCATTTTTTTCAGGTGAGCAAACATTGAATTGCACAATTACAATGATATCATTATATGTTGTGTATTTTCAAACAGGTAAACATTTTGTAATCACATTTCAGTTTCTAAAAAGTCAAATCAACCTGAGAAATATTAAATCGTTTAAAAAATCACATCAATCACATCGTTTGAACTTTTCTTCTATTATAGTGAGAAATGCGCGTCAGAAAAACAGAAGACAGCGTCACAGGCGCAGTTCTTAAAATACGAAATTAAATTAAATTCGATTCAAATGTACTTTTACGGCGCTTTCTCACCATATTTAATGTCGCAAAGCTCCTTAAGAGAAACACACGTCAGTGCAGGAAAGGTCAAGTAAAGATGTGTTACCTTCACATAGCTCGAGCAGGTGTTCCCACGGATGGAGAGATGCAGTGATGCAGCAGTGATGCAGCGCTAGTGAACGGCACTTCAGATGCTCATCTCACATCTCAGGGGTGGAGGGAATGAGATGCTCTTCTGCCCCCGCGCGCATCATATATTACGAACCTCACGTCACGTGACCACATACACGCACGAGCATTTTTCATGTCAGAAATGAAAAGAACTCATCAGTGCGCGCGCTGCATGGGCGGTGTGGAAGTTTCCAGAGCACCTGCTTTCTAATGGAAGACTGTTACCTGTATGTTCTCAAGTAAAAGACCACAGGAGGCCGTGCATCGCATTCCTTCGAGCATGAGGAACCCGGAGGTCTAACACAGAACAAGGTTTAAAAGGTTATAAAGCTGGAGACAGATTCGAGCATTTATCCACTTGTGCTGCAACTGCGCGGCAAAAACTAAGTGCATTAAACGCGCGCAGGTCACGTAAAGACGAGGGCGCAAAGACGGACATCAGTGCGCGTGTTTCTTCGCGCGGACCTCAAATATTTGAAATGTTTTCAATATAACAGCTATATTCACTGACTCGTTCATTGTCAGGGCCGTCAATCAAAAACTCACTAGCCAATCAGCGTACAGCGGCCATATATCCCGCCTACACGCGAGATTTGTGCCAGAGAGGCGAACGAAAGCTTGAGAAGCGTAAATGAAAAATCAGGCCGCGAATTCAAAACTATTATTTGCAAAAACGAAAAGAAAAGTTAAGGTAAGAACAGGCACATTTTATTGAGTTTATTGTTTATTATTAGATTTTTTGTTCTGTTTATTATACTTCTAGGTGGTTTGACTGTCTTCAGTTGTTAATATAAAAAATATTTAGCAACCACCACCCTTGCTTATATCAGTCTAGAAATCGATATTTAATCCCAGCGCAGATGCACTTTTATAAAGATCAATCAATAATATAATGCAATGCTCATTAAAGCCTACAGTCAATTTAATGTGTTTGTATTTCTATTGATGTTTTTGATAAAGTAAACCATGAAACCAAGGTATTATATATACCTGGTACATGCTGTATATGTTATACATTGACAGTAGCAGTACCAAAGCAGTGAAGAGTAACACAAATATTAAATATTAACAATAATAGGTGTGAGATGACAGGCAGCACATAGTGTGTGAAGCTCCAGGTGTGTGTAGGCTACAGTCCTGTTTGTTATTCTGGAGGAGTAGCAGTTTAGAGAAGAACGCAGGAAGACCATCATTTCCCAACACATTACACAACATGCTGTAGTTTTCACTTTGAGTCTGCCACAATAAGCCCGATAGATAAAACGAATGAAAAACAGAGAAGGAAATCATTGAGTTTATTATAAGACGTTTTCAAAATTAAACCAAAAGCACTCAGTCAAAACCACTGGCACCCATAAGCTGTTTTATAGAAATGATGTTAATAATCTTCTTCATAGTTGAGTAATGTTAATTTAAACTCTAAATTAAGACTTTTGTAGCCGTGAGGAGACAGAAATTGTAACATTTTGGGATTATAAAACAGATTTAAGGGGTCCGGAGACACGATCACACATGCAGGGGTCATTTTCCTCTTTATGAACACATGTTAAGTCGTGATGTAAGGACTGTTTCCTGGTTCAAGCCTCTGTTTGTTTCACGTTGGGGTTTCACAGATGAGCACTGCTTATTCGTATCACACATTTGAGCTGAACTTTTATAAAGTCATAGGGGCAGTTTCCCGGACAGGCATTAGTTTAAACCAGGACTAGGCCTTAGTTAAATTAGGATATTTAAAAGTATAATTTACAAAAGAAAATTACTGGTGTGCATTTTGAGACAAAACGATCACACTTATATATTTTAAGATATGTCAAAGTTGTTTTCGATCAAGAAACGTTTAAGTTAGTCTGGGACTAGGCCTAAACCCTGTCCGCCCCTATATACTGTATACTAATCTCCGGACAGAATCTCCCACATCAATATTTTAATAAACTGTTAAAAATGAATCACTGTTGGTCATCTGGGATTTCGTTATGGATGTACACTCTGTAAAAGGGCACATATACTGTATTAATATGAAGGAATTTTCGGTAGGTTATTCATTTTTTACAGTTCTTTAACCTGTATTTTACATTGGCACTGCTTTAAATTACATTTAAGCATGTACTAGTTATTTCTGCCAGAAAACGCAATATTTTTTCTACAGTGTAGAGGTTGGGATCGTCGTTTTCAGTAGTTTTACAGCACACTATAAGCTTTTTTGTTAAGGAATTCACACCGCATGAATCAGCGTATGGAGCTGAAAGAGCCGTCACGTCACGTGGTATGTCAGACTTAAAGGTGCCGTGTGACATTTAGCGGCATCTAGCGGTGAGATTGTGAACTGCAACCAACAGCTCACTCCACCCCCTCCCTCTCGAAGCACTGGGCTGGCTGACACAGAACTAAGATGACGTCACATTTCCACTTCTGTGCTGAAGGAGATATCATTTATGAAACGCTTGAGGTCTTTATACACGTCTGAACACATTATTATGTCTATTATATAGCATTTCTGTCAATAGATCCAATAGACACTGGACAAGCGCATGTGCACTGTTTATCTGATTGTTCATTTTCATATTCTGATAGCACAACAACGACTTTTGAAGGTGACAAATGATCACCCCTACCACTGTTTTCTTTATTCACACTGGGGTAGGAATGTATAAACAGCATTACTAATCTCGTATACTGCCGATTATTGGAAATGCTCAAGCTGTTATTCATTTATAAAGAAATACATGTATAAATGAAATGAATATAAAATAAGTGAATACAAATAATAAAAGTGACATTTCGAATTTCTATTTCAAGTCTTATTTATTCTTTTAAAACCATTTCTGTGTGTGTGTGCATTGTAATGGTGCTTCTAATGTAAACTTTTTTATTCTTCACGTGTTCAGTCGTACAGTCATTATTGACAGGTTTAGACGAGATGAGTAAACTCAGGTGTGTTAGATGAGCGGGACGTCCACTTATGCAATGCTGTGTATTTTAAATCCCACAGTATAAGATTAAATAAATATCACACCCACTCTCCGTCTTCTCTTCTCTCACCCCAACAAATAAACTTCACACCCAAACATTAAAAACAATATGAATAATAGGTGAAGACTAAGGACTCTTCCCACATCTCTGATCTGATTTGGCATTATAAAGCACTCAAGGGTGCACAAAGTCACTACTGAAGAAACTTCTGTTATGTGCTATTGGAGAAAGATGTCTACCAACAGTTTTACCTCAATGAATGGAAATGTCTCTCATATAAAGGACATTTTTGGTTTATTTTTGTTATGTGTACCTTGAATAAAAAAAAAAATGTGGGTGGAACACCTTGTGCCGGATCCTTTGATGGCCAACACACCAAACCTGGCATAAAGAAACAAAGTCACATTTATTCGCTTTCACATTGTTTTACATATATCATTTTCTTTTCTTTCATCATACACAAGACATGAACTGGTGAAGAATGTGGCCCGCTACTCTTTTGCATATAATGAAAGTGAATGGGAACTGGCTCTGTCAAACTCTTAAAAACGGTTAAATATTCACATAAAAACGGTTTGAGTTCAGAGGTCATGGTGCCTGTCAGATGTTCGACAGACGCAGTGCCAGTATTAAAATAATCTCACTTTAATGAGTTTTTATAATGAAAGTAAATAATGACAGAATTCATTTGGCGTTAACTGTTGCTGTAAAAGTAATAATTCTGTCATACTCCCAGGTCACTTCCAAACCTCTGCAGAACGCGAAAGAAAAGATTTTGCAGAACAACAACAACGAACCCCATTGACTTCCGTTGTTTGAACACAAAAACCACTGAGACATTTCTCGAAATATCTTCTTTTGTTATTTGGTGAATTGTCCAAACAGCTGCTGATAACTTGTGCAGATACAGTGTGTTGGCAGAAGAGTGTGATACGTGTATGAACGGGGATCTAAAAACTCATCTCCAACTCTCCGTGCAGACCCCTCACCAAGCGTCTCTCTCTCTCTTACGAGTTTAAATACATAAACACACTTTGATAACGATACACGTTGCTGTCATGGCAACCGGATTGTTATTAATGAGATGCTTCATGTTCATGTCCGAGGAGACGTGCTCTCTGATACAGTGAAGTGGGCCGAGAAATGCCGTACGTGGCCAAATCAACTTCATAATGATGCGAAGAAGTGTCACTAATCCCCACAACTATCCATCAGCTTTCTCCTTTGCTCTCTCACCCGTTCTCAAGGCATGTTTACGGCTGTTTATAAGAAAAGCCATTTACAGTACTAAAATAGAAAAGAAACAAAATATGAATGCAAAATGTTTATCTTAGAAGAGAAATAGCAGATGAGATCTCTATCTCAGTCATTTCTCCTATACCTCAATGAGATTAATTGGAGAGCGACTGGAAACTTCTGAAAATGAAGCTGATACTTCGTATAATTCAGAACATTACAGTACAGTATACCGTGAATGACAATTACAGGCAAAGGTCCAAATCCCATCACAATGACGTGTGAAGAATATTTTAACACAAAACAAATGTGTGCCTCTGAAGCTCTTTCTGGACGAAATGTCTTTTGCTGAGAGACACTTCACAGAGAAGAAATCCATCAAACATTTCTGTTTCAGACGTTCAGTTTTCAAAGAGAACTCTGGAGAGGCGCTTTCACATGAATGCAGTCCGGTGTAAAATCTCTCCGAGTACCCGTTAGATCCGAATCTCACCCTCATTTCCAACACGCCGATCGGCAGCCACCTGCTACGGACTCTCCTCCAAACAACAGAACGCATGAGGAACAGAGACCCAGAATCTCGAGAGACAAATCACAGAATTGCAGTCTGGTTGGTTTTAGATGCACTGTAGCTGAATCACAATCAAAAGGGAAAATGTCCAGTCATTTCTTTATTCATTCATTTCAATATAGTTTTTAGGAACAGGAATGAAGGGGCTGGGGACAGTAAAAATAACATAAAACATCTCCACCCAAGAACAAGGTGATTTTAGTTTTCATAAAATGAAAAAAAGTTTCTGTTTAATGAAAAAAAGAAATATTGGCCTAAACATTATTGCAAAAAATCAACTAAATAGAAAATGTAAATTTTGCCTCAGAAATAGACTGAAATAAGCAGCAAAATTATAATAGTAAACAAAACTAAAACTCAAATGAATTAATCTTATATAGCATTATAATAAAACAAACAAATAAATAATTAAATGACAAAAGCATATAACAAAGTTGATATTTAACTTAAATGAACATAAAAACTACAAATCTTAAAAAAACGAAATAAAACTCAAAGTTAAACTATAATAACTGCCCAAGAACAATCAGAAAAGCATTTGATGCAAAACGCAATCGGCCCTTCCGTTAATTTTCATGTTTAAGTTTACCAACATCTGGTTGGCTGACATGTCATTTGTGGGTGGGGTTTTGGACAAAGGTGGGGTGAAAAATGAGAAAAAAATCTTGTCTTAAAAGCTACAATCTGTACCAGTTGTGTGTGTAAGTGATGTCAGTGGAAAAAGTCGTGTAAGAGTCAGAGCGAGTCCCTTTAGAAAAGTTACGAAAACACGTCCTTTGGATTCATTTGCATCGATGAATGTTGGCCAGCGTTTCAACAGAGAGAAGTAATGTGTTTATGAAAGCTAAGATTCATTTCCACGTCATGTTGACTTTAAAAATGAATGTCCGCATTCCTCTCTATCAGGAGCATTCAGCTTGAAGCTTCTCGCCGTGTGTTTCCATCATCTGGATGAGCGTTTGGAGGCCTCATAAAGCCGTCAGTAAAGCGATTCGCGCTGCAATCAAAATCTAATCACGGCCAACATGCAGATTAGCTCAGAACGGCTTTATAGCCGCACATTTCACATCTTCTTTTCTGGGAACAATCCTAACCTGCACAGGAGAGAGAGAGTCATGGATGTCAGGTGTGACTCACTCCTCCAGGGGCGGGAGATCATTTTGAGAGAGTGTCACACTTTCTCTGCGTTCAGCACGCTGGCGTTGACTCGAGATGCGGCAGATCAATTACAAAAATGATGACATTTCTCAAGACAAAAATACAACTGTCACACATTCAGCTCAAATCATGTCAATACTCAGATTCTATATATACTGTATATCTGTGTAGGGAAGTCCATAAAAGCAGATGAACCCTTCAAGAAGGGCCGAATATAAACCGAATCAATTAACCAAATGATCAAAGTTGGGTTTTCTAACTCTCTCAAAAGTCAGGAAACAGTTTGTGCGCAAGATCATAGCAGATCTGTCACATTTAAACCATGATTTTGATTTGACATTTATTGCTTTAATAGATCTTCAAACAAATCCAAAACAAACATGAAGCAACTGATCAGAAACAATCTTGGCCTTCCATTTTTCAAGACACAAAAGTAGTTAAATAACATTTTGTCCAACTTTCAAGTAGGACTGTTAAACGATTAATCGGGATGAATCGCATCCAGAATAAACGTTTGTGTTCACATAATATGTGTGTGCACTTTGCGTATTAATTTCGTATTTATAAACACATACACATCCATGTATATATAAATATATATATGGTACATTTATTGATTTTTATATTTGTATGTGTTTATATATACAAAATTCATATGCAAAGTGCACACACATATATTATGTAAACACAAACGTTTATTCTGATGCGATACATCGCAAAGAATTGTTCTACAGTTCGACACCCAAGCAAAGTAAGATACAACACACTGTCTGATCACAGGACATCAATTTATGTATTATTGCGAAAACTCTACAATGTATTATCTGAAAATGTATTAAATTAGTGATGCGAAATGTGACTGTAAATCTGCGACTTCAGTGTTTCGGTAAAAACATACAAACAAACAGCAAACGCTGACAGTAACAAATATAAATCTATAAAAAAAAGAAACCAAATGCAATCGATCCATTTTTCTCTTTATTCTCTTAAATAAGAGCGCGTCTCAACACTCAACGTTGAAACTCTGAATAATTTTGTATCAGTTTGTTTTTTAAATAGATTCACTGAGTGAGGTCAGAAAGCAAAACATTCTCCAAAAGTCTCTCCTCTCTTGCTGAACGTTTCCGGAATAAAAAAATATGGCTGACTTCTGTAGCGATGAGGGATTATGGGACGCTGAGGTTGGCTCTCTTTGGCGGCGGGGGAGGCATGAGCTCGGAGTCGGCCGGGTTCTTGCGCGACCGCATCTGAGCGCATCGGTCCAGGAACTCAAAGAGGATCTCTTTAGTGACGGGATGCTGGATGCTGTTGCACACGGCTGTCGGGAGAACACAACATCAACCTCCTGCTGAATCACAGAAACACCGCTGAACTGTGGACACAACATGTGACGGTAACGTGAGTGTTGAGGAGTTCTCACCCATGGCCGTGTCGTATGAGTTGGGGAAGCTCTTGTCGACCCGCTGTCTCATGAACACCCAGCTGTTATTCACAAACGTGCACTCGATGATTTTATTGTCGTACTGTTTCAGATCCTTCGACGCCTGAATGAAGAAAGAAAAAGACAAATCTCAATATTTCAAACGAAATGCATTTTATCTCGTGTGGATTCTTATGCACTGACGTCACTGTACTGTTCATCATAGTGAATGTAAATATCGTGTTCGGGTGCTTTTAGCATTTCTGTAGACGCCTCATTTGTCATCAAGAAGCCGTGCTGTTGTGCAGACATCATCTAAACATCAATATTAACCATTAAAAACCTTTTTCTGCTCAACCGCTGCAGAAATAAAGAGGGCCGCATCTTCACTGGCGCTAAACGTGTCTGGAGCTCTAACCAGCAGCCATCTGCTCAGACGACCCGACGGCTGCATCCTCATGGGCGTCAAGTCGCTGGCAGCGTGTACGTATGGAGTCTCCGTTACAAAGTTTGTGTAGTTTCAATTTCAGCAGCGACACAAGGAAACGGAGAACGCTTGGCCCAGAAAGCGAGAAGGAAGAGCAGGAAGATAAAGAGACTCTATTCTGGAGAATCCACAGCAGGTTGGTGTGCGGGGGAGGAAGTGAGCTGGCAGTAAAGCCGCCCCCTTCTGGGCCCGTTGGCATGGCGGGATGAGTAAATACCCCCACCATCCAATACTGAAGGGCATCTGTGAGCGCGCACGCACAACAGGACAATATCTCCAGGATTAAGGACTTCGGGGTACCACACCTTGTAAAAATTCAACAATCGTCAACCACACGAGAGTCTGTTTCACAACAACGATTTATCAGAAACACGGAGTAGAATCAGATCAGGAGATGTTGGGGTATATGAATATATATGATGTCATGGTATTAATAATCAAATCGTCTGGACGTCTGCCCAAAGGCAGATAATGGCATATATGTTATGTTATCTTCACCCTGATCTCACAGACATTCCTAACTATTTTTCAAGGTGAGATGTAGAGATGCACAGATAGTAAATGTCTCCAGCAATAGCCCATTATTCAGAGTGATATGCCGATAGCGATTCTGAAGATGAAATAAATATTTCTTAACTGTCTTAAAGTTATTAATTCATAAACAACTATTAATATTTAACATCAAACTGGCGATGTTTCTCAAAGATGAGGCAACACACGCAGTTTCTGCCGATCTCATATTCATCTTGAGTGCCTATTCAGTAGTATTGCATATGTCGTAACTTTAAAAGAGTATTTAAATTGATAGAAGACAGATACAGCTTATTTCTGAAAAAAGACGAGCTGCCAGAGGTGTGCATGGGGGGAACTACAGCACGAGCACACAATTCATCATCGTATTGATTCACTATAAGTTCGTGTTGTGTAACTCATGGACGTACACGCCGATTGTCAACGAAACACAGACATATGACTTAGTTTGACTTACCGCGTACGGTTCATGTCCGGCATCTTTTAGCCATCTATCAGTTTCAAACCATCTCCAAACGCAGCGTTATATCCAGAGTTTATATACAGTAACATCCGTCACCCAAATGCAGTGAGCAAACAAACAAAGCTAAACTTCTGTCAGCCGAGTGAAGCGGCATTGATGGGCGTGCTCTTTCTCACACGGGCTGGTTGATGCATGGGCGTTTTCTTTTGCATGCTGAATGACGTGTGGGCGTGCTTTTCCGGGAGAATTGTCCAATAAGGGATTAAGAACCCTGTTACGAAACGTGAATCCATGTCTGAAAAAACTTTCTGAAACCCGTAGGAACCCTGGCGGAGTGAATCCAGGTCATAAATACTACGTCATACGTTCAACTTGTTTTTTGACAAGTTGACCATGTTGAGCTTGAGAAGCCAGCACGTTCAACAGTGTAAAGAAGTGCATGAAATAGCATGTGACCTCCCCTTTAACATTTTCTATTTACACAGCGCAAATCTAAACATTTTAAAAAGCCAAACGTGTATCAAAGCAGCTTTCATGAAGAAAGTAAATTAAGGGCTGGTGCCACCAAACTTGTTAGCACCAGTGCCACCTCTCTCCAATGTTAGTGTAGAGCCCTGGCTTGTTTAAGAGAAGAGAAGGGTCAAAGATGCCTTCAACACGCTACACGTGCACCACCCGAGCGGAGCTTCACGCTCATTGTTGGTCTTTGATCTGGCACGGGACACGATGCTCCTGTTAGTTTTGGATCTGACCGCTCCGACACCCCGCTCCCTCTCCTGAAGTGTTGGCAGCCATTTACACACACCACACGGCGCCTAATCCACCCGTCACAGCCAAACGCTGCCAAGCACATTCTTCCGTTGCCATGATAATACGGTCGCTGGCAATAAAACATGTAAATCAATTCAATTTAATGAGAGATAAACAACCGGGGACTTAGAAACCTGGCACAAGAGATAGAAGGGTGCTCCACCTGACACATCTAAAAGTCTCATAATCTAACGATGGGATGACAAGAATCTCCATTTGATTTCAAGCATTCATTTCACTCAGATTTCAATCTTTGACATGACCTCAGCAGTCAACATTAATGTTCTTTCATGATGTAGATTGATTTTATGTGGATATCTGTAGATTTAGCTGGGCTTTCACAGTCTGGGACACAAATGTAAATAATCAATATCATGAAGAATAACACTGTAAAGCGTTTGCAGGAACTCATTTACAAACCTCTGGTCAAACAATCCGTCAACACCTTCCCGATTAGTCCTGACTTCTATCTCTTTTCTACAAAAAAAAAAACTAACTTAACTTAGCACTGTAAACTGTGGTAGGCTTTATGAAGCCAGTTTTATTGATTGCACTTTTGCTTTTTGTTGTACTTGCGTTGTCCGAATTGCTTCAATTGTTTACCCCATCTGTAAGTGGCTTTGGATAAAAGCGTCTGCCAAATGACTAAATGTAAATGTAAATGTAAATGTCTACATTCATGAGTCAACCTGACAAGCTTTCTAACCCTGTAGCTGGCATAACACTTTCACATTAGAATGCTTACAGGCATTCTGTGGACATCTTATCAGGAGGAGAAGTCAGAAGTCACACAGACTGTGTATCAGGAGACCGCTGAAGTTCATCAAGTTTCAGACTGTATCTCAACACATCCAGTGCTGTCGTCAGAGAAGATCATATGATTTAACATCATCATTTCCACCATCTTTGGGGACTTAAAAACACTTTCTTAACGTTTTAATGGTCATTTAAATATATAGTGAATATAATTAAGAGGCAGGAGTTCATAAGCAGCAAATGCATTCATCACTGTTTTTATATGGGAATAATATTGTATACTTTTGCGTTCATACTGTATAAACGTGGTTTTCTTCTACATTTGTACTATATTTATACTGTATTCTTTTTGTATTTGTACTGTATGCATACATTTTTTTTCTGTATTCATACTTTATTCTTTTGCCATTCTTCCTGCATTTATACTGTACTATATTCATACTATATTTGTACTGTAATGTTTTTTCCATTCTTACTGTATTTGTACTGTATTCTTTAACTTAAAGGGGATGTGCAACAGTGTTTCATGCATTCTGACTTCTTTACACTGTTAAACGTGCTGTCTTCTCATGCTTGATATGGTCAACTCGTCAAAAAATGAGTTGGACGTATGACGTAGTATTTCTGTGCTCCATACACTCCCCCAGCGTTCATACTGGTTTTCGGAAAGGTTTTATTTGAACACGAAAATCAGTTTTGTAACAACTTTTCTTAGTCCCTTATTGGACAATTCTCCCTGAAAAGCACGCCCACGGCAAGGCGAAAAAAACGCCCATGCATCAAGCGACGAGCTATAGGAAGACCCGCTTACCATCAAGATTGGCTGCGCTGCGTCAAAAACGCTGTGGGCCTGCAGCTGCAGCTCTTACTCTTGCAATAGTGACAGAAGTTCAGCTGTGTTTGTTTGTTCACAACATTTCAGTGATGGATGTTATATAAACGGTGGATATAACGCTGGATTTGGAGTTGCTTTGAACGCGAAAGATGGAGCGGTCCCAATACTAAAAGATGCCACATATGAACCGCACGCAGTAAGTCAAACTAAGTCGTATTATGCACGTGCTTTAGTTTATTTGAGCTTTGGTGTGCCGACTTTACATACATTTCTTTATTCTTTAACTTAAAGCAATAATCAGAATTAGTAGGACTGATTTTTTTTCTTTTTCAATGTTGTTTTGTTTCGCATCATTGTTTTGAAAATGACAGAAACTCTGGACGTTTTCCCTCTCGCCGCCTCCGACGCACACAGAAGGATTCAAGATCCGCGTCTACAGGACTCGTGGCTTCAGGCAACATTCAGAAAGATGTTTTTTTTAAAGGGTTCAGCAGCTTCAGAGCAGACCGAAGACTCTTGAGTCTGTAGTCTGATGTGCTGTGTTGTGTTATGTTGTGTTATGTGTGGATGTCAAATGTTTCCAGGGTTTCCAGTTCTGTGTGTTCTGTTCCCAAACCAACTGCCTCAACACAATCAACTGAGCTCAGCACAATGCATTCTGGGATTGTCTTTGCATAAAGAACATATTTAATTATTACGCTTCAAAATGTGATGTAGCAAGGTGGCAACTAATGTAGCAGAGCTCATTAAAAGAACGTCTGAGAACAGCACGGCGTCTGTGTTTCTGCCGAATGACAGAAGACATTATCACAGGTTTCCCTCACCTTCATTTGTGCAAAGGGCCTGTCATAGCTGCCCACGTAGAGGAGACCCATCATCTGCGGGACCAGTCTGGAGAAAGAGCAAAGAGAAAGACTGAAATGAAACTTCGCATGCAGAACAGATTCTCATGAGGAGAGAGGAACACAAAAGATACTGGCGTATAATTATCTTGCCTTAATACTGAGAGCTTCTTTAATACTGTCAAGAGTCCCGAAAACAAAGACACGGGACTCCGTGCACGGATACTTTGGGGCGTGGGGGATCGAACTGTCAATCACGCATCTGTGGTATTCTTTAAAGCCACACTGAGGGAATATTGTTCGAGATGCTGGTGAATTACAGCGGCCCTGCAACGGTGTTTCATGCAGTCTGACTTCTTCACAATGTTAAACGTGCTGTCTTATAAAAACGAGTTGGGCGTATTACGTAGTATTTCTGTGCTCGATACACTCCCCCACGATCCTACAGGTTTCAAAAAGTTCATAAAACTGTTTCGTAACAATTTTTCTTAGTCCCTTATTGGACAATTCTCCCGGAGAAGCACGCGGCCGCAAGGAGAGCAGGAGAAGGAGCATGCGCAGACGTCACTTTCACTCGTGTGCAGGAGAGAGAGAGACATGCGTTCTACATTTGGGTGATGGATGTTATATAAACTGTGGATATGACGCTGGATTTGGAGATGGTTTGAAACTGATATATGGAGTCGTCCCAGCGCTAAAAGATGCCGGACATGAACCGCATGCGGTGAGTGAAACTGATGTCTGTGTTTTGTTGACAATGCGTGCGCATGTGCTTTAGTTCAGCCTACACCTCCCCCCCGCACGCGCTGTATGATTTCAGAAACAATCGTAAAGCTGCGTCTATCTTTTATAAATGTGATCAAACTAAATACTCTTCGAAGATATGAAGTATGCAATACTACTCTATAGATACTCAAGATTAACATGAGATTGGCAGAAACCCTGTGTGTGAAACCACCGCTCACTTTGGTGATTCATCAAAAAAAGAACCTCACAATTCTCATCGCACTTTACAGATTCTCAATCTATAACCTGAACATTGAAACTAAAGTATCACGTTCAACAGAAAGATGAGAAACTGACACGTGCAGATATTTAGTGAGAAGATGATGATGATGACGGTGTCAATGAAGCGTGTGTGTGTTTATAAATAAACAAATTAAAATCACATCTGTTTGTCAGTAGATATGGGTAATGCTGCCGTGTGATTTCACCGGTAGACTGCACGTTTGGAGGAGAAATGAGGCGACGATTGCTACATATCGCCCGCTCGAGGGAACTTATGACCTACGGGAAAGTATTCAACAAAGTTCTTTTATGATTTTAGTGATATAACCTCAGTTTTCTAGTGATGTCTCCGCAGACGTCAAGAGAAATGACATCAGAGATATAAAGAATGTGGAGATCTGAGTTAACGGTGGGCTGAAGCTAGAAATAGTTACAGAAGCTTCTAAAATACACCTCCATCACGACACCGAGAGCTCCGTGTCGTCACGATCACTGAAAACACTGAAGCTGGAAACATGTCACCAGCGTCCTCGTTCAGTACATTCAGGCATTTTACATTTACTGCTAGTGTGAAATAAATCAACGATGCTGTTAACATTTATTCAATTAAAACGAGTAATTTTGTATAGTTTTGTATATTGTTATAAGTCTTCCCCACCTCTTAAAATACAGTTTCCTGGTATATTTTCACCAGCAGTAAAAGACATTTTACACTTTTAGAAATGGATAAATCTCAGGATGTCAAAATGTTAATGAATGAGACATATGTGTCATATTTTCTGAGATTTTACAAGCACATTACCAACATTTCAGTCTTAATATAATTCAAATCCCTAACTTGTGTGATTTGGATTTTAGCAATAGGCATAAAATAAACATCATAATGATTAGATAATTGTAAAAAAAAGTTTATTTACAAATATTTAAAAAGAGGACATGATATAAAAATATTATATTACAAATATTTTAAAATAAATTATAATGGCTGAAGATGCCTAAACTCACATAACACTCAGTCAGCAGAAGTTTGGGACAGAATGTTGGTTTAGATATTGACAAATCAAAAAGTAGGAATATATTTTGTCATAATTGTGGCTGGTGGTGATGAGCAGTTAGAAACATGGACATCTACTGTAACCATGAAGTAAAATGAGAGTCCCTCTGATGTGCACAAGACGGGAAACACAGCTCAACATGTAAACAACTGCTGAATCCTCTAGATTTGTGACGTCATATTTGAAGAGCTTATTTGCAAGAACAGATTTTCCAAAATCATGTTTTTTATTGTGTTATTTTTAGTTATTATGACTTAATCAAAACAACTCAACTGCATTTTGATTGATATTATTTGGAATGCACAATGAAAAAATATGATTTTAATCTGTTTCGCAAATGAACTCTTCATTTTGTGTAACACGTAAAACCGCTCTGGGATTTGTGCGTCTTATGCTTTATAAAACACAATGTGAACATTATTCCAAAAATAAACAGGAGGACAAGAAATAAATGCAGAAAAACAATAGGTTAAAATCGCAAATGTTGCGTTTGTCTTGACAAACAGCCTGTGGGCGCGTGATGGTCTCTCTCTCTCCTCACTGAAGCTCTATAATGGTCCCAGCTGTTCACACTTCCACACCCACTCCAGTGTGTTTCCATCTAAAATAGTATTAAATCACAGGGCAGGAGACCGGATCCCAACCCTGACATCACAGGCCAAAGAACATCCTGACACTCAGGATAATGGTCTCATATATTTTCAGCTACACAACACAATGACTGTGTTCAGCTTCTGTGACTGCGAGCGTGTGGATGATGGGCTTCCTCAAGGTCATGGCCTTGAAATGCAAAAGTGAAAATAAAAGGAGACTACCTGTCCATCCGTCTGTCTGTCCGTGCTTTATATTCATTCCACACAAAGACTCAAATTCGTCAAAGAACCAAAAATGTGTTAACGTCCCTCCGTCTACAGAGCGTCCAGGAATACGATGACTCATAGAGACAGACACAATGGCGTGTTGTGACGTATCCAGATGTCTCTGGAGGAGACTGTACTGTCAGCAGCTGGAGTTCACACCGGCGTCATTATTAATCCAGCGACGTGTGAATTCCTGCACTTCTCTCTCTCTAATAATAAAAGCATCAGACCCGAGCATCTGTAAAGTGTGGATGAGGACGATCTCAAATCGATGTGTCTAATGACGTCTCAATGTCACTTGTTTGGCGCTCTCATAGGTGCCGTTGTGTTCTGGACTTTTCTGTCAGATTTCCTGACATTTACCTTCAGTAAACATCTGGGATTGGCCGGCGATCTATTCCTACAGTCACCGTACATTAGGCTTTCATATAAAAGTTTATTATGCCCTAAAGGAACACGGGCCAATGTATTATTCAAATGGTCTGCGTTAAAGGGATAGTTCACCTTTAAAATAAAAGTCTGTCAGTATTTACACGCACTCTTGCCATTTCAAACCCGTGTGAGTTTCTTTCTTCTGCAGAACACAGGAGAAGATATTTGGAATCATTTTGGTAACTGAAAACTGTCGGTCCCCATTGACTCGCATTGCTTTTGTGTCCATACTTTAGAAGTCAATGGGGACCGACAGTTTTTGCTTACCGACGTTCTTCAAAATATCTTCTTTTGTGTTTTGCAGAAAGAAGAAAATCTCACAGGTTTAAAATGACAGCAGGGTGAGTAAATGATGACAGAATTATTATTATGTAGGTGAACTGTTCCTTTAACAAAGAACGCAATAAGCACAAACCCCAACGTCCAAGGCCAAACTTCACCAAAATATGTTATGAACGTCCTGCTGTTGTTTAAATATGTGAAGAAACAGAGATGTACAGTACGAGGCCCAAGTGAACATATATTTTTGTTCAACTAAATTCAAGTCAACATGTTTTGGTGAAAGACGGGACCTGAGGAGATGAGCAATAATCCCGCTGGACTGACGTGTGCGGCAGACTGAAAGAGACTCGGACTTTAAATCTGATGCACGAGTCTTATGGACAACTTGTTGTGGTTTTAAAGTTTCACAGTCTTTGTTCACTGTGATATATTGTGTATTCTACAAATGAAAGTGAGTCATGCCGGTCTGGAGCACACGAGGGTGAATAAAGAGGACAGAATTGTAATGTTTGGGTGAAATATTCCTTCGATTCTCCAGTCCTCACATTCAGTTCTCTTTCCACAGAGTCCAGCAGAAGAAACTCTGCATTGAATCGACTCTTTATGAGCAAACACTTTCTATACACTCATTCACTGAGACGTCTTTGTGCTCGTGCCGTACGGAGCACGACCCTACGAAACAAAAGCTCACGGAATGAAATGTTTTCATGTTTTCACGGAGCACAGATTTGAAGTACAAGTTCATTTCCTAAAAATGCAGAGAAAGGAACCTCAGGTCATCTCATTACGGCTCTCGATCGTTGTGTGTCGTCTGCGTAAAACACTCAGAGACTCTTCTATTATTTCACCAGCTCCTTTCAAAGCTCTCGGCAAAACAAGAGGGCATGCGGAGCGAGAGAGAGAGAGAGAGAGAGAGGGTGTGGGAGGAGAGATGTCATCTTTGTCTTCTGGCAGTGAAGTTAGCCGGCTAATAACCTCACACATCTGCTGTTGAAAAGCCGGGATTCTGATGCTTCAGTGACATACGCTGCCCATTGGGCTTCAACAAATATATCTTTAATGGTCCCGCCGAACAGTTTCGCCCTCATAAAGAAGCAAAACCTGCAGAATATTGAAACACGCTGAGCAAGCTTAGAGGAAAACAGCCAGCGGCTAAAAATCCATTAAAAGGTTTACACGCGCCATTGTTTGGTCACGCAGAATGAATTCATTTCTAATGGAGTAGGCGATACATACATTTTTAAACTTTTGTTTGGACCACTTCTCACTTATTTCTGCTTTTGTCACTGTTTTCAACCGGTGTGGTATGACAAAATCACTTTTAATGTTCAGTACAATGTGACCCTGGAGCACAAAACCAGTCTTAAAGGAGTAGTTCACTTTCGAAATACATTTTCATGATCATTTACTCACCCCCATGTCATCTAAGATGTTTCTGTATTTGTTTCTTTAGTGGAAAAGAAATGAAGGTTTTTGATGAACACATTCCAGGATTTTTCTCCATATAGTGGACTTCAATGGACTCCAAACGCTTGAAGGTCAAAATGACAGTTTTAGTGCCGCTTCAAAGGGCTTTAAACCATAGCAGACGATGAATAAAAGTCTTATCTAGCAAAACCATCGCTCATTTAAAAAAATGAATTATTATATGCTTTATAAACGCAAACTCGCTTTGCACTGTTCTGCGATGCGCGTTCATGACTTCACAAAATACATAAGTATGTTGAAAAGGTCACGCTTGACGTTGGCAGAAGTCGCGAGTCAGTGTTTACAAGTTGAACGAGCAAGTTTTCAACGTAATTACGTATTTTGAACGTGAACTACTCCTTTAAGCACATTAAGTCTGAAATTTCCGCACGCTAAAAATACGAACTCACGTTGTGTCAATCACATTTATACACTGCCTCCGATATTTTCATCCGTCATAAAAAAACTCAAGTTTCAAGCTTTTCAAACCGTTTTATCTCCACCAGATGTTGTCCTATTCTGATAGAAGGTCCTAATTCAATCGAAAGCTTCAATATTCAGCTTTCAGATGATTTAAAAATCTCAATTACGGAAAATGGACCCATGAGATTGGTTTTGTTGTCCAGGGTCACAGATATCCCATGCAGTCTCCATAAATGTGAGCTTATAAAGCCACATGAATAGTTAAACCAGTTTAAACTCGCTTTTGACTTTGGTGTAAAACAGAGATGCAGTTAAACGCAACGCAGAAACAAATACGATCGCTTTGTACACGTACAATCCCCTGACGGTCTGGACGCCGGCTGTGTTTTAAAGATAAGACTGGATGGTTTGAGGACAGAGCGGACAGATGGGTCGAGGCGAGAGAGGTGTAAATGAGAAATGCAAGAGAACTGGCACTTCACGCATGGCTACATTTCATCTGAGAGAAATGTCCTGCAGAAATCACAGCGCACAAATCAGAACGTACTACATTACGCTCCCGAAACCGGGTGAGGTATCGAGCACCTGTGCGTGACTCATGTTTCATAACGCGCACATCAACATAAATCATCCACAGGATCCAAAAATACAAGCGCGGCCTGGAAGTTGCCGAGACGTGTTGTGTGAACTTTGTATGAATGTGTTTGATGTTTAGCATCCATCTCAGGGAGGTGGATGCAGTTGCCATGGCGACGATGACTCACCCCTCCCCGCCAACTTTGGTGATCTTCAGTCTGAAGTCGACGGAGTTGTGGCTGGGCGGCTTCCACTTCAGAATATCATCGCATCTGCCAGGCTTGTATTTCTACAGGGACGACACAAACACAAAGACGTGAGCTTAAGGCAAACAGAGCAGCATATAAATATCATCCTTTCACTGTACGACAAAACTGTTGTGAGTTTGCGGTCTTGCATATCAGATCATAAAAGAGCAAAACCATATAAACGATAAATACTCGACATGTCTTTTATTGCCTTGTGTTTACACAATGTGTTTAGTTTTGAGTCTTATGAGTGCTCAGAGTCAATAACACTGTACATCCTCTCATTATAAAGAATCTTTTGTCATATTATAGTTTGAATCACATTTCATAATTATTTGCAATAAAAAAAGTTTTCCCCATTTAGATGTGTGTGTGTAAACAATCAACACAGGTTTCTGAAGTGTGAATGGAATGGTTTCGGTGTTGGCGATGTGTGACAGACAGAAAATAGGAATATTGATTTGACTCAAGACCGTAAGATTGTTTGTAACCTCAGTAGGAACAAAATTATAGAAACAAAACAGAAGGTCTAGTTCAGCCAAATACAGTAAAACTATATATGAACACAGAGGAAGATATTTTGAGAAATGTCAATGTTAGTTCATGCTACTTCACATTGCATTAACTAATGTTAACTGTCACAACGTTTGATTTTTAAATATTTATTAGTAAACACTCAAATTAAAAGTCCAGGGAGTCATTTTTTAGAGTATCTATTGACAGAAATGCAATATAATGTACATAACAATGTGTTCAGAGGTGTATAAAGATCTTACATAATATGTTTTTATTATCTTAGAATGAGCTGTTTCTATCTACATACACTGCGGGTCCCCTTACATGGAAGTCGCCATGTTGTTTCTACGGTAGCCCTGAACGGACAAACTGCTCTACAGAACGTTTTTCATAAATATGTCATCTCCTTCGAGAAAGAAGTGTAAATGCGACCACATCTTAGTTTTGTGTCAGCCACCGTTGTGCTTCGAAAGAAAGCCGACGCTTGCAATGAGCAACCTCACCACTAGCTGGATTTCATACACTGGACCTTTAACATGAACTGAGATTAATAAATGCTGTAGTTGTATTGTTAAGTGTTAGTTCATGTCATCGTAAACTAACTGTTAACAAATAGAACCTTTTTCTTACGTCTGACAGGTGCATACGTTTATATTTACGCATTTGGCAGACGCTTTTAAAGTGACTTACAGTGTTTTCAAGCTATACAGTGTGTGCTCCCAGAGAATCAAACCAACTTTTTTGCGCCGTTACCCCAACAGTACCACAATGAAAGTGAATGCAACTGAGGTACAGAAACACACAAATGTAATATTTTCTATAAATGTAACGTAAAATGTCTAGCTTTATAAATGTTTGTTATGCAATGAGTTTAAAATTAACTTTTTTCCTCACTTTCGGCTACTACGTTTTTTAAGCCATTTCGGAAAAACAGAAATCAACCATTCGCAAGTCATAGGTCACTGTTCGTTATCTTAATGACACTGATGGTGTGTTCACACCAAGAGCAAACTGACCTATTTGAGTGAGTAAATTACATACAAAGTCAATGCCAATAGATGCGGCGCAGTTGCCGCAAATGCGCAATATTCGTTTCAATCGCGTACTATGCGCAAGTTGAAAATATTCCATTCCAGCGGCATATTCAAGCGAAGAGATTATTGACTACTATGGTCTGACGGGTCGGGATGTGTGAAGACGTTCCCCGTCGCGTGAGGGTTTTAGTCGCGCGAGGAATGCGATGCTAATCCTGTCTGTCCTCACATCATCTTTCATCCTTCATTCTTTTTAAGGAAAATGCAATCAAAACAGTGTGCCTTGGGGTTTTTTACCTTGGGGTTTGTTACCCAGCGGAAGATGTCACCACATAATTATTACACATTATTATTATCCATTTTATTCCATTTTTGAGTCTTGTTTTATTGCTTTAATGTGAATGAACCAGTGCGCTGCTATTTGTGCATTGTGACGGGTATGTTCAGGTAAATCTGACATTAGGCTGTATGTAATATATCATGAGGAATTTTGAGGATTTTACTCAGCAAAGTGAGTCAATATAATTTATGAAACACAAGTAAAATTGGCAATTGATTTGACAGCTTTACCTGCCACAGTGGATTTTGACTTGCATTTGGCGTGTGCACTGCAAAAAATGACATTGTAACTAAGCATATTTGTCTTGTTTTTTGTGAAAATATCTAAAACTTCTTGAAACTTCTTGGCAATAAAGCTCTTTCTGATTCTGATTCTAAATCAACAAACATCTACTTGACAAGAAAAGTGACTTAAGATATTAAGTCTTGTTTTATGAAAAATAATGTAGGAATTAAGTAACTTTATGTTGAAACAAGCACAAAAATCTGTCCATTGGGTGAGAAAAATAAACTTGAATTTAGTTTGACCCAAGTACCTAATTCAAGTTTATTTCACCCCATGGACAGATTGTTTGGCTTGTTTTTACCATTTTATTTTTCATAAAACAAGACCAAATATCTTAGGTCACAAGTAATTGTATTTTCATTTATGAATGTTTAGATATTTGTACTTCGAAGACACTTGGTAAGAATGTCATTTTTTGCAGTTTGTTATTTTCAAAGCCTGGTTTTGCAGAAATACATTTCAATATGTCGAGTTATTGCAATACGAGTTAATACACTCATTTTAAATGTCTCAATGTTAACAGTAAAATTACAACAGAGTGTCATTCTGGACCAGTGACCAGCTTCCAACAACGCCACCCCCACACACCCCCCATGTCCACTGTCCACATGTACGTTTACCCCGTGATGACACCACAGAGAAAACGGGACATCAAATCAAACTAAATCCAGATAAAGCAAGAAAGAAAACTTTGCCATTGATATTCAGTGTGTCTACAAGGACATTCATTATACATTCATGTCAACGTTCTGGACGTGATGAATCGAAATCTGGAGAAACCAAAGAGTGGGAAGACAAAAATGAGGCAAAGTAACAGATGCGTTGCCAGGAAACACGAGGAGCCAGCGGGACGGGAGGCTTTACCTCTGAAAGGCTTTGTGTGAGATTACGGATGAATGTGAGCTTGTTATAGGTCAGCGTGTCCAAACAGCCTTCTCAATTTTACACCATATTGCTTGGTGAAATAATCAAAGGCATTCAGCAGCACTAATGGTGAAGAGACCATCGGCTCGACAATATAAAAACTAACAAACTGCATCGGCTCACAATTACACTCACGTGTGGACGCTAAAGCTCCCAGCTGCCGGAAGATGACAAAACAACCAAACAAATGAGAGCTGTCGTCCTCGTGGACAATTCAACCTTCAGACGTGATGAAATACACAATAAACAGCAGTAACACACCTCGCCACAGCGCAGGACTCACAGGGGTCAGTTGTGTTTACATGCCCAACAATACCACCTTTAGATGTGACTATATTCACAGTGAAACATGACTTCTCATAATTCACTGAAACAACGGAAGACTGGTTTAAAAAGAAGCTCCTTTTTACAAGAAACAGAAGAGATGTTTATATACTCACGAGGTATTGTGAAATATTGAGTTACAATCGCTTTTACTAATTTACAATGAACTCTATCAAAACATGACAGAACTAATATTAACCTTCCATTTAATGTTACATGCAAAGGTTTTTACTCTATGGTTATCATGGCCAAAACATGAATTATCGTAATATCTATTTAAATCGCAATAAAATGATGTAATTGCGATATCTATATTTTTAAACACAATACATTGAAACCATTAAGGGAAATTGTTAAAAAGCTGCCACCTACCTTCCGACAGTGAATTATTTGCGCTATTATCATATGTGTACTATAACCATCATATCAAAAATCATGATTGTTGTCAACAGCAGTATGCTGTGAGACCGCTAGTGTCAAAGCTTACAGTAGAAACCATAGATATAAATAACTAGATCTATGGGCCGCTATATGTATGCTTTCATATAAACACAATTCAGCAAATCATTCTCTGCGTGGTTTGTGAGAAAGAAGGTCGACTTTAGGACCCAGGAGAAAGCGGCATGACATCTGAGCTCATAACAGCACAGAGTTTCAAACTTATCATATCTCATATAGTGCCAAATATGTAAAAACGCATACGAACATTTCAGACTGTATGTACAAAGACCTTAAAACTGTGAACTCCGGCAGCTGACGCCACTGCCATTATATGATTGGCTGAGGGTGTGTCACGTGATCCATGTTAGCCGTTACGCTTTCTCCTATTGTAAGTATTACAGACCCTTCCATCTCTGCGTATCACCATCTCACTGTTCTTCAAGTCTCGTTCAAGTCTCAATGAAGCTTTTTCATATACATGTTATAAGAGACTCAAACCCACAGTGCTTACAGGTGCCGCAGCATTATCTACGGGCTTCACCAACAAGCTGAGCATACAAACTGTGACGATTGATCCATTGGTCATCTGCTGTGATTGGCCGGCTCAGTATAAAGTAACAGTGACAAGCGGAGAGTTTTACCCAAAGTTCTATTTGTGACCCTGCCTGTGAAAACCCAGCCGATGTCATTTGTGCACATAAACTCATTCTACATAATGTAAAGAACTTTCTGTCAAGATTTATTGATATCTTTAAAGAGTACATAACATGAGATCATGAAAATGACATTCAATGCAATGTTGCCGTGTCTGAAAGTAAGCAGTCTGCCAAGTTGTAAATCCGAAGGTGAATGAATAACAAAGTTATTGGCTTTGAAAAAAGGGAGTCGAGTCTAAACCCTTAAACGAGTCTTTCCCAGTCCGATTCGCCAACCGCCACGGATTTACGCCACTACACCGCCGAAGTTTTGATAGGACTGCCCGCGAAAACTTCACTTTTCTCCCCAAACAATGTAGCTCGTGAGCCTCATTCCCAATAGACCAATCACAGCAGACGTGACCATCTGACCAATCACATCAGACTAGGCTAGCGGAAAGGAGGGGATTAGACGGATGAATGGCACATGAATCATTTGAGAGTCAGTCAAGAAGTAAGGTAAGAATAACTGACTATCATTACGAAATAATAGTGTTTTAACACCTATGTACATAAACTTGTTGTTGGACACTCCAGTAACCAAAGTAGGACCTTAAACATCCCTAGTTATGTACTCTTTAATATTGACCGAGTAAGGTCATGTCAAACATTGAAAATCGTCGTTAAATGAATGACTGGAATCAAACTTTCAAGCTCTTTACCTCATAATAAGATTTTTAATTGCAAAAATAACGCTGGCCTCGGACACAGTGGAATGTGAATGAATAGCGTCACATTGAAAGCAGAGTTATGCAGAGTCGTGAAAGTGTTGCTCAGAAACACCGAGAGTGAAAACACTCGTCAGATTTCTGATAGAAGCCTGATGGTTTTATCATTTGAGCAGCGTGTCGTATTGAAGCACAACACATCAAGGTCGAGCCGTCCCCGCAGCACATCGTCTTATGGGTCATGCAAACGCCATCGTGCAAGTCGGATGGATTGTGTTCTTTAATTAAATCAAACAGTTCTTCATCTGCCAGAGAGCGACGGCCGGCGTCCTTGATGGAGTCGAAGGCATTGAATGCAAGCTGAAAATCAATCAAGAGCGCGACACAAACCCAACGCGTCACCATGGAAACAAGCGCTAGTCTGTTAACATTCCTTTATGGCAGACCAGCCTGTTTACCTTGAGCTTCTCACATCTTTCTAATGCATGATGCCTCGCTACGGCCAGATCTGGCGTTTCTACCTCCACTAAAGACAGACACGGACGAATGCGAAGGGAATCATCATCCGCCTGGCGGACGTTCATAGTGTGGGAGACTTTCTAGAATAACCCTCCATCTGTCTCTGAGAGTTCACATCGTGTGCTAACCGTGTGCCTAGCGACATGACACAATCTCACAACATACTTCATCGTCCACATGCAGTTATTATGAACCCATGAGATGTCATGCAAGTGAGGAAACGTCTGACGGTTCAAAGTGGATTTATATTTAAGAGACAGCTTCCGTTTCTCTTCATTGTGTTGCGTGATGCTGCGCTCTTAAAATGTTAATTTAAAAAAATTGTTATATCAAATTAGCTTTATGAGTCTATTGAACTTAAACAATATTTTATTAGTAATTCACAGAATGAAACAAAAATGATGACCTTACCTGTTCACGTACCTACAAATGGTTAATTCAGAAAAACAGACAATCATTTACAAACGCTCTCTTAATTCTTCCCGGGGCTGGATTTGGAGTGGTAAAGCGTGAAAGAACTGTGTATTTGTTTCAAAGCGCTCTTTGTCAGCACTTTTAGATTTTTTTAAGATGCTGAAACTGAAAAACACCAGCACACCTGAGTGATTTCCATCAGGCATATGAACAGGGATGTATTGTATTTTGGCGTAGATGACAGGTGTATTTTACGCTTCCAACAATACTATCAAGGCTGCTGTAGTGTTTTAGGGTGAATGGCTACCAATGACATTTTTGTGTGGTTCAGGTGATGTGCACGGTACGGCCGAGTCACTCTGCACACATCAAAGATTGAAACATCAAAGTGGAGTCATTCTGGAGTGTTTAACAGTGGGTGGGGGGTAGTGTGTGTGTGTGTGTGTGTTTCTGCTCTCGTGGGTATTTTAATGTCATTTTCCTGATAGCAAATTAGGCGGAGATATGCATTAATATTTGACATGTGAACGACTGCAGAGGGGTTTTTGTAATGTCTTGTGTTGGTGTCAGGTGGAGCGCGGTGTCAATCAAAACAGCCTTGACAAGAAATAACAATTTTGGAGTGAGAAATTAAACAAGAAAATGACATGCCGCACAAAAAAATAAACAATAAACGCCTGTGCAGAATCTTCGTGAAGCACATTCTAAAGTCCTGTCAGCAAATGAAGCTGAATAAACGCTTTTGAAATCAAATCAGGACAGAAATAAAAGGCGAGGTGTTCCTCCTACAGCCATAACACTTCTGCCTAAAACACAAAAAACCAACACCGACTCATTCATGCCACCGGCCTTTTGTTGTGCAGATGCAAAGATGTGTCAAACACTCTATTTAAAGTGAAGGGCCAGAATGGTTTTTATCCAACGTCAGCTTCAAAGAGGACGTCTGCCATTCTATCCGTGAAAACACAAACCAGCTTTAGAAAAGCTTGACTGGATCGATGTGAAGAGATGTGGATTTGGTGAGACTTGCATGCGGGTTGGGTCATCTATATAAATCCTTTAGCTGCGGGCCGATCAGTAACACAGTGTCAAAGTCATTTAACATTTCTACAGGCGCACGCTTCCCTCCATTCTTTAGAATTGCCATTGAAGCATTCGCACAGAATAAAATCGCCTTTCAGCATCTGATGTCTAAATCTTCCTAAACTGGCTTGACACGTCTGCGCCGGCTTCACTAAATCATATCGACACGTTTGGGGAAATATTAGACTGCGAGATTAATCATGCGGAACTTTCCACATGTTCCCCGAGGAGAAGAAACTTCACAGGTGGAGACGATTTTCAAAACCAATTTAAGAAAACAGAAGGAGGTGCTCATTACATACTGCCTGAATTTCACTCCTAACAACCACAAACATTTGTTTAACAGAATCCACATCTTTAAAGAGTACACATTTATAATTTACTACCCTCTCCAAACTATAAACTAGATACAGATATCTATGAACTCAAATTCACATTTAGAGTCTCTCACATCAACTAACAGACGGTTTCACCGGCAACAACATTAACGTTGTGTCACAAAATTCACTTCTGGTAGACCTCCGCAAAGAAACGATAACTGTTGAGTATTTTAATTTAACTAAATACAATTAATATACAATATAATATTACTATAAATGAATTAATATACATTCAATATAAAATAAAGTGTTAAATTACAATCAAACAGACCGGAAGTTAACTTCGAGCAGACCAATGCGTCTAAAACCGTCTAGACATAGATCAATGATTTTTATGACATCATCCTGCACTCCAGCCTCTCATCAAATTAAACTAAACACTATTGGCCATTTTAAAAGGGGAGTGGCCCCTGAATATGTCCCGCCCTCATTCGCTGTCTCAGTGGAAATTATATTAAAGGAGAAGTTCACCTTCACAATTAAATTTCTGTCATCGTTTACTCACCCTCTTGTTATTTCAAACCTGTAAGACCTTCTTTCTTCCGCAGAACGCAGAAGAAGATATTTTGAAGAATGTTCTTAACAGCCCCCATTCGCTTGCATTGGTCACGATAGAAGTGAAAGGGGGGCTGTGCTGTTCTGTTACCAACATTTTTCAAAATATCTTCTTTTGTGTTCTGCAGAAGAAAGAAAGAAGAAAGGTTTGAAAAGACAAGAAGGTGAACTACTCCTTTAATGCATTGAGCGAAACGGCACATTTCAAGATTAAGATTATTGTTCCAATTTTAATTTAGGAGAGCATTACAAATGTTCTTTTAATCATCATTTCTAGATGTATTGCCGTCATTTCAGTTAAGTGTCTGTTGAACTTCAATCAAATCGAACCTCCGGAGTGACATAAAGTCAACCGATAAAAAATGTGAAAGACTGAATGACAACAAGACACATGAAAACTGTGAGAAAAATCATGGTTATCACATAACACATGTAGATATCAGATACAGTTATTTTTGAATGGTCTCCTCATTTTTTTTGGCGTGGAAATCAACCCCTTTTTGAAAACTGCATAAATGTCAAATGTTTTTCTGGTGAAAAGGTCATTAGAAAGGACTGTGTGAGTAGAGACTTGATTTCATTATTATATGTTCCGCTGGAGAGAGAGGTCTAGATGACACATGAAAATGAGCATCTTCCCCGCTGTGCACTGGATGGAGGCATACAGGTGCAGATATTAATGACAAGATTGGAGAAATGAACGGAGCTGGTTAATGTGCACTTACCAAACTGGAGCACAGATATATAATCCTTTAACACGAATGTAGGAAGATC
This sequence comes from Triplophysa siluroides, assembly GCA_006030095.1. Classification (NCBI taxonomy): domain Eukaryota; kingdom Metazoa; phylum Chordata; class Actinopteri; order Cypriniformes; family Nemacheilidae; genus Triplophysa; species Triplophysa siluroides. Next base: position 1,058,732 of record VCII01000166.1, read on the forward strand.
AGAGGGTCCTTGAAGAGTCTTTACACTTTCAGATTTCAGTTTTAATCAGACCAAACCTATAATTTGACTTATTTAAATGTATGTGTTCACGCACGCACACACTTTACACATCTTTTATGTAATGTGACCGTGGACAAAGTCAAAAGGACCAGCTGTGGAAAGAAAGCTTAATGAACTTCAATAAATAATAATTACTCTCATATATAATGTATACAGAACCCATCAAACATTTGGAAACACTTGACTAAGATGTGTTTTAAAGATCTTGTAAATCTTTAATTTAAGGTGTATGCTTAAATGTCTTGAATTACATTTGTAGACAAAAATAAAATGCCAAAATATCAATTCCCATTAGAAAACAATAATCTTATTCAAAAATATTTTCGAAATGGATGATTTGGACCAAAATGAAGAAAAAATATATGTTTTTTTTTATTCTAGGGGTAAAACTTCAACAAGATGATAAAACGGCAAGAAAATGATTTGACAAATTCTAGTCTAAGGGTGGCAAATTTGAAGATGCTAAAATACAACCGTTTTGATTAATTTTGATGAGTTTACTATTATTCTGGTGGAAAAATCTAAATAAAGAATGAGTAAGTGTTTCCAAACTTTTGATCTGGATTGTATGTAATTTTATCAAATGTTTTCACTCATTCATGAAACACAAGCAGAACAATTTTTTGTGTAAATCGAGTCATTCTAACATAAACTTTAGGATTCATGAAATTGTTCGTTTTTTCAAAATGTTAGTTGGTACGAAAGAAATGTACAGATGCTTCATACCACGTGTAAATAGTGTGTAAAACCGCACGTGACATTTTTTACTTTCTAACTTTGATTAAAACGCAGAGCTCGTCACTGTCCTTTTTTACACAGCCGTCCAATCACAGTGGAGAAGAGGCGGGACAAACACTACATTGACCAACCATCATACACAACAGTCAAGAAGTTAATATTAACGGTTACTACATTTTCATATGAAGTAATATTTTTCGAAATAAGATACTAGTCACAAGTAGGCTAACTGGTGAGGATATTCTAAATAGCAACCAACACATGTACAGAATAACGGGCAGTGCCTCAAAAAGTTCTTAGGCGCCACCAGCTGGTCGTTTTCAGAAGAGCACCAGGTATTATTATAGCTGGCTAAATACTTTGGTGGACACAGTTTAATTGGTTAATTTATTGGTAAGCACATAGCCTATTAGTATCCTATGCATTTATGCAAAATAATGTAGCCAAACCAGAGAATGAAGTCACGAGGATTACGGTATTCCTATCCTAGATACGTAATTTGCGTAGCTGTAATTCATAGGCGGGATTATGCAAATTGTGAATGAGCGTGCATGCCGAATGATTGGAATCCAATAACATTTACACATTTTACTATCAAATCTGACGTCTACGGAGTATTTGTGAATCGGGAGGAAAGTTTTTGGGAAGGACTGTTTTACGAGCAAATTACTCGTGAATGAGGCCCAATGACAATTCTGATTTGCAGGTGTGGTGTGTCCTTATTTTGAATTTATGAGAGAAAAGGTTTTTTCTTGCCAAGAAAACCTGACAGGAATTTTTATGATTTTGAGATTTATGAAACTTAACTGAAAATAGTCACTTCTCACATCTCATTTCTGCATATTCAAATGAACGCGTGACATTCAATAACAAACTATTTTGTGAGTTTATTAGAGTAAATATTGATTTGATCAAGGTTGTTTTTCAGATTATGATGACCTCACTGTTCATACGCTCTTTTTTTTAGTGCTCGTCCTTTCATTTCATACTATCCCTTTAAAAAAATTATTTCACAGGTGTGTGCTCAGAAATCTTTTGTATGTAAGAAAGCGGAGCACATCAGCTTCTCTTTGGTTTTGTTTTGTTTCTAATCAGTCAAAACCACATGAATTCAAGCTGGACTTCTCAATGCTTCACACCTGCTGTGTTTCTCCTGCAAGGATCCAGCATTCATGTTTGTCCTCCAAACAGGACATTTGTTTGATTTTGTGAGTTTATCTGGCGTCACAGACGATAGTTTTCACAGAGAGATGGTTGTGGCTTTGAAGACGGCATGACAGGATGATTTTCAAACATTTATGAAGAATGGAAAAGCGGGCGTATTGTTCTGTAATTATCATTGGAATTGGAAGGGTTTTCATAAACAAAGCGAATGATCGTAGAAAACGATTTCCTTTTGTGAGAAAGCCATTCATCTCTTTGTTGTCTTTAGGGGATATCAGAAGTGCGTGTGTTATCTCTTGTTGCGAACACAAAACCGATGACAACGCTGAACAAACACTAGATGATACTGGATACAATGCAAAGTAAAGGAATGAAAGAAATGTGTCCACGTGATATATAATGTTGAGAAACACTCAGTTGTAGTCTCGTGCTCAAGTGTGTGATATTTGGGTTGTGTAGCTGGTCTGTACTGTCACACAGAACACAAACAGTCTAACCCTGACTGAACACTTCATCTGGATAGTGCACAGGAAGAGGATGAAATAAACTTCATACAGTCAATAAGAATGCAATGTTACTGCCAGAAACAGCATAAATAAATAAATACATTAAAACAGATTCCACTTGAGTATTCTGTTCATTATTTCTGCTGATAGTTTCTGAACACAGACATGGTTCATTGTGACAGTGTTCATGTGAAGAAAAACACTCACCCCAATAGGCTGGAAGATAAGACCATCGACTTCATGACTGACCTGAGCAGTGAAACTGCCCTCCAGGAGCTGTGGAAACAAACACATGACCAATCACAAACTGTTCTGATCACAGGACCAATCGCAAACTGTTCTGATCACAGGACCAATCGCAAACTGTTCTGATCACAGGGATCACAGGACCAATCGTTCTGATCACAGGACCAATCGCAAACTGTTCTGATCACAGGACCAATCGCAAACTGTTCTGATCACAGGACCAATCACAAACTGTTCTGATCACAGGACCAATCACAAACTGTTGATCACAGGACCAATCACAACTGTTCTGACTCACAAACTGTTCTGATCACAGGACCAATCACAACTGTTCTGATCTCAGATCTCTGTTCTGATTCACAAACTGTTCTGATCACAGACCAATCACAAACTGTTCAGTCACAACTGTTCTGATCACAGACCAATCACAAACTGTTCTGATCAAACTGTTCTGATCACAGGACCAATCACAAACTGTTCTGATCACAGGACCAGTTCTGATCACAGGACCAATCACAAACTGTTCTGATGACAGGACCAATCACAAACTGTTCTGATCACATGACCAATCACAAACTGTTCTGATCACTCACAACCAATCACAACTGTTCTGATCACAACCAATCAAACTGTTCTGATCACAGACCAATCACCACATCGTGTTCTGATCAGGACCAGGACATGTTCTGATCACAGGACGATTGTTCTGATCACAGGACCAATGATCACAGGACCAATCACAAACTGTTCACACAGGACCAATCACAAACTGTTCTGATCACAGGACCAATCACAAACTGTTCTGATCACAAACTGTTCTGATCACAGCACAGGACCATCACAAACTGTTCTGATCACAGGACCAATCACAAACTGTTCTGATCACAGGACCAATCACAAACTGTTCTGATCACAATCACAAACTGTTCTGATCACAGGACCAATCACAAACTGTTCTGATCACAGGACCAATCACAAACTGTTCTGATCACAGGACCAATCACAAACTGTTCTGATCACAGGACCAGTTTCTGATCACAGGACCAATCACAAACTGTTCTGATCACAGGACCAATCACAAACTGTTCTGATGACAGGACCAATCACAAACTGTTCTGATCACAGGACCAATCAAATCAACGTTCTGATCACAGGACCAATCACAAACTGTTCTGATCACAGGACCAATCACAAACTGTTCTGATCACAGGACCAATCACAAACTGTTCTGATCACATCACAAAACTGTTCTGATCACAATCACAAACTGTTCTGATCACATCACAAACTGTTCTGATCACAGGACCAATCACAAACTGTTCTGATCTGTTCTGATCACAGGACCAATCACAACAGTTCTCACAAACTGTTGATCACAGGACCAATCACAAACTGTTCTGATCACAGGACCAATCACAAACTGTTCTGATCACAGGACCAATCACAAACTGTTCTGATCACAGGACCAATCACAAACTGTTCTGATCACAAACTGTTCTGATCACAGACAATCAAACATTCTCAGTCACAAACTGTTCTGATCACAGGACCAATCACAAACTGTTCTGATCACAGGACCAATCACAAACTGTTCTGATGACAATCACAAACTGGGACCAATCACAAAACTGTTCTGATCACAGGACCAATCACAACTGTTCTGATCACATGTTCTGATCACACCAATCACAACTGTTCTGATTTCTGATCACATGACCAATCACAAACTGTTATGTTCTGATCACAGACCAATCACAACTGTTCTGATCACAGACCAATCACAAATCACAGGATCACAGGTTCTGATCACAAGTTTGATCACAGGACCAATCACAAACTGTTCTGATCACAGGACCAATCGCAAACTGTTATCACAACCAATCACAAATGTTCTCACAGGACCAATCACAAACTGTTCTGATCACAGACCAATTTCTGATCACAGGACCAATCACAAACTGTTCTGATCACAGGACCAATCACAAACATCACAGTATCACAGGACCAATCACAAACTGTTCTGATCACAGGACCAATCACAAACTGTATCACAGGACCAATCACAAACTGTTCTGGGTTATCACAGGACCAATCACAAACTGTTCTGATCACAGGACCACCGCTATGTAAAACGATACCTGATAATTATTTAACAGTGGAAGCTGCAATCGATAAATAAAAAACGTTATATTAATCTAAATATTAATATAATTTTGCCTAAAACAAAAGGCAAAAAGTGGATTGATTGAAGAAAACAAGGTAACATTTAGCTAGTTAAATATTCTTTACTTTTGCTCCAGTACTTTACACATTCATAATTATCTATATACTGTACCTACATCAACAATGTTTTGCTAATAACAGTAAGTGATCACGACAGAAAGACAATACTGTACTCGACTTTAACTGTGAGCAGCATGCAGCTGAAGTGTTTCAACCGAAGGAAATAATTCAGATTTGATCATCTTTAACATATCGGCCTGATTTTATTATTGGACAGATACTGATAACATAAAAAATGACCATTTATGGGATTATACCGATATGGCTGATAATATATCGTGCATCCCTACTCATTAGTGTCTAGTTCAGTTCAATACCTTGCAATTCATGGTTGTGGCAGTCTGTCATCACAATGTTGTTCATCATTTTTGTACAACTAAAAAAGTCTAAAAGAGAACTGACAAAATCCTCTCTTAAACTTTCAACATGTATAGTTTGAGACACTCTCACATCATTTCAGACGGATAACATTCAACCTGAGATGCAGCTGTTTGCAATTTAGACAAGAAAGTTTGGCAAATCAACACGAGGCAGGACGTTCTTCTGCATCAAACATTCAATCTAAATATTTATGGATGCAGGTGTACAAAACCTCTAAAACGCACACCTCCAACAAGCCAAAGTAAACAGTGAAATTGAGTTAGCAGGGGTTCTCCGTCTGAATGTTTTCCTGCCGCCATAAATGAATTCTCTTCTAATAAATGTTTTATGAGACCTTGAGACGGATCTCTGCGGCGAACGATGGGTGCACAACTCTCCAACACAACATACTAGGTCTTCCTGTCTGATATCGTGCTAAATTGGAAAATAGAAAAAACTTTAATGACTTTTTATTCACGTTAAACTGTCCTCATTTGAAAGCGACCTCAGCAGATTTGATATTAACAGGGAATCCAGAGGTACACGGAGATTCTCTCCCTCGCTCTAATGAAGCACGACCCCTTCGTTTCATGCGGACGGCATTATTTCCTCATTTAATCTCTCAGAAACACAAGCCGGCGTCTGCTCCGCTCTACACACAAGCTCTCAGAGACTGTATTAAAATTCCAGTCAGTTAGGCAGTCGGCTGCAAACAGCATCCTTCATACCTGACAGTCAAAGCTCTGAGGAGGATCGGCTACACTCACAATCACGTCAGGTAAACACCGCCTGTCGGATCTGACCCCGGAAATTAACACATTAACAATTAATGACATCATTAACTCCAGTTAATGTTCACTGTGAGAAGCACAAATACGTTTTAAATACTGAAAAACAGGTCGTGCATGCCCATATCATGCCACTCATTCTATCACACACTGTATTAAGATGAAAGATCACAAAAAAACTGATTTCCAAACCTGTTTCATCATCAGAACACAACAGAAGATATTTTGAAGAACATCGATAATCAAACAACATTGAACCCATATTGACTTTCATTTGTATGAACAAAACCACTGAGACATTTCTCAAAACATCTTCTTGTGTTGCACTGAAGAAAGAGTAATGAGGGAGAAATACTAGCTATAAAATGCTAAAAGGTCACTTTAAAAACCACTTTCACTTCCATTATTCTTATTTTGTATATTTTTTCATTTGTTTGTTTTTCTGTTACATTTATTACTTTTTTCCTTCTAACCTCAGCTTTAGCTTCTGGTTGCTCGTTCTAGGGTAACCAATGAGCAAAAATAAAAACATTCTGAATAGCGCAAGTTGTTGTTATTACTGCCTTCCTTTATTCGGTGCCAAATAGGCCTAAATAATCTCCCTTTTATTTGGTTATTATTCTGTAGCATATATTGTTGCCTTTTGCAAATGACAAAGACGCCAATTTTAAAACAAACTTTTCCATTTATATTTTTTATTGGTAAATGCAGAACAACGAATAGGAATGAGGTACACAAGGTAGGCTATAGCCGAACGAGATTAAGATAAATATACAACGCCCTCCACTATTCTTGGCACCTTTGGTAAATATGAGCTAAGAAGGCTGTAAAAATAAATCTGCATTGTTTCTCCTTTTGATCTTTTATTTTAAAAATCTACAATATTCCAACATTTCATTAAAGTAAAACAATTTGAAGTGCGGGGGAATATCACATTATGAAAAAATTTTTTCTCCAAAACACCCTGGTCACAATTATTGGCACCCTTGTATTCAAAACCTTCTGCAACCTCCATTTGCATGAAAAACAGCTCGGAGTGTTTTCTTTTATGTCTGAAGAGGTTTGAGAATATATGGCAAGTCATCCGTGTCCATTTCTTCATACAGAATCTCAAATGTTGGTGCTCTCTTATCTTCAGTTCTTCCCACTCATTTTCTATAGTGTTCAGATTTGGCAGGATCATGATTTTGTGTTCAGTCAGTGAGTCATTTTGTGTTGATTTGGATGTTTGTTTTGAACCTGTGTGATGGTGGAACATCTAACCACGACCCATTATAATATTTCTAGCAAAGCAAGTCGGGTTTTTATTTGATATAAAACACGATGCCATGTATCTGAAGGAGATGTCCAGGACCTCTGGTATAAAAGTATGTTTGCAACAATAAAGATCTGGCGATATATTTAACTGTGGATATGAGGCATTTTTTATCACTTTGTGGACCAAATCTATATTCAAGCTGATTTACAACATCTCCAGTCCATTAAACCTCTTGATCATTGCCCTGATGTTGGAAAGTTGTTTTAAATCCTCTTTCTATTTTGTGTAGCTCAACAATCTTTTGCTGCACATCAGAACTATATTCATTGGATTTACCCATTGTGATGAATGATTGAGGGGGTTTGGGCTTTGTGTTATTAATATTTATTATCCTGTGAAAGAAGAAGTCATGAGACAACATCATGTTTCTAGTCACCTTGGTGTGATCAGAGATTGTACATTTCAAAGGGAATATGTTTTACTCATAAGAACTTCTAAGGGTGCCAATAATTGTGACCAGGGTGCATAAGACACATTTTTTACTAATATTTCCATCACTTTAAATTGTTTTAATGAAATGTTGGAATATTGAAGATTTTGGAATAAAAGATCAACATGAGAAACAATGCAGATTTGTTTTTACAGCCTTTTTTGTTAGTATTTAATAAGAGTGCCAATAAAAGTGGAGGGCGCTTTAAAATAAATATAAAATGACATATGAAAACAAATAAAAGCAAATTGTTCAGGCTTGTCGAGTACAAATTTACACAGCCTTAATGAAAAAATATAATAGAATGCTGCGAAGTAAAAATTAGCCAGTATTTTTGCAACATAACCTAGCTGCAGTACAAAAGGCACAGTATAATCATTTTTTCAGTAATATGATGTACAAAATTGTGAGTTTAAAAATAAGTTTATAAATAAGTTTATAGTTTTTTTAAAACAAAGTTTGAGAAAAGTTTTTTAGCATTTAGATTTTGTAGCAGCTCACGCAGATCGAATGAAAAACCTGTTAATAGGGCCTTAAGCATGTTGCACATAATGCTATAAAAACCATAAATAAACACTTAGGTCGGTATATGATCATCATGATGTTTATATTGTTCACAATGTTTCTGTTGAGAAAAACAAGCGCATAAATGTTGGGGTGAAAGTTTGTTAACAGTGTCTGCACAGAAACACACGGGCAGCGCAGCACGAGCGCCGCAGGTGCACACAGCCGTGTTTTAAAGGTTGGTAAGCAATCAAGTTTATTGAAGCGCTGTGTATTTTAGTGTTAATAGTTTTGATGAAAGTAATTTCAAGTTTAAACTGCGTTTAGAAGCAGACAGAACGCTATTCTTGCATCTGAGCTTAAAGGTGCCAAGGAATTCATTGAAACAATATGTTAAATTGTTCTCTGATATCTATATAGAAGTTATGTGGCTTTATTAAGGGCAAAAATGATCCAGAAATGGTTTTACATGTTCATTTACAACCCAGGATTTGTCCCTAGAATGAAAAGATATGTTATTATCTGATTTTCGACGGTCATGAATATTAATGTTGAGCTCTTCTCTGATTGGCTGTTTCGCTGCACGGCTCACGCCAGCGTGTGTGCAGAAACACCCTGTAATTATACAAATCCATCTGTTCTTCTTTTTGTAATCTCTTTTAAACCACAACAGTGACACAAACAGGCTGTTGGGGAAACTCTAACAATCTGATGTCACATTGTTTACACCTGCCCATGACCTCACAGACTCCGCCTTATGAGCGCGTAGTTCCCACCTTGCCAGAGACACGCTGACAGCCATTTTCAGGCTAGAGCAGATGTAGCCACTAGCCAGCAACAAAAATGTCTAAGAAACAACAAATGTGTGCTGTTGTTAGATGCAAAATGGAACATAAAAGGAGGCCGAGAGGAGACCTTTCCAACGAGCCCGGGTTCGTCACGCTGCGACCTTGGCGGCCGGAGTTATTAACGATCGAAAGTCCCGGGCGGGACGCCGAGAACTCTGCATCCGAGGAAGAAGCACTTTTTTCAGATCGACAAACCAACATTCACCGGTCCGTATCTCCGGTCCGGAAAGACTTACAGAAACGAGCCACGACTCATTGGAAAGGTCTCCGGCGCGACATTCGAACGACGCTGACTGCGAGTCGATGCGATCCCTAGGTCGGGAGCGAGAGCTCCCGGTAGCCGGGAAGGTTGAAAAATCAAAGCACCGGGAACGGGTCGCCTAACGCCCAGAAGACCAGGATCCGGCCAGTCGCCTTCCGCCGAATGTATCTCCGGCTCCCGGGGTCGCGGCGAGTCAACGCGGTTCAGTATAGCATGGGTTTCGCAAAAAAATTATATATTATATATAATTATAATATTCTCAAGAGTGGATCAAAACCAGCTGTTCGCGATCAAGCTTCATCTCCGGAAGAAGTCAGTATTACACATCGTTTTTAAATCACCTTTCTTAAATAATGTCTTTAGCATGTTAGCGGCTGTTGTTTACATGTTCGCAGCTAATCCTGAGACTTTACATTGGTCCAAAGACAGGTGTTATGTCATAACGTTAGTGGTAAAACGCATCGCGCCCATCGGTTCAGAAGACTTGTGACAATTTTTGTGATAATAATACTTGTGATCATTTCTGTAAAGCTTATTCATTACAATGAAAGGAAGTTATCGCAGTGTCTTTCTCGTGAGTTCAGTGTTTTCTCGTATGTCATAAGTGCGACAATACTTAGAGCGGATAGAAACAGAGTTCACATTTGTAAGACAATGAGGTTAATTTCTACTCACAACGTAATAACACCTGGTTGCTGATCTTTACATACCTGTCTGTCATATACAAGTACTCTGAATGCATGTTTATGCCTATATCCGTGTTTATGTCTGTTAGTAATATGCATGCACATGATTAATCATCAATGGCCAACATTTCATACAGCAAATGGTCAGCATGTTGTTCAATCTATGTATTTGTCTTTTCAGTTTAATTCATATTTATGAACAAGGCATCAAGGTGGTTTTATTGCAGTCAGTGTTTGGTTTTGGTTGGAAAGGGGAATACAGACGTAATTGCGCTTTCCTCTATATTGCTTGTCTTGATGTCATCCAAAGCACACGTGTAGCGCTCTACCTCCTATTCTGCATACGGGGAGGGGAGCAGAAGCTCATTTGCATTTAAAGACACACACACAAACACGGCGAGATTTCCATTGCAGCCACAAATGGTCATGTTACACATCTTGTAATGAAGGATATGTGGTGTATTTTGAGCTGAAACTGCAGAAAACACATGGGATTGCGGCCCTTTAAGAAACCACAAGGTATTTTTATTGTGTAGCTAAAGTTTCTGGGGAAAATGTGAGTGTTGACTGAATATAAACTGAGATAAAAACCGAGATAAAACACAATTATTTCGCTCTTGCTTTCGTTCGTTTCCTTCTCTCATTTAGAACCATCACAGTACGAGAACCTTACACAAACACACAAAATCAATAAACATACTCATGTAAGTGTACAAAACAATTACAAACTGCAGACACGTCCTTTAGATCTGTCGATTAAAGCACAAATTAAAGCTCAAAAATGTGAGAAAGCTAGAATTTGTACTCTATTTAAGTACCCTTAAATGCCTCTTACACAGCAGCGTACCCATTTGTGCACTTTATATATTTATGGACGCATTTGTGTATAAACAGTGTGCGCGCTTGTTAGTTGAAGTATGCATCTGTGAGAGGCTGCAATCAACAAACACAAACTAAACTATTTCATTAGGAAGATACAGATAAACCCAGCTTAAATGCATCAGAAGTTAAACGCATATCACGTCTCAACGAGAAGATATTAAAATCACTCCCCGTGCTGAAGTGTTTTCGAGAGAGGGATGATAACAGGAAGTGACATCACCGACGAGGCTTCATATCTGATAAATGCGTGCAAGTATGTGAACTCCCCAGACAAAAGGTCTTTGATGGAGGCTACAGTAGAGAGAATCATTTCCACTCATCTATGTGTCCATCTCCCGTCTGCACATCAGACGTCTGGAGAACACAACAATGACGCTCTCTCAGTTCTCAAGAGCATGTCTTTATGACTTCATCATAAAAGACTCGGAGCCCCCAAACCAGACAAAGCTCAGATACACAGATATCCAGCACGCAGGCCCGAAGACGAGACGCAAAGTTGACCGGAGGAAATCGACTTATTCATGATGGTGAACAATAAACAGAGAACCAAATGAGACGTGCTCTGAATCCGCTCTTGTGGGAAATTTCTGGGAAATCCTTGAGCGCGTTCATTTCGTGGAAAATTATCCCACTTCTCCCCGCAGGCAGAGAAAGCACAGCTCATCGGCTAATGTTCCTGATATTGCCATTGGACTGTAAGGCTTTTGTAAGGGAAAAAGCGTTTCTGGGTTTCTGGAGAGAGAGAGGGTGGACAGAAAATTGGCATGTGTGCAGGAACACATCATAAGAATCGTGTATTGGCAAAACGCACAATCTGAGACATTTATCCAATCAAAAGAGGTTTTAACTTTTGAAACTTGAACATGTGCTTCTGTTCAGTTGTTGTGAGCGCAGAGAACGCACAAACACTGTCTTTCAACAGCACTTTTACAGTGAATATACACATCACAAAACGGTCTCACAAATCCATGAGGCTTGGCTAATAATGGCCGTGATAATAATCTGTGATACAGATACTACTAAATCCTGTTTGAATCTTAAAATCATTTATCTCAGGTTTATTATTGTTGCAGCCCTTTTACCAATCCTTTACATTCTTGGGACAAATGTATGAAACAATGTATGGAAAAACGGGCAAGAAGGATTCCCCTTCAAATTTTGCCTAGATGAAGCTAAATGGAATATTATTATTATCTCTTTCTCTTCCTGTCATGATGCGAGACTTTTTAATAAGACAGCACAGTCAATTCCAAACACAAGGTCGTGACTGTAAACATGATGTTTTTGGGTGTTTCACAGACATCTGATGTACTTTCAATACCAGATTGAATATTTAATGAATATTTCAGATGTCTATGGTTTTCACAAAACGGGATTTACCTTCTCACTGTTGAATTGGGTAGACACTTGACCCATTCCAGTGCGTTCAAACCACACTTTTAATCAGTTTCTGTTCTGCTCCAAACACAACGCTCCACCAACAGAGCTAAAGAAACACTGCTTCTAAAGCTTTAAAAACCCTGTTTTACAAAAAGGGCCGAATAACCACAACACATTTGGCCACAAAGGCAGAAGTCAGAACGTCAGCAGCTTTTCTTTCACAAGGTCACAAACATCTGCTGGGATTCAGAGTAAATACCTTGCGTGCTACATGAATGTCGAAGAAGGGCTTATTTCTGACGCTGAAGGGCTCCTTGGCTTTGTCGATCTGGCCCATTTTCATCTTCTCGAAGCGAGGAGAGATGATCTCCTTCTCCATACACAGCAGACGTCTGTTGAAGTCACACTGACCCACGGGCTGACCCTGAAAAACAAACAAATGATTTCTTATGTCTACACGCGGATAAATATCACACAGAAATTTTATCTCAAAGAAATGTATCTTTAACTGCAGTGAATGCAGAGTGAACTGAGACCCAGACCAGACCAGACCAGACCAGACCAGACCAGCATTTCTCAAATTCATCTGAAAGATCCACATAAACTCAACTCTAAAAAAGTCATACTAAAATAAAAAATGTATTGCAAAGGTTAGTTTTATGTCTATTATTTGGCTTTCTTGAGCAAACAAATGCAAATCCTAAAGAGCCGATATGTATGGAACTATTTTCTACATTGAAGAAATGTTAGTCACCTAAAAAAAAATGTTTGCAATCATTTCATAAAAACAATAAAAAAAAAATCGATTGTATTTGATGCTGTTAACAAATAAATCAAACAATGCACCGACAATTAAGTGACATCTTTGCAGTTGTGGTCTTGAAATTAAATCTTGAAATAAGTCACATAAGTTTTAAAGCAAGACAAGAGCAAAACCAAATCTTGAAGCTGTTCTCAAAGGGATAGTTCACCCAAAAATTAAAATGTACTCACCCTCAAGTCAAGTTTTCTTCCTTTGAACACAAAATAAGATATCCGAAGAATATGAAAACAAAACAGTTCTGGGGCACCATTGAGTACCATAGCAGGTCTTCCTTACTACGGAAGTCAATGGTGTCCCAGAACTGTGTAATAAAAACATATTTTAAATATCTCAGTTTGTGTTCAGCGGAACAACTCAATTTTGATCATTTTGGAACAACTAGGAAGTGAGTAAATGGTGACATTTTTGGGCCAAACCATCCCTTGATTTACTTGGTTTAAGATTCTGTTCTGTGTTTGGGTAGCCACGCCCACAGTGAAATCTCATTGGTCCATAAATCACGCTGCATATAAATCGAATCAAATATTTTCCGATTAGCTGAAATAGTGTCACTTCACGCAACATTTCCCCTTTTAGCAAGAAAGACAAATGAGGTGTAAGTGTAAATGTGTTATGATGTCTGGATATGAACGACGACACACTGGTGTCAGAGCACGCCGGAGAGGATCTGTGCTTTCACAAACACACTTTTCTTGATTTTAACCACACCATCATCAAAACGCATCCACACATTCCTGTCCGTCCTGGTTTCTCTGGTGTGTAAATAAATAAGTCTGAGAAAGAGGCTTCGAGCATTAAACTCTCAATTCAAAGCACAAGGACAATTTGATTTGTCTTCAAGCACAAACGTTCTGGAGGAACAGACGTGGTGATGGTGTGCACGCGTGCATCAGAGCGGCTGCGATAAGCCCTGGAAATAATCCACCTTGCTTTCTCTCCATCACGACCGCAACGGCCGTCTCCATGGCAACATCTCCATATAGCACTCTCGGGCCTCGTATCCTATGGCTCCGATGGGACCGCCGAGCGACGTCACAACTAAATTGAAGGTTGACCTCGTCACTTAACGTCTATCTAAGGCTGCGGCTCGGATAACAAAATAGATTTGAAGCGATCTGTGAAAGATATCTGCGATGGAATCACACGACGGAACACAAGTGAACACAATTCAGTGCTGATCTCAGCAGACAGATGAATGTAAGACGGGCCTGATGCTCTGAACTGAGACACGGGAGAGAGAGAGAGATTTCCTGCATTGAACGCTGACTGAAGGTCCTTCTGTCTGTTAAGAGAGCTCCTCTAGACTCACTTCTGTAATGGAAACTCAACCAAGACTTCGAGTTAAGGATAATAACCAGTCAGCCGGTTATTAACGCTAAATAAACCCCGGAGGGGGATTAGGACCTCCTGTGTCGCCCTGAAGGGATTCCTTGATAACAACCAGTAGCTGTACATGATCTCACAATTACCACACAAGCAACTGGACACAAATATCTGACTCAAGATCAAATGTTGTTAGTATGGATGCACTGATATAAAAGCAATTTTTCAACAGTTAATGGTTTAATACCAGATGATCAGGGCCGATATAGCCTGTCAATCAAAAGATAAAATTTAATTTGTGCTCCGTGTATAGAAAATGTTAAGAGACATCACCAGTTAGATGTTCAATATTAATAATAATATGAATTAATAACTTCAGAAAGTTACAAAATATTAATTTCATCTTCAGAACCTGTATCGGCAGATATCCTCTGAATAATCGGCAATCGGTATCTGTGGAGAAATTTACTATCGGTGTGTATCGCTAATTTTTTATTATTTAATTAAATAAAACATTGAGGAGAGTAATAATGATTATTTATTTTTCAGGGTGTTGCTATGCAGTTGCTAGGATGTTTGGGGTGGTTGTCAGGGCTTTGCTAAATGTTTGCAAGAGTCTCTGAGTGGTTTAAAGTAGAGATGCACCGATAGTAATTTCTCCATCAAACCCACATCCGATTTTTCTGAGAGTGATATCTGCCCATACCTGATGATTGAATGAATATTTCTTAACCATTATTATTAAACAGGATATAATAATACATTGACAGGATATCGGCCATGATCATTGGCTGATAGCCGAATGTGAAAAATCGATACCGATTATTGGCCGATATATTTGTGCATCTCTTGTTTGAAGTGCATTATTTGTTCTGTGTGATAATTTAGGGTAAAAAGTGAAATATGCAAAAGACATTTGTGTTCGTCTATATGACCTTCACACTTTGACTGTTGTAAAACTATAGTAAAAGTCCTACCTAGATAATACAGTGCTTTTTGAATCTTCCTATAGGTAATACTATAGTATTTTTAGTAATCATACTATGCCTTACGAAAATAAATCATACAAATAAAAACAAAAAAATTGGTTACTAAACTTGAACTGGTTATGAATTAATAACGACAGTATTTACTACAGTAACCGTTGTTTACCTATGTTTTTGTAGTAAAACTCTGGTTATCCATACGGTAATAAATACACACAAAACAGTTTTAATCTACTTAGTATAAAGAATTACTGTACAACCAGTGTTGAGAGTAACTAGTTACTAAGTAATAAGTTACTGTAATTTAATTACGTTTCCCTTGAAAAACTAAAGTAAGGGATTACTCAAATTGTTTTTGTAATTTTTTTTTTTTTAAATGCAAATCCGTGTTATAATGTATAATTCTCACATTTGTAATACTTTGGGCAGTTAATATTAATACTTTATGTAGTTATGTATTATTTATTTGAATGAATATGACCCGTGTCATGTCTATCCTTGAGTCACTAATCAAGGTTGATGTAGGATATAGAAAGTAATTAGTAATAAGTCATTAAATACTTTTTGGAGAGACTCATGTGTACAGTAATCTGATTACACTATTGAATATGTAACTAGTAACTAGTACTTCATTACTTTTTCAGAGTAACTTACCCAACACTGAACAAAACCATTACTAATTATCTATAGCATACTGTTCAACAATTTGCTATAGTAAATACTATAGTATTCTTTCTTGTGAAGCATATTTGACGCGGTGTGTGAAAATCCAGCTAGTCAGTTTTTTTTGTAATTTACTGTTTTCTACATAAAATCATACTACATTCTGTGAAAATATAACCTCGATATATTTATATTAACTGAGTGATGTCATGTCAAAGATTGAAATCATAGTGAAATTAAGGACTGAAATCAAACTTTGATGTTCATTATCTTAGAAATAGAGACGAATAGTTAAATACATATCAACACCTAAAAAGAATATACATGGAATTGTGTTCTCAGCTAAAGACTGATAACATAAACTGTAGGAAATACTGTCAGATATTGTGAGTGCTATTTACTGTTCTGCCCTTTTAATCGGTTTTGGGCAGATGATGTCAGAGACGGATGCTAACAGCGATAATACGGAGTGCAATGTATTGCTTTAATGTACAGAGCTTAATAAACACATAACAGCTCATTTTAACGCTTAAGGTGTACCAGTTACATGTTATGCTTTAGTAAGGAAATCCATCAAATAAAAATGATGAAAATGTTATAGGCAACGGTAAATCGAAGAATCATTACACAGTTTATACCACTTGTGGTCTGGGCATTTGTCCTTCCACTTTGAAATTCCTGAAATCAGTCTTTTGGGACAAGTAACCTATCTTTTTCTGTCTTAGATGGCAGGGCATTCCAAAGATAACAGCGTACAGCCCCGGGGGAACGTTTTCCAAAGTCACGCCACTTTTTATTCTGGCATATTTTCCGAATTAACGCATTTTCATTATTATCGAAACAGAGCCATATCGGCGGAGCTGTAAGCCCTAACCGCTTCTGCCCCACATAACTGTGTTCAGAGATGTGAGCTGCGTTTAATATTTAGTTTTAGAGGCTTTTATGAAACACAAACCTCAAAAATAAGCAACAGTAAGGGTGATGTTTGCTTTAGTAAGCACCACAAATAATACAACATTTATAAAGTCATTTACACGTTATACCCACATTAATGAGCGCTTGTAATGTTCAAATCCAGATGAAATGTTCATGGGTGAAGAAGGTCAAAGCAGAGAGGAGTGAGAGAGATAACACGTAACAGCGGGCCTTTTCCAAAAGCAGCCACTTTAAATTCTTCATCTTATTTGCAATTTTCCAATTTTCTGTTTTGCTATCGCAGAGCAGCCGAAGCAGCGGTCTGAGTCCCCGCAGGAAACTTTTAAGTGCATATTGCTGCAGACGAATCAAACGCTCATCTGTATTTAAGAAACCATGCCATATCGAACTGCAATAATGAAGCTTATAGAAATACAGGGATGCACAGAATAATGGGAACATTACGCAAAAAGGGTGTTTAACCTCATAGGATGCACAGGTGAATCTTTCCACATGGTCTTAAAATATGACATAGTATGACAACAACAAAATAGAATACAGCCTCCAACAGTGGAACAGGTACAAAACATGGAAATTTACAAGCAAAGTGTATCTGTGCAGAAAGACTGTGCTCAAGAGAAGAGAAAGATGCGTTAAACACCTCAAAAAAATCACTACAACATTGATTCAACGTCCCAACAACAGCCTGGCGCTTCACAAACCGGACAGAATCTGCAGCAGAGACACATAACCTGAGCACACGTGCATCGGCTTGATACTCTGTTTAATGTGATGCTTTAGCATGATGAGTTTGTTACTGAACAGATTTCTTTGTTAAATCTGAAGGCCGCCCTTCCAGACTGTCAGAGAATGACGGCGTCTGTGACTCAATGTGATCTGGTCTGTTGTGCTGCCACACTGAACATTTGGTGAATCTCCCGAGAGCCCTCACAAACCATCAGGAGAAAAAACACTCATATCCCCAAACAGAGAGAAGTCATTTACAAGCACCAGGATGTTGCCGTGCACGTTTTACTTCCATAAACATCTACTTGATGCTTTTTGCATCTTAAACTGGTGAAGAACGTAAGTAGTTCAAAACACAAGTAGTCTCAGACACCTGATGCGTAAGGCAAACGAAACCTGGAGTGTTGAAGTTGTCGTCTTTTTATCTACACAATTTCTGGGAGATGTATATATATGTATATACCTAGTCATCCTCATATTTTCTAATATGCAACTAAAAGTGATTTTTTACAAAATCTTTGTTTCATAATGTCAATCATGAGTTTCTAAAAAACACACTTACATCAACACATTTCCTTTTAATTCATTAAAAACAAGCTATGAGATGTTTAAAAGCACCATTAAAAAAACTTTTCAAAAAGGCCTTAAAAATTCTCATTACCGTGAAACATAATCATGTACACAGCATGACAAGAGAATATTAAGCTTTTAACTAGTCAAATATCATGTAATCTGTTAACCTGTTAGTCAATTGAAAGGTACTGGCAGATGTGTTTCTTCACATAAAATCAAACTTAATGTAAACATCTTTGTTTGTGTGCAAAAAGTCATTAAAAATATAAAATGTTATGCAGGATGAGAATATCAGTCATGGACACTTCTTTTCTCCCTCTATTTCTTCATATTCATAATACCGACTGGTGGAAAATAACGAATTACAAATACTCAAATTACTGGAAGTGAGTAGTTTTTTTCAGGCAATGTACTTTTCTAAGAACTTTAAAAACAGTGAACTTTTACTTTTACTTGAGTACATTTTTTGTGCTGTATCAGTACTTTAACCGAGCTATTTTTCCTCACATTGTCGTCACTACTTTAAATGTTTCATTTTCATGTGATTGGCTAAGGAGAATAATCAGTCCCGTCACGTGACCCCGTCCACTCAAATCGCGCATAAAAAACTTGCGTCAAACAGATTTCAAAACATGTTCCGCCAATTTAGTTGAATCATGGAGGACGAATGTGTGCGGCAGGCAGGGCGCGTATCAAACGGCGGTTTTGTGCACTTGAAAGTCACTGCGGGAAAGGGACACAAAACGAAGACTCGTCCGAGATATGGAGAAATATTGAGTTCCTGTATCACTCTGTTCACCACGTTTCATCCAAACTGCTATATCATGAGATGAAATTGTCCATCTCTCTCCAAAGTCTCTACATCAAGTGCTCTGCCCTTATAAGTGGGTAGGGAACATATGCGATTGGAACGCATGCGAAGCAGTTTCGCAAACTGTGCATTACCAGTTATAATGCTTTTACAATTTTACCACCCACTTGAATTTTTTTAATTCGACCACAGAGTATATTGTTTACTTTAGTAAACCGAAGTAAATGTGCTAGTTAAATCGTGCTATTTATCATAAAAAATAGAACTTAAAAAAAAATCCAGAAAGTGAATTATTAACATAATTGTACATTATACAGGCATCTGTTATAGGTATCGGTGAGTACCAGAAACAAAATATCGGTACTCGTACTCGGTCTTTAAAAAATGGTATCGGTGCATCCCTGGTTAAAATGATGCTTTGTGCAAGGTAGAGAACATAATTATGTTTATTATGATCATTATTTTTGTTGCCGAACTATATGTTTTATCATTGAAATCTTAACTGCCATGATGTGTTTCGGGAGAATGACACCACAACACCTTCAGGGACAATCCGACTACATGGTGACCAACATGAAAATGTATGAAGTTCATATACTGCAGCTTCTGTGTATGAAAGAGCGTTTTTTTTGTGTCTTCAATGCCCCAAAGTCACATACTGTATAAGAACCTCAGGATGAAAATGTAAGAACCCACAGGAAGCTTTCAGCCTCCAGCACAATGCATAAATATTACAAAGTAAAAACTGGGCCGGCCCAGCGGGGTCTCTAAAGCCCCAGGCCACACGACCCGAGACACCAGCATCCAGTGAGTCGCCCGTTTGGGCTCTCGGGAATCTCTGTGCCTTTAGCATGAGCGAGGTCATCCATGCATTCAGTGGGAGGCGAGCTTACCATTTGTAAACTCCCGCTACTATTTTTTGTCATCTAATGTTAGTTTACTAAATCATGTTGATTTATACAGGATAAAGGGTCTGGCACCAGGGACGGCGTGTGCTTTAATGAAGTGTGAGGCTCAGAGGCCTCGAAGGACCGACAAACAGGATCCGGCCCTGTTTTCAGTTCCGCGTGATGCGTGAAAGACACGCGTTTTGTTTGAAAAGCAGAAATGAAAACATGCGTGAGATTAACCATATTAGGTGCCAGATGGTGAAACATGGCCGGAGCTGATGCTACACATCTCTGCTTCACTAGCCGTCTAATAGTAGAGATGTGTAAGATGAGTGACAGTGATGTTAGACTGCATCTGTTCAGCCTGAAGCTTGTGTACGACTGCACGGAAAAATCAATCCTGGACTTCTGACGACAAGTCAATAGTAAAAACTTTAAAAGATTCTTGACATTGAAACATACAATGAATTTCTGAGTTTTGCTCAAGGTTACTGGTAGCCGGTACTTTAGACACGCACGACAGCATATTAGGCTTTGTTTTCTTTACCTCTCTCTCACCATCTCTGTTTCAAACCCAAAATTCCAGGATACTTTGTTCTTATCAAGGTTATTACAGATGACTAAAACTGAAGCTATTAAAACGTCTCTGTTTATTGAAATCAAATCAAATATTTAGATTACTATCATTGAAAACTTTAAATGAACTAGAAATGTTGCCACAGACATAAACTGAAATAAGCAGAAGCCCTAAAATTGTCAAATTGTTCATTACTCAATGAATCTTGCTTAGCATCATGAAAAATAAACACGTAAATAGCTAAATGACAAAGGCATATAACTAATATGATCAAAATTAAACTAAAATCAACATAGAATCTTAAGAAATAAATAAAAATAAAGCCACACTGTAAAAACAGGGCACAATACACTGTAATAGTATGTAGGATTCTTCCATTTTTATTTATTACAGTTGTTTTTCCTCCATTTTAAATTTTGCACTGAATTGCGTTGCATTTAAGCATTAATGGAAATGTTTGTAAAATAAACAGATACGTACTAGCAGAAAAATAACGTAATTCTTCTACAGTGTGCTTCAAAATAACAACAAAATCACAATAAAACAAAAAAACAAAACTATTCTTCACATCAAACTAACTTTTCCCACAAAATTGTACCCAACAGCTGAAAATAAAAAATCAATATCATTCCCTGTCAGCCGTTCTTCATGGAAAGGATATTGAGGAAATATTGATGGAGCAAAACTGAAGACCAGGGCCAGTATTGCTGATATTTAATGAACATTCCCTTCATATAAACATCACATGTTTATATGTGACCTAAATGACATTAATGAATTGTATTATTAGTTATTTAGGTAATATAAAGTGATTCTGGATTGCAGCAGCATCATAACAACACATGTTAAATGAGTGTGACACACCGCTGTGAGTGTGTTTTTGTGTCTGTCGAGTCTTTAAAGTGTCTCATAATTCTCAGAATGTACACAGACGGCCGACTAGTAATAAAGAAGTCTGGCTTATACTTTATTTTTACGCAGTCTTGCTTTATACTTTATTTTCCACTGTCCCTCTACACCGCCTATCAAATAAAGAAAAGTTTCATTTTGAAGTTATAAAGGCCCTACTTCCAACACAATATATGTAAACTGTCATCATACACAAGAATCTGAACATACGATTCACGTGTCACGATCATGAACATGCTAAAATCTCTTCTTGGAGTTGTCTCAGAATACCACAGCAATGCAAAACTAACCTAATGTTTATAGCCTCAAGCAATAAAACATTCACAAATTCATCCGGCTTGAATACTATTTCTCATTCTTGTCAAATCGTAGATAAAAGAACAGAATTTCACTAAAACTCATGAGCGAGGTGAGGAACGGCTCTCGCAGTTTTCATGTCAAGCATTTGACATTTGGCTGTTATCACAAACCATTGCTGTTAAACTGAAAGCAGATGGGCTGTGAGCGGTGTGTTAAAACACACAACATCTGCATCACAATTAATACAAAAGAAACGTCAAAGTCATTCTTAAAGGGAAGGTTCATCTAAAAATAACAATTCACTCTTCATTTACTCCTCCTCGTCGTATTGTAAAACACAAAAGAAGGTATTTTGAAAAATGTCTTGTGTGTTCCGAAGTCAACGGGGGTTCGATGTGTTTGATTATCAACGTTCTTCAAATGCATTCTTCAATTTTTGGGTGAAATTCTGTATGAATTCATTTGATTCAATTTGATGACCAGCTGTCCTTCGATGACATCCTCCAAAGACAATTGGTCATGCCGATTTTCCTTATTTAACATAAGAAAGGTTAGACCCTATCTAACAGAGCATGCGGCTCAACTCCTTGCCCAGGCCCTTGTGATCTCAACGTTGGACTGCTGCAATGCTCTCCTTGCTAGTCTTCCTATCAAACCACTCCAGCTGGTTCAGAATGCAGAAGCACGCCTCGTCTTCCATGTGACATCCTTTTCATCTCTCTCCACTGGCTACCAGTTGAAGCCCGTATCAGATTCAAGTCACTAATCTCTTCTGTAAATACTTGACAGGCAAATGAAAGAAAAAAACACTAACCCTCTCTTTCTTTCTCTAAACATGTATTGTTCTGGCTTTTGTGGTAGCTAGTAAATTGGTATAAGCACCTATTATATCATTGCTCATGTATGACATATGACAAGCTTTCCACACCAAACCATTTTCATTGCAACCCTATGCAAAACTCTGCCGACAGAACCATGAATCCATAATCCAAGTTGAAATGTAATGATCTCAGAGGAGGAAATGGAGTTGGCTATGTCAACATGAAAACAGAGCGTCAGGTATCGACTGCCAAGCTCAACGGGGTGAACACAACAGAAGCTGACCGAACACGGGCCAGACCACAGCAGGGGTGTTCAGAGAACCTGCAGGGCGTCTTGGACGATAAAAAGAGAGATGAGACAATCCTTTGTTGATGAACCATATGGTCCTGTAATACAAGGTTAACTCTTTAAACTACTACACCGACTATCTTAAAGTGAAAGTTCACCCAACAATGAAAATTCTGCCATCATTTCTTCACCCTCTTGTCATGTCAAACCTGTATGACTTTCTTTCTTCCGCAGAACACAAAAGAAGATATTTTGAAAAACGTTGTTGACGGAACAGAGGTGGCATCCATAGCAGCCATCTACTTGCATTGGTTTTGTGTCCATTCAATAGAAGTCAATGGCTTCCACCGCTGTCCGGTTATCAACATTCTTCAAAATATCTTCTTTGTGTTCTGCAGAAGAAAGAAAGTCATACAGGTTTGAAATGACAAGAGGGTGATTGGCCAGTTAACCAGTGCGTAGTGATTGCTGGAATACTGCAAGCGTGTGCGGGAAATGTAACGCCTCTGACCATATTTGGAACATCAGGTTCCTCTTCAATTGTACTGACAGGTACACCACCTTACTTGCGTATACATCTGGGCGGTCTTAGTCAAATCAGACCACCAAATGACGTAGATTTGTGGGGGTGTGGCTACACGAGGCGTTTCAGGCAGGTCTGGGTGAGCATTCGCATTTAGATAGAATTAATCTTTTGTTCCCACACTTTAATTTTAGCAATTTCACGTGTCTAATACATGCATGTGCAACTTATAACACGCCAAAGACACAGAAAACATGTGTTCGCGCCATATGACCCCTTTAACAGACACTAAAGAAAACTTGATTTACACATTTTGAGCTGGACAGAAGTCAGCACTATGATTCTGGAGTGCCGTGTTCTTATCTGAATGATAAATGAATATCTTCCTCCCTAATTGTACGTAATAAGTCAAATAAGTTAATAAGTAATAACACCACAAATAAGAACTTCAGCTATATGAGCATGTGTTCAATAAACCAGAGACGGAAAACCACTCCAGATATGTGATTCTTGAAATCCTAAAAGCCTAAATCGGTATCGGTTTAAATAATTCACGAACGCATGCATATAAATCCATTTTAAACTGTAAATGAATCTGCACCTTCGAGATGGATAATCTGTCTAATAAATGACACGCGTGGCAAAGCTTGACGGTTTCAGATTTGATGACATATAGCATTAGTCTGTAATATAACTATTTGAATATTAATCTTTTAATGAAAGCGATCATCTGACGCATTGACGAATGAACCAACCAAACGCAGATGGTGTACCGCAAGATTACTAGAACTAAAGATCTCTAGAGCAGAAAATACTGCTGGAGACTTTCACGATTCCTCCCGAAGTTATGAGACATCACAGAGATCTGAGCGTTTCATTACTCAAGTGAATGAAATCAAGGCAACACGTAATCCAGAATGACCAGATTTACCTTCTTTCATTCACATTCCAGGTGTTTTTCCAAAGAAATCCACATTAGTCTTCATAATCTAGCAGCAGAATATATGAAGTCGTTCTGCTTCTGAAAGGCCTTTTTTTTACAGATGATATTACCAAGCTCTCTTATAATTCAAACCCTGCACTCCAGCCATCCGTCAAACACACAACCCTGCACATTTCACCAGCCGTCAGCCTTCCCGGTCAGGTCAGGTGTTCTACATTTTACACAGAAAAACCTCACATTACGGATGAGTTGAGTGGGTGAACGCTGTACTCACGCTAAATTTAATGATGTCGTAGATGAGATAACGCGGGACGGGCTGACCGTTGACTTTGTCCACGATCATCTCCTGGAAATTTAAATCAAAAGAAAAATGAGGAAGAAGAACATGCCTTTATAAAATCCAAAGAGGTGCAATGCAATAGCGTGTGCATGACTGTAAAGATGCAACGGTGTTAAAATAATAGAACTGGCTTTAAAACTCAACCTAAAGACACACGTGAATCAAAGAAAGTTTGACTGGCGTGACAAAAATGTACATATTTGTTACCTAAAAAAAACGTTAAAGGAATTGTTTAGGTCGCACTTTACAACTTTAGCTATAAGTGTGTGGGTTTGATAAATCACAGACAGAAAACCGTTACAGATTTTTTCATAAATACTTCACGATTGCATGTATATGAATCAATTTTACATCGT
This sequence comes from Triplophysa siluroides, assembly GCA_006030095.1. NCBI lineage: Eukaryota > Metazoa > Chordata > Actinopteri > Cypriniformes > Nemacheilidae > Triplophysa > Triplophysa siluroides. Next base: position 1,083,976 of record VCII01000166.1, read on the forward strand.
GAATTAACTTTGATATAAATTTGCAACTTCTAGATTGACAGTTTGCCTAAAAAATGACTTGATGGTTTCATATTTTCAAGAGATATAGACGTTCTTTCTTCCAGTAAAGCTGCACACAATGAAACTTTCTCATATCATCAGATGCTCTTCATCACAACTAAAGAGCAAGAGCTGAACTCAACATGTCATCATATATCTATTACTCACATCTATCATCTACATCTATCTAACTGACTAAGCAGATCACCAGACGTTCAATAACTCACCCCGTCTAAAAGTGTGTTGGAAAGGTGAACGCGCAGATCCTTCCGGAAGGGAAACTCCAGGTTGGCTATGTGGAAGACCGAGTTGTCTCTGTCAATCATATACACCTCATTCTTTCCATCGATCAACATCATGTACCTGTGGAAACACAAGAGATGTGACGGAGACAGACTGTCATCATTCAGTGCAGATGTGGCTACAGCTGTTTTATTATTATAGATGAGATCACAAGACAATAAACCAGATTTTATACCATTACAAATGTATGGATACGTTCAACTGGACACGGTGTAGCGATCCATCGCTTTAATGGATAAAACGATACTCGGCTCATTAATCCAAACAACACACAATACAATGACAACCTTTTTACAATAAATGAAAAACATATTGAACAAAATCTTTTAAACAAAACTGAAATTCTAATCATTTCAGATTTATTTCCAAAACATTGATGAAAACAAATTATTTTTGTTGTTGCAAAATTGACAATATTCAAGTTGTGTGTACATTTAAAATAACTGTATAAAAGGAATAAATATATAAAATTGTAATAACACATATATAAATACATATAAAACCCTCAAGCGCTTCTATTATAAATAATATTAAACAGTCTTTTTAATTAAGTTTTGAATAATTTTAATATGATATGAAGTTATTTTTACTATAAAAATATAATTTAAAAAAGGTGTTTAGCTGAGGAAAAAGGTCATGTACATCTGGGCTGGCATGAGTGTGAGCATTTTTTTTTTTTTTCTGGTGAATACTCCTTCCTGAAAGCAAGTCTTCACAGTTTCCGATCAGAAGTTGACAGAAAAAAGAAACACAGATGAAGAAGAATAAATCCCAGCAGAATGTTCACTGCAGGAAGTGATTCACAACAACACAGCGCTGAGTCGACTGTGACCGCTGTTCACTTCCTCTAGAAAACTGATGAGAAATAATTGTGATAATGAGCATAATTTGATTTAGGGTAATGAAATTCCCTCCAGGTCCGTTCTGTTATTTTCTGACAAAAAATATGCTTCCAAAATGATGAAGACAAAATTAAAGAGAATTAAAAGATTTATTATCTTTCCAACCACCTAGAGAGCCGCCTACAGAGGGAACATCTTCACAGAAACACGGTAATGTGACATTAGATGGATATCTGTTATGATTGTTCTTTACTGAACATTTTTAAATAATGGACATAATAAAGACACCGCGAAATTGACAACTTTCATTGTTTATGAAATAGTGTAGTGTTTTTATAAATGTAATTGTGCTGTGATTAAATCCACCCAAGACTATAACATAATTGAGACATCATTTTAATAGTGTGATAGGGCTCTTATATCAGAATGGCTGTGATTAGTCCGGAGGCACGAGGCCACAGGTCGAGTACATGAGACAATCACAGCCGCTGGTACAGACCACTATCACACGACTACGTGAGCGATATTGCATTTATACAACACACAGATTAATCAGAAACAATATCGGAGTGTCTTTAAAACGCAGGAAATGGGGAACTACTTTCTTCCGCCCAGCATACAGTTAACCAAACCTCCGTTAGTAATTCCAAACCGTCACTTCTTTTAAATTTGTTAATGAGAAATAACAAGGCAGGGCGAGCGTGTGAATGAACGAGATGGTAAAAGGCAACTCACAGAGAATGTGTTAATCTCATTGTACTGCGGCACTTTCCATTGTTTTTTAATGTAAACACACGCTTGTTTACTGTAGCAAGTTGACACAGCAATTTCTGTTATCTAAAGCGCGTGATCGAGACCCTCGAGTCCCGTGCTGTTATTTTTAAAACCACGAGTGCTGTGAATAAATTGCTAAGAGACACTACTAACGCTGAGAACTTTCATGCAGTGTCGTAATTCGCCTACTTGTACTAATATGCACTGAAAGTACATTGTTTTGGTTATGGAAACGTAAAGATATTTCAGTTCGTAGCAAACGTTCCATTAACACTCATTCTCTTGTCTGGTCATTATTACGTATCAGGGACACATGCTGGTCTCCATGAGCCATGAGCGGACACAGCGCAGGATAATGAGCTTGTCAGAACACATCTCATGTTAAAGACGTCAGCAGAAAACGCTCTTATTACAACCACAGAAACAAGCATCTTTCCATCAAAGAGTCCAGCCCGTTCCGTTCAGATGGGTTTGACTCATTCAGGGTATAAAGCACGGTGTGTGGAGTTTCTCAGCTGTGGGCGAGTGTGTTTAATGATGTTGAGGAGGACGTCTGATGCCGTTGGAGCACACGAGCAGCAGGAGTTAAGAGAGAATCATTACAGCAGACAGACGGAGCTGAGGTGACCTGTGCCATCATTAAACCGCCCTCTATGACTCCAACATCACACCAGAGTCCTGTTCATTTAAAGAGCATGTGGTGTACCGTCCTTCTCGCTTTACCCACATAAAAGAACTTAACGGAGCTTGAAGGTTTATAACACAAATACGGCCAAAGCATTTATTGGTATTTAAGGAATAGAAAAATAAAAATTCCTTCTTAGTATTTACTCATGACGTCTTGCCATCGATAATAATATCATCACAATTTCTACTTAAAACTAAAAATTATTTCAGAGATGCACCACCGATACAACATTTCTCCACCGATATCACAGTGATATCTGCCGATACAGATTCTGAAGATGACACGAATATTCCTAAACTTTCTGAAAGTAATTAATTCATATAATGACTAGTAATATTAAACATCAAACTGGTGATGTATCATAACATTTTCTATATACAGAGCACAAATTCATCGCATTTTCTGTCCTCTTTTGATTGACACGATATATTGCCGATACCGATTATTAGCCGATATATCGGTGCATCTCTATACTATCAGCCAAATTCTTTGTTTATTTTGTGTTTTTAGCGTTGAAACCCGAGTTCAAATCCCAGCTCCTGTTACACCTCTATCTATCCTATCATTTCCAGTCTTTTTACACTGTACTGTCCGGGAAAAACTATAAAAAAGGCCCAAAATATAATAAAATCACCAAATAACTGCCAAGTAACGCAAGCTTGTTGGACTCCTCTTCTTTGGGTTTCTCCGTCGTAAACTCTAGGGGCGAGGCTTCTAAACCGTGAATTAATAGGGGCATGATATTTAATGGACAAAAATGCATATTTATCAATGTCCGATCATTCGTACGATGGGATTTGTGTTATACGCATGTTTCATGAATCACACGTGAACTGTGTGGTGGGGTGATTTCTGCACTATTTTGTAAGATTGAGGCCCATTGTGTTTACATCTGTACATTTTAACCAAGAATGTGTTTGACCCTAAAGCACAAGCTCTCTTCCTACAGAACACGCGCACATATACATAACATGAGCTGTGGTACGTTTGGAAGCCAAGTCGTGATGCTTTTGACATTTCAAGATCTGTCGTTGTACTCACCGTGTGCCGTCCGCCTTCCAGCTGACCTTATACAAGTTCTGTTCCAACAGACGAATGTTCCTGCGGTCCATCGATACGGGCTGAGCGCCAGGAAACCCAGATCTGACCGACAGGATCACACAAACAAACATAATGCAATTACACCCCACAAATAACAGGCTGGAAATTCATCTGCACTCATCAGGAGATACAGCTGCTGTTTTCATCAGCATCATATCTCACGTCACACTTTCCATCAAGAGCGACAAAACTAGTGCCACGTCCAAGTCTCCAAATGATTGTCGAACACGGTATATTGTGACACTTCCAGGGAGGGTTAAACCTGCGCTGTCACTGCTCCTCTGGCCGTGGAAAGTGTGACATTCAAAATCTCTTGACATTTACAGGCCTCGTGATTTTACACATCAGGAGGTGGAGGAACGGGGATGGGGTTCGCACACACACAAACGCACTCACTTGTCCCACTCGGAAAACTGCTGGCATTTGCGCTGTATCTCGCTGAGCTTGGGCTGCGACGTGACTTGAGTGACACTTTTGACAGACACCCCCTCCAGAAACACAGCCCCCTGAAACACACAATAAACAAACAACATGAGCGCTCGCGACCGCCTGTCACGTCCTCACCGCTAACATTCTGAATGAAGAGAAAGCAGAATACTGAGAGAAATACTGCAGGTTACACACATCCGCATGTGTGTGTGATTGGTTGTCAAGACGTCTTCAAAATAATGTGTTTGTATCGCGCTTTTACCCTGCAGCGAGTTACGGGGAATCATTTGCTACCATGATACTTTGAAGCAAATGTAGGAGGACCCTCACCCTCGAGCCGGCACGAGATTTCAACAGAAAATATTTTTAGCGTACAAATAAAAGGTTAAATGTTAGTGTTTAATCTTTATAGTAGTGCATTTATCAACTGTAGTGGGCGTCGGGCGAACGCGGGCGACACTAAAAATTCATGTTAAAAATCAGCTGTCACACTGTTTATATAATGTTTCAATAAAATCATAACATTACACCTGCTAACATGAGACTGTCGTCAAACAACCACTTAACAGCACTGACGGTGTGAAGTTATTTAAATATATATCATTTCAACTCTCTCTTAAATATTGTGAAATATTACGCCTTGCTAAGAAAGTGATTTAGACAGCTTAGAGTATAAACATCTTCTCCTCTGAATGAACTGAAATCATTTAACAGATTGCACACACAAACGTCACTTAAGCAGGAATCTCTCTAGAGTCAAATTAGATGTAAGAATAACCAGCCGGACGTGACGATACGTGCCAGTTTGAGTCGTTCTTTCTTCTTCTTGAAGTGACTGGAGTGAGAGGAGCTGGGTTCAGAAGCCTGAGCGACCGGATTCCCATCATCATCCACCTCCTCATCATCATCAAAGCACCACTCGGGAAGGGCGGGAGGGGCCGGGGCGTCCTCCACATCACCGTAACGCCGGAAGAGCTCCTTAAGATACTCACCTTTATAGATGCCCGGGGGCCGAGCTTGAGTGAACGCTGCGACCGCTGCCTCGATGCTAACAAACACAAAAAACAACACGAATGTAAATAAATCTCTTACTTTTTAAGCGGACAAATAAACCGTAAAGTTTAGAATTGTTTGTTGTTGTTTATGTTTCCAAATTCATTAAGGAATTTGAAAATGCCATTTGTTTTTTTCACCACATATTAGCAAATCCACATTTATCATGCCAATACCTATCATATTATCTATAATCAATAAAAACAATTAAAAATAGCATTTAATATATGTGTTATATTTAGATGATTTTAGAGCTTAAAAGTTCACCTATAACATATTTCCCCCTCACGCAATGATTTAGGCTTACAACTAAAAACGACTCTAAATCGGTTACCATAAAAATGTTATTTATTTACAATGAAAACATTTACAATTTCAACCACAAATCTTTTCCATTTCATTTTGGCAAGACAATTTAAAAAGACAATCCCTACATATAAAATCGCCTACTTCCATACTATATAGTAGGTGAAATGAAGTACGGGTCAATAGTATGTCGGAAACCTCAATGTGCACAAAACAGTGGATGAGAAATACTGATGGCCTACTGCTTCCGTCGAGATTTGTGAGTGGACAGTACTCTATCCCATGATGCCACAGGAGCTGCGCAATGGTTACATTTCAAAGTTAATAAAATAGAGATGCGAGTCGTTTTGGATCTTCACCCTTCAAACATGATCACCTACGGGCATGAATGACGAAGCATTATTTAATGTGATGTTATAATATTTTGCGGGTTTTTGTGATGTGGGGATGGTATAATGTTATTCTTGTGATTTTCTATGAAGTATTGAGGTTATTGTGCAACGCTGCTTTGATGTGATTTGTAACTTTCATGATTGAGTATCTCTAATGGCGTATGTATGGAATGTGATTAGTAATTGACGAACTCTTGAAGTGCTTTGTGTTATTACTCATCTATGGGAACTTGTATTCACACATGTTTGTATATGCCTGATGAAGGTGATGAAGACCTTTTTAAATGAAATCTTTTCTTTTTTGATTAAAGTTAATAAAATAAAAATAGCATAAACTTTAAGACGGATGACCGTTTTTAAATGTAAAGGTCATTGCGATCCGAAATTTCCGCACGTTCAAAAATAAATACGACCTCACGTTGCGTCTCATTTACACACTGCCTACGATATTTTCGTCCGTCATAAAAAAATTCGGACTGGGTTCGATTTTCTGCGTTTTTCACATCCGTAGCAACCATTTTGAGAGGCATTTGACAATTCAGAGTCACCGTACAGACTAGTGGCAAATACGAAAAAACACATACGAAAATTTCGGAATGTATGTGCAAAGCTTTCCGGTAGCTCAGTGGTAAGAGCATTGCGTTAACATGCAAGGTTGTGGGTTCGATCCCAGGGGGATTGCAAATACCTATGTATAAATGTATAGGTCAATGCAATGTAAGTCGCTTTGGATAAAAGCGTCTGAGAAATGCATAAATGTAAAGACCGTAAGTGCCGATAAATTAATGTCTGGACTTAATTATGTTTTTACCAATGCCTACGTACAGGTTGTTGTTAAAGTAGTTCAATTCAAAATCGCCCCATTGACTTTCCATAGTAGGAATAAAAATGACTATGGAAAGTCAATGGGGGCAAATTTTTAAGTGAACTACTCCTTTAATATGTCATAGGTCAAAAAGCATACGGGTCACAATTTGCGGATGCAGTACGTCGAAATGTATTAATTCTACTTCCACTCATACCATATAGAACGTACTGTTTAACGGTCGATAGGTAGGTACTCATTGAAATTCAGTTCGTACTGTCACAGTATGCGCTTTCAGACGCAGCTTATGTGCTTTCCCCGTTGTTTTGATTACTCATTATAAATAATGCATTATAACATTTTAAAAAGAAATGTCAATGCAAAACCGTGTGTCATAACAATGCCCTCATTTAACTAGAGCACATTATGGCATAGAAAAACAGAACTGAATAATAATAGATCAGGTAAAACATAAACAAGTGAAGATAAAATGTGTAAGGTTTCCTCCTCTAAAGAGGGGCATGAATGTGCTGTTTTCCACCACCAGCAAACTCAATTAAACTGAATGCAGGTGAGAAAGTGAAGGGATTAAAAAAAAAAAAGATTAGCAGAAAAGTGCTTTTCTCAGATAAGACGACCTTCCTGCAGAATAACAACCAAAAGTCTAGAAAGCTCCGAGTAACAGCCAGTTGCATAAAGTCTTCTGAGGTGAGAAATGCAAATGTGCAGTTTTCTCAGTTTTTCACAAATCTTGTGGTGTTATACGTGTCCTGTAAAGAACAATAGTGGCTCTGCAATCTTCCACAGATTCGCTGCGGTCAATGACTCATATGCGCTCAAAACAGATCGATTGAGTTTTATTTCTGAAGCACATTTCAGCTGTACAGAGATTCCTTCAATCCCCCAGCGAGCAATCCAGAGCAAACAACAACACACAGCAACGACAACTACAATACAGACACAATCAACATAACTGAATCTCATGCTGATGTCGACACTCTGAGGTCTTTTAAAAATGCCCATTAATCTAAGAGCTTCACATTTTAGTTCTGAAAATGAAAATATGACCACGATGAGCTCACAGCTGACTGCGGCCATGCATGCATGTGCAGCTGCTGATGCTTTTAAACATCTCAAGATCTAATTCACTGATCCGACTGTGTCTTTGCTTATTAATATAAAAAGGTCATACTGATCACTTCAGAAGCTTTCTGGAGCACCCGGGCGGTCACATAAAGAAATGAATATTCATAAGCCAGCCCTCTTGCTATTTTGGCAAATCTGAAGGTCTACTGGCCCTCACCGAACCTGATTATTATTCATGAGTCAAACTTTCTCCATAGCAAGAATAATGGACTCCAAAGTATCAAACCAAGATGAAACTACTAATACCATAAAAACTGTATTTCATTCAGAGCTTTTTTTGGTATAGAATTGATCGAAATACTGCCATTGACATATCTAGTTTGAATAATACTCAACAATTAAAACATGATCTAAAACAACTTGTAAAAGCCAGCTTTTCTTTTGACATGTACCTTACCACCACATACTGTCCATGAATATTGATCAAATATATGTAGTTTGCAAGCAGTGTCTACTATTGTAGGAATGAGTCATAAAAACTGACCTTGAGCGATAGAAGTGACCTCGGCACCGCCACACATGTTTTTTTAATGTGCTCTCATCTAAATTTTAGTTGATTGTTTCAGGGAAGATCTACTACTGTTCAAAGTGTTTCCATTTATAGAGTACTCAGAGTTTGCAGGAGTCTCAAAAGACTTACAAATGACCTTTCAGTGGTTATAAGTCATGGTTTTATTGGATAATTATCACCTTATTTCCAGACTGTCTGTTACATCGAAAGAATTTGAATCTTTAGGGAATGAACAGTAAAGCTTCATCTGTGAGTGAATACTATCTTAAATTAAACTCTATAAGGTTTTGACAAGAATATGGTACTAAAACTGCTGCAATGTCAGTCACCAATGACATTATTACTGCACTGAACAACACAAATGTAATGATTATCTGTAGTCTTTGATTCTGTGGATATGGATTCTCAAAGGCTCAAATGTAGAGTATAGTCATTTGAGTAATATAGTGCTGAAGTTGTCTTCATACTATTCGACTACAAGAACCCAGTGTGTGTACTACTCCTCTAATACCAGGGCTGGTGCCTTTGCCGGAGCCCAACTGGGAACCGGGCTGCGCTTTTCCACTCAAAACTATATCCTGAGCCGGTGCCAAGATCCTGGTTCCGAACTGGCCCCGAAACCTGGCTGGTCTCAAACTAGGGAACCTATGACGTCAGTAGGCGGAGCTTACTCTGGATACTGCAGTTTGAAAAGTTTTACAATAATATCAAATGTAACTTCCCATGTTTTTCATTTGGGAATTCATTATTTCATTTTTGTTTAATTAGTGAGTGGTATCTGTGTTTATTAAGATTAGTTTTCCCCTGTCACTTTGACTGGGGGTTAAAAGTTGTGTGCTTTGAGGAAGAAGAAACATAAGGGTTGCAGTAATGGCGTATGTTTGGGGCCCCCATACATGGAATTGCCTAGGGCCCCCAAATCCCTAAATCCCGGCCCGATACCAAGCTCATGTACTCGTAAAGATACATCGATACCAAAGACCAATACCTCACATGACATACCTGACAGAACTGACTGAAATGTGAGCTATGAAAGTTTGTGACAAGCACATAAAACTATGCCTTTTTTCATAGTGTGTTTGAGGCATAGTGTGTTATTGGTATTGGTATCGGTTTTGACGAGTACCAGAAAAAAAATATCGGTACTCGTACTCAGTGTTTAAAAAATGGACCCAGAGCATCCCTATTTTAAAATATTCTAGATTACTAGACTTGATAGGTTACTGTTGTATAGACCTATATCTAGTTTGTTGACATATTGCTTTAGCACATGTCAACGTCTACTGTGTAAATCTTGTATATATTGTGTATATTTATACTGTCCATATGTGTATACTGTATATTGTCTTTTCTGTACAGTCTGTCTACTTATACTTTGCACTGTTCGTCTGCACTACACACTGTCACTTAAGTTTGTAAAGTCATACACATACATTATACAGTTGTCTGTCCAACTGCATTCTACTTTGTATCGAGTACGCACCCAAGTCTTTAAGTCACCACAAGTGGTGATGTGACAATAAAAGGGATTTGATAAAAGTGATTTGAATACCAGATCAAAGCAAAATATTTACTAAAAATGCTACATAGTTTAGCATTTTCCAGTTCTGGGGTCTCATTGATAAAACTTTGCTTGGATTTCATTTTTGATTTAAAAAAACATGCGTACACCAGAACCTGCGCATAATTCCCTTTATAAATCCTAGTCAGGGGAAAATTTGCAAATCTGCTATTTAGTTGAAATGACTCCTCGCTGTCATTTAAACATGAAAACACGCAACATGCCACAGGAAATTGTTTAAAAAGGAACACATGCTCTAGAAATATGTCTGTATTTTTTTTTTACTTTTAGACGTCACTTGAGTGCTTAACTCCAATAATAAGAGTGAAATATTTAATCAAATGCGTGTATAAAGAGAAAACAGAGTTTAAAATGATTCTGCCTGTATTATTATTAGGCAGTAAAAGAATGCTGCGCTGATTAAATATTAAGATTACATTTGATTTAAGATTTGAGTTGGATTTTAAAGAAGGTCTTTATTTAACAATTATAACTCAGTGCAAGCACATTGGAGTGAAATTAAATGTGTGTGAGGCATTAATATTTATAATCTTTCTTCTCACAGATCACCAACTCGGCATCTGTGTCTCCAGAATGTGCGTACGCATGGGTCCAAGTTTGCTTACAGGTGCGCACAGTCTTCCGACAAGTCTTTTTTTAAAGGGCCGCCATCCCAGAAAATGCACTTTTAAATGTTTATCTACCAGGAATTGAGTCACCAGAGTGTGTGCAGAATCACCCTGTAATTATACAAATCCATCTGTTCTTCTTTTTGTAATCTCCTTTAAACCACAACAGTGACACAAACAGGCTGTTGGGAAACTCTAACAATCTGATGTCACATTGTTTACACCTGCCCATGACCTCACAGACTCCGCCTTATGAGCGCGTAGTTCCCACCTTGCCAGAGACACGCTGACAGCCATTTTCAGGCAAGAGCAGATGTAGCCACTAGCCAGCGACAAAAATGTCTAAGAAACAAACAAATGTGTGCTGTAGTTGTATGCAAAATGAAACATAAAAGGAGGCCGGGAGGAGACCTTTCTGACGAGCCCAGGTTCGTCCCACTGCGACCTTGGCGGCCGGAGTTATAAACATTCGAAAGTCCCTGGCGGGACGCCGAGAACTCTGCGTCCGAGGAAGAAGCACTTTTTTCGGATCGACAAACAAACATTCACGGTTCATATCTCCGGCCCGGAAAGACTTGCAGAAACAAGCCAGTACTCGTTGGACAGGTCTTCACCAGGGCATTCGAATGATGCTGATCCCTATTTGATGAGAAACCAGTTGTTCGCGATCAAACTTTATCTCCGGAAGAAGTCAGTATTACACATCGTTTTTAAATCACCTTTCTTAAATAGTGTGTTTAGCATGTTAGCGGCTGTTGTTTACATGTTCGCGGCTAATCCTGAGACTTTACATTGGTCCAAAGACAGCTGTTGAGTCGTAACGTTAGTGGTAAAACGCATCGCACCCATCGGTTCAGAAGACTTGTGACCGACATAATTTCTTTAAAGCTTATTCATTACAATGAAAGGAAGTTATCGCAGTGTCTTTCTCGTGAGTTCAGTGTTTTCTCGTATGTCATAAGTAAGACAATACTTAGAGCGGATAGAAAAATAGAAAAGTGCGCATTTGTAAGACAATGAGGTTAATTTCTACTCACAACGTAATAACACCTGGTTGCTGATCTTTACATACCTGTCTGTCATATACAAGTACTCTGAATGCATGTTTATGCCTATATCCGTGTTTATGTCTGTTAGTAATATGCATGCACATGATTAATCATCAATGGCCAACATTTCATACAGCAAATGGTCAGCATGTTGTTCTATCTATGTATTTGTCTTTTCAGTTTAATTCATATTTATGAACAAGGCATCAAGCATTTTCGCTATATTGCTTGTCTTGATGTCATCCAAAGCACACGTGTAACGCTCTACCTACTATTCTGCATACGGGGAGGGGAGGGGAGCAGAAGCTCATTTGCATTTAAAGACACACAGACAAACACGGCGAGATTTTCATTGCAGCCACAAATGGTCATGTTACACATCTTGTAATGAAGGATATGTGGTGTATTTTGAGCTGGAACTTGAAAGACACATTCTGGGGATACCACTGACTATTTACATTGCAGAAAACACATGGGGTTGCGGCCCTTTAATGGATCACAACCTTTGGGTGAAAAGTGGCGTGCGCACGTTTACAGCCTCGTTTTGTGTGCAAGCAACGTTTATAAATGAGACCAGAGCTCTGCATTCATGGAATGAGAAAAAAGTTTTCGGCATCTACTCGTCCTAAAAGTTTCCTCCAACAATAATGGATTTCTTTCTCTCTTGTTCAAGGTTTTTAAGTGATAATTCAACAAAATAAAGAGCAAATAAGTAATATTATGATGCTTCCCACATTGTCACGCAGAATGATGATGCAAAATGTTGTTTTGTCATGGCACCCAAAATATCTATATCATGATCTGTACCATGAGAGAATATAGAATGACTCATAACGTGGTAAAAGATCATACCGCCCACCCCCAACTGTTACTGTGCATGTGTTCAGTGTGATCATGTGTGTTTTCTGACCTCCAGTCCATTTTCTCCACCAGGTAGGCACACATTAAAAAGCCTGTGCGGTTGAAGCCGTGTGTACAGTGAACGCCTGCGGAAGACAAGAGGACAACAGTGACTAACATTCCCTGAATCACAGATTATTCACACAAGCCACCCACTTACCAAACCCATTCAACAGCGCTCCGCTGAAATCCAACTCATTATTATTGAGTACTTCTCCAGAACACGACCAGAAATATTAGTAACGGTCATCAACATTTGACCAATATTAACAATATCAGTAAAGCTGCCCATATCGGGTTTTGATTTGATTTATTAATGACATGACTTTTAGTCTGGTGTACATTGTCATCTGTTATACGACGACCAGTCGGTTAAAACCACTGATGTAAAAATACGCAATTGCGGTTATTTATGAGAGCAGGCGTTAACTAAATGTCATACGATGGGAAAAAGAGCAAATTTAACCAACCTAAAAGTTTTTGATTGTTTTTAGTGCTTCATCACAAAAGTTATATTTATACTTCCAATATTACCATTAAATATGATTTATCATTCTTCACATGGGTGCAGCTGAAGCGATTCATTCTGATATTAAATCTTCAGGCTACAGGAAAAAAAAACGATTTTCGTAAGAGAACAACACGGCAAATGCCAGAAATTCATCAGTGCGATTTCATATCACATCTCACAGCTCTATTGATTCTACAAAAGCTTTTATACGGAGCTGTCGCAAACAAATATTTCTCAGTCACTTTCTCTATTGTCAATGGGATTTAAAGAAGAAACTTTAAAAAAATGTAAATGCTGTCGACTCGTTTTTCATCATTTTTATTAGGACAGAACATGAAAAGCTTGAATCATACCCGTGTGGTGCAGAAAACAACCAAACACAACAAAGATGAACAGCAAGGGGAGGCAATGAGCACAAACAGCGCCGAGGATTATGGGTTGTGACCTGCCATTAGCCAGCAAAATAAAATCCTCCAGTGATGCAAAAACCCGAAAAGACCGTCTGGCCGCTACCTACCGTCTGTTAAAGCTCAGTTCTTACTGCAGCACATCATCTCTACGCTTAAATGTACGGCACCATCCACATCACACATAACTTACCTTTATAATGTTCACTACATCTGCTTATTAGAGGTTCTGCTTAAGCGGGCAACACAACATTAATATCAGCCTGAGTAGGTAAACCATCTCAATATTTCAAATGATCAGATTTACCCCATAATCAAACAGCCGTAAAATGATTATCAAACCATAACCTGCACAGCTAAATACACCAATAATAATTAAAAAACAACTACTGCAAATGTTTGCAAGGGCAGACCTTAAATCCGCCTGCAATCCAATTATTCAATTATTGTCCCCAAAATAACAATTACTGATACTGACAAATGAGTTACTTGATGACCGCAGATTTGGTTCTGCTTATAAGAGGCAGAGTCTACAGAGAAGCTTTGTTATTGATTCTAAATAGAGAGACTGCAATCTGAATTCACTTGAACCAACAGAAATTGTGTTTGTCGAGAAGTATGGATATAATTGTTCACAGTGTTATCCGTTTAAGCAAAATGAAAGGTATCGTGTTATTACGTTCTTACGATGATTTTATTCATGGTCGCAACATCGTCCATTTAGTCGCAGTCTGGAGCCCTGTATCGGCAAATATATCGGTTATCAGCTTCCAATGTTCAATAAATGTCAGTTTCAACCTCGACAATCTACATTCATTTAACACCTGAACAGCTGAGACTTAGTTGATACTTAAAGGAAACACAACTGAGAACTTCAAATCTCCTGAGCTCTGAACCCTGTGAGCGGTAACACTTTCCTCCGGGGTGAGAAGAGTGCTAAATCCAGAGTCTTGTAAAGCAAACATGGATTGTCTGTCTTGATGGCCACCTCTGCGTGTCTCTAGATAAAGATCTCTTGTTCAGTGCTGTCCTTGGGATTCTTTGTCTGCTTTATTGCCTTCCAGGTGCTTGAAAAGCAATAAAAGCCCTAACAAGCCACATTTCACTGCAGAGCAAAACGCGTTTCACGCTGGACGTTAATATTTAGAATCTGCTTCTGCAGAAAAGCTGAATTTATCCCCCCAGACCCGCACCGCACCGCCCTGATCCGGATATAAAAAGCACACAGAGAGAGAGTTTGTGCGGTACATCTTCTCAACGGTCAAATGAAAATCATCACTTCACCGCATAGATTTCCCTTTTACACTAAATTGGCAGGTTTTGACAAGTTTCCTCCAGGGATCTTCCCACGTCATCCTCTCACCCTCTCTGCTCATGTTCCCTGCAGTGTCAATCACACTGTTGCCGTGGTGATAACAATGACATTCATATATTCCTTCCTGGGTCTTCTGTCTCATTTAGCGGTTCAGTTTAGCGCGCCGTTGTGTGTGGTGTGATAATTCTCTCATATGACTCAAGAGCTCCTCCAACAGACCAAAGCCGGCTGGTGATCAAGCCCAATGCCAAACACATCCAAGTATTCAAAGAAGATAAATGCATCAATATGTAGTAGACATTTTAACACAAGCGGCTTTAGTATCGATGCTATTTTATAGACCACTTCACAAGATGTAAGCACTGGTCTAGTAGCACAGTTTTTATTTATTAGGGTTTCGAGCCCGAAGGGCTAGAAACCTATTGTATTTGTTAGGATTTTTAGGTTCGAGCCCGAAGGGCTAGAAACCTATTGTATTTGTTAGGATTTTATTCTTCTTCTTCTTATTATTATTCTGCCATAAAACTGATACTGCAGCCCAAACCGTAAGCCGACAGGCTGAGACTCGGTCAGATGGTAGTAGTCCTTGCGCTACTCAGATACACGGAGCCAGCCATATCGACCCATAGGTGGCGCTATAGCAATACCAAACGCGTTTGCGCTTGTTACTCCTAAACCGTTTGTCGCACACCCAAGTGTCTTATATCAGTGTAATCATTGGCTCAAAACTTAAAAAACGTATATCTCCGATTTTATTTCCGCCATGATAGAGTTGCAGCAACTAGCTTATATACCGCCGTGTGCGCCCGGTAGCGGAACGCCGGGCTCAATGAACCTAGTGAGACTGGGCTTCACCGCGCCACTTCTACCCTTCCTACTCCTGTTTCCCGGAAAGACTTGCAGAAACAAGCCAGTACTCGTTGGACAGGTCTTCACCAGGGCATTCGAATGATGCTGATCCCTATTTGATGAGAAACCAGTTGTTCGCGATCAAACTTTATCTCCGGAAGAAGTCAGTATTACACATCGTTTTTAAATCACCTTTCTTAAATAGTGTGTTTAGCATGTTAGGCTGTTGTTTTACATGTTCGCGGCTAATCCTGAGACTTTACATTGGTCCAAAGACAGCTGTTGAGTCGTAACGTTAGTGGTAAAACATTGCGCCATCGGTTCAGAAGATTGTGACCGACATAATTCTTTAAAGCTTATTCATTACAATGAAAGGAAGTTATCGCAGTGTCTTTCTCGTGAGTTCAGTGTTTTCTCGTAGGTCATAAGTAAGACAATACTTAGAGCGGATAGAAAAATAGAAAAGTGCGCATTGTAAGACAATGAGGTTAATTTCTACTCACAACGTAATAACACCTGGTTGCTGATCTTTACATACCTGTCTGTCATATACAAGTACTCTGAATGCATGTTTATGCCTATATCCGTGTTTATGTCTGTTAGTAATATGCATGCACATGATTAATCATCAATGGCCAACATTTCATACAGCAAATGGTCAGCATGTTGTTCTATCTATGTATTTGTCTTTCAGTTTAATTCATATTTATGAACAAGGCATCAAGCATTTCCTCTATATTGCTTGTCTTGATGTCATCCAAAGCACACGTGTAACGCTCTACCTACTATTCTGCATACGGGGAGGGGAGCAGAAGCTCATTTGCATTTAAAGACACACAGACAAACACGGCGAGATTTTCATTGCAGCCACAAAATGGTCATGTTACACATCTGTAATGAAGGATATGTGGTGTATTTTGAGCTGGAACTTGAAAGACACATTCTGGGGATACCACTGACTATTTACATTGCAGAAAACACATGGGGTTGCGGCCCTTTAATGGATCACAACCTTTGGGTGAAAAGTGGCGTGCGCACGTTTACAGCCTCGTTTTGTGTGCAAGCAACGTTTATAAATGAGACCAGAGCTCTGCATTCATGGAATGAGAAAAAAGTTTTCGGCATCTACTCGTCCTAAAAGTTTTCCAACATAATGGATTTCTTTCTCTTGTTCAAGGTTTTTAAGTGATAATTCAACAAAATAAAGAGCAAATAAGTAATATTATGATGCTTCCCACATTGTCACGCAGAATGATGATGCAAAATGTTGTTTTGTCATGGCACCCAAAATATCTATATCATGATCTGTACCATGAGAGAAATATAGAATGACTCATAACGTGGTAAAAGATCATACCGCCCACCCCCAACTGTTACTGTGCATGTGTTCAGTGTGATCATGTGTGTTTTCTGACCTCCAGTCCATTTTCTCCACCAGGTAGGCACACATTAAAAAGCCTGTGCGGTTGAAGCCGTGTGTACAGTGAACGCCTGCGGAAGACAAGAGGACAACAGTGACTAACATTCCCTGAATCACAGATTATTCACACAAGCCACCCACTTACCAAACCCATTCAACAGCGCTCCGCTGAAATCCAACTCATTATTATTGAGTACTTCTCCAGAACACGACCAGAAATATTAGTAACGGTCATCAACATTTGACCAATATTAACAATATCAGTAAAGCTGCCCATATCGGGTTTTGATTTGATTTATTAATGACATGACTTTTAGTCTGGTGTACATTGTCATCTGTTATACGACGACCAGTCGGTTAAAACCACTGATGTAAAAATACGCAATTGCGGTTATTTATGAGAGCAGGCGTTAACTAAATGTCATACGATGGGAAAAAGAGCAAATTTAACCAACCGTAAAGTTTTTGATTGTTTTTAGTGCTTCATCACAAAAGTTATATTTATACTTCCAATATTACCATTAAATGATTTATCATTCTTCACATGGGTGCAGCTGAAGCGATTCATTCTGATATTAAATCTTCAGGCTACAGGAAAAAAAAACGATTTTCGTAAGAGAACAACACGGCAAATGCCAGAAATTCATCAGTGCGATTTCATATCACATCTCACAGCTCTATTGATTCTACAAAAGCTTTTATACGGAGCTGTCGCAAACAAATATTTCTCAGTCACTTTCTCTATTGTCAATGGGATTTAAAGAAGAAACTTTAAAAAAATGTAAATGCTGTCGACTCGTTTTTCATCATTTTTATTAGGACAGAACATGAAAAGCTTGAATCATACCCGTGTGGTGCAGAAAACAACCAAACACAACAAAGATGAACAGCAAGGGGAGGCAATGAGCACAAACAGCGCCGAGGATTATGGGTTGTGACCTGCCATTAGCCAGCAAAATAAAATCCTCCAGTGATGCAAAAACCCGAAAAGACCGTCTGGCCGCTACCTACCGTCTGTTAAAGCTCAGTTCTTACTGCAGCACATCATCTCTACGCTTAAATGTACGGCACCATCCACATCACACATAACTTACCTTTATAATGTTCACTACATCTGCTTATTAGAGGTTCTGCTTAAGCGGGCAACACAACATTAATATCAGCCTGAGTAGGTAAACCATCTCAATAATTTCAAATGATCAGATTTACCCCATAATCAAACAGCCGTAAAATGATTATCAAACCATAACCTGCACAGCTAAATACACCAATAATAATTAAAAAACAACTACTGCAAATGTTTGCAAGGGGCAGACCTTAAATCCGCCTGCAATCCAATTATTCAATTATTGTCCCCAAAATAACAATTACTGATACTGACAAATGAGTTACTTGATGACCGCAGATTTGGTTCTGCTTATAAGAGGCAGAGTCTACAGAGAAGCTTTGTTATTGATTAGTGCTAAATAGAGAGACTGCAATCTGAATTCACTTGAACCAACAGAAATTGTGTTTGTCGAGAAGTATGGATATAATTGTTCACAGTGTTATCCGTTTAAGCAAAATGAAAGGTATCGTGTTATTACGTTCTTACGATGATTTTATTCATGGTCGCAACATCGTCCATTTAGTCGCAGTCTGGAGCCCTGTATCGGCAAATATATCGGTTATCAGCTTCCAATGTTCAATAAATGTCAGTTTCAACCTCGACAATCTACATTCATTTAACACCTGAACAGCTGAGACTTAGTTGATACTTAAAGGAAACACAACTGAGAACTTCAAATCTCCTGAGCTCTGAACCCTGTGAGCGGTAACACTTTCCTCCGGGGTGAGAAGAGTGCTAAATCCAGAGTCTTGTAAAGCAAACATGGATTGTCTGTCTTGATGGCCACCTCTGCGTGTCTCTAGATAAAGATCTCTTGTTCAGTGCTGTCCTTGGGATTCTTTGTCTGCTTTATTGCCTTCCAGGTGCTTGAAAAGCAATAAAAGCCCTAACAAGCCACATTTCACTGCAGAGCAAAACGCGTTTCACGCTGGACGTTAATATTTAGAATCTGCTTCTGCAGAAAAGCTGAATTTATCCCCCAGACCCGCACCGCACCGCCCTGATCCGGATATAAAAAGCACACAGAGAGAGAGTTTGTGCGGTACATCTTCTCAACGGTCAAATGAAAATCATCACTTCACCGCATAGATTTCCCTTTTACACTAAATTGGCAGGTTTTTGACAAGTTTCCTCCAGGGATCTTCCCACGTCATCCTCTCACCCTCTCTGCTCATGTTCCCTGCAGTGTCAATCACACTGTTGCCGTGGTGATAACAATGACATTCATATATTCCTTCCTGGGTCTTCTGTCTCATTTAGCGGTTCAGTTTAGCGCGCCGTTGTGTGTGGTGTGATAATTCTCTCATATGACTCAAGAGCTCCTCCAACAGACCAAAGCCGGCTGGTGATCAAGCCCAATGCCAAACACATCCAAGTATTCAAAGAAGATAAATGCATCAATATGTAGTAGACATTTTAACACAAGCGGCTTTAGTATCGATGCTATTTTATAGACCACTTCACAAGATGTAAGCACTGGTCTAGTAGCACAGTTTTTATTTATTAGGGTTCGAGCCCGAAGGGCTAGAAACCTATTGTATTTGTTAGGATTTTTAGGGTTCGAGCCCGAAGGGCTAGAAACCTATTGTATTTGTTAGGATTTTTATTCTTCTTATTATTATTCTGCCATAAAACTGATACTGCAGCCCAAACCGTAAGGCCGACAGAGCTGAGACTCGGTCAGATGGTAGTAGTCCTTGTCGCTACTCAGATACACGGAGCCAGCCATATCGACCCATAGGTGGCGCTATAGCAATACCAAACGCGTTTGCGCTTGTTACTCCTAAACCGTTTGTCGCACACCCAAGTGTCTTATATCAGTGTAATCATTGGCTCAAAACTTAAAAAACGTATATCTCCGATTTTATTTCCGCCATGATAGATTTTTCGCTAATTAGCATTTTATGAAAAAAAAAAAAAATGAACTAGTCCCTGGATTTTTGCCCTATCGGAACCAAACCAACGCTGATGAATTCTGTGGAGTGTGAATGTAAATAATTATTAAAAAAAAGTTGAATTTTCCATTCACGGCCGCTAGGTGGCGCTAAAACGTCCAAACCGGAAGTGGCATATTTAGTTAAAACGGCCATAACTCGTGAACCGTTTGAGATATCTTCATGGGGCTTGGTACATATACGTAGACTCTCAGTTCGAGGTCACTTAAAAAAATAAGCGGCGATCCGCCACTAGGTGGCGCTATAATAGGAATTAACTCAAAAATGGCTATAACTAAGCAACAGTTTGCTCGATTGACTTATTATTTGGAATGGTGTGTCCTTGTGTCATGTCCCATGAATATCAAGAAGGACATTGGCGTATCTCAAAAAACATGGCCGCCATTGGCCGATGAAGTTTGAGCCCTCATTAGACCAGGTTAACAAGGGCTGATCGAAACGACACTCACTGGGCTTATTCGACTCATGGTCCTGAAGGTCTGTAAGAAATATGAACTTATTCGGCCACCAGGGGGCGAAAAAACGCTTTTAGAGTCCATAAACAACTGTGTATCACGTGACATTTGACATATACCCAAACTATTTATATCATATGATAGCTCTCTTCATTCTGAGCAACTTTGCCTCTGGAACGACTTCTGTCGATCGAACGGTTCGTGAGTTATCGCTGATGATGTCAAAAACCTACTTTTGCGAACTAGTCGTTGGTTTTTCGACCGATCGGAACCAAAACAATGCAGATGACTTCTGTGGAAAGTGATTGTAAATAATTATTGAAAAAAAGTAGAAATTTCCTTTCACGGCCGCTTAGGGGCGCCAAAATAAAAAAATGGGCGGAGCCTATCACATTTAATGGGCATAAATCCAGAACGGCTTAACATATCATCATGGGGCTCGTGGAATATGTGTAAACCATCACTCCGAGGTAACATACAAAAGAACGTGGCGTTTGGACACTAGGTGGCGCTATAACAGTAAAAACGGCTTAATGTATATGTCTTTTGGTGGCCTAGACAACGGTGTGTCACGTGACATTTGACTAATACACAAACTATTGATATCAAACGATAGATCTCTTCATTCATAACAACTTTGCCTCTTGAACCATTGATGTCTATCAAATGGTTTGTGAGTTATTGGTGATGATGTAAAAAAACTACTTTTGCTAACT
This sequence comes from Triplophysa siluroides, assembly GCA_006030095.1. Taxonomy (NCBI): domain Eukaryota; kingdom Metazoa; phylum Chordata; class Actinopteri; order Cypriniformes; family Nemacheilidae; genus Triplophysa; species Triplophysa siluroides. The sequence continues at coordinate 1,105,240 of VCII01000166.1, forward strand.
TGTTCAAGGATTTTCAAGCAATTTCAAAATTTCCACCACAGTGCATTTCTTTGGACTCTCTAGGTCAATAATCATCAAAAACATGTTGAGTTTTTTTAGTTGTGGGACCATAACAGGATCCTTTATTATATAAGCGTGAAACGAGTACGTTGAAGGTCGCTACTCCTTAATAAATAATCCAACTGACTTGCCATTAAGTACTATTATAGATATTATGACACAAAACAAGCATGCAACATGTGATTCTCATAGGAAGAGGCATGCCTTCACAACAGTCAAAAAGGTGAAATATCATTCATTTAAACAACTTTTTTATACATGTCTTTAAAAAATACACAATTTGCTAATCAATTGCTAATCAGCCAGTCACATGGCATAAACTCAATCCATTTTCCCATCAACATGTGGTGAACACCACTTGCTGAAGTTCAAACCGAGCATCAAACTGGAGAAAAAGAAGTTATTTTGAAGAATGTGCATTGGATTAACAAAAAAGACCTATATATCTGCATTAGAATGTCATAGAGACACAGGGCTTGGTTCGTTTCACTTGTGGCTTAGTGTGTTATCAATTGACAGGTGCCATGCCATACCCATAGCAACTAAACAAGTTCACTTAGTGACCATTAGGCTAGAGCTATATCGCTGCAATAGAACATCGTAGAGACACTGGGGTTGTTTCGTTTGACTTGTGGTTTGATGTGATATTAATTGGCAGGTGCTATTCCACGCCCATGGCAACCAAACAGCTTAGCTTAGCAACCGTTTAGCAAGATCTATATCTCTGCAACAGAACATCGTAGAGACATGAGAATTGCTTCATTTAACTCGTCCCTCAGGTATTATCAGTGTACACCTGTTTTTGCATACAGGTGTAAGCATGCATGGTCTGTATTAAAAGTTACCGACCGTTTCTGTCATATTTCTTGGTGTGGAAGAGTATCATTCGTTGTGGATTTGTTACGGTGCCATTCCTGAGCCTAGTTGACAATGGCAAGGCCAATAGAGGCCTTAGACTGCTCGAACCCGCCAAATGCTGCTTGCAGCTTTAATTATTCTTCTTCTTCTTCTTCTTCTTATTATTATTCTGCCCTAAAACTGATACTGCAGCCCAAACCGTAAGGCCGACAAAGCTGAGACTTGGTCAGATGGTAGTAGTCCTTGTCGCTACTCAGATACACGGAGCCAGCCAAATCGGCCCATAGGTGGCGCTACAGCGATGAAAAACGCGTTTGCGCTTGTTACTCCTAAACCGTTTGTCGCACACCCAAGTGTTTTATATCTGTGTAATCATTGGCTCAAAACTTAAAAAACGTATATCTCCGATTTTATTTCCGTCATTATAGATTTTTCGCTAATTAGCATTTTATGAAAAAAAAAAAAAATGAACTAGTCCCTGGATTTTTCCCCTATCGGAACCAAACCAACGCTAATGGATTCTGTTGAGTGTGAATGTAAATAATTATCGAAAAAAAGTTGAATTTTCCATTCACGGTCGCTAGGTGGCGCTAAAACGTCCAAACCGGAAGTGGCATATTTAGCTAAAATGGCCATAACTCATGAACCGTTTGAGATATCTTCATGGGGCTTGGTACATATACGTAGACCCTCAGTCTGAGGTTACATTAAAAAATAAGCGGCGATCCGCCACTAGGTGGCGCTATAATAGGAATTAACTCAAAAATGGCTATAACTAGGCAACAGTTTGCTCGATTGACTTATTATTTGGTATGGTGTGTCTTTGTGTCATGTCCCATGATTACCAAAAAGGAAATTGGCGTATCTCAAAAAACATGGCCGCCATCGGCCGATGAAGTTTGAGCCCTCATTAGACCAGGTTAACAAAGGCTGATCGTAACGACACTTACTGGGCTTATTCGACTCATGGTCCTGAAGGTCTGTAAGAAATATGAACTTATTCGGCCACCGGGGGGCGAAATAGTGCTTTTGGAGTCCATAAACAACTGTGTATCACGTGACATTTGACATATACACAAACTATTTATATCATATGATAGATCTCCTCATTCTGAGCAACTTTGCCTCTTGAACCACTTCTGTCGATCGAACGGTTCGTGAGTTATCGCTGATGATGTCAAAAACCTACTTTCGCGAACTAGTCGTTGAATTTTAGACCGATCGGAACCAAAACAATGCAGATGACTTTTGTGGAAAGTGATTGTAAATAATTATCGAAAAAAAGTAGAAATTTCCTTTCACGGTCGCTTAGGGGCGCCAAAATAAAAAAATGGGCGGAGCCTATCACATTTAAATTGCCATAAATCCAGAACGGCTGAACATATCATCATGGGGCTCGGGAAATATATGTAGACCATCACTCCGAGGTCACATACAAAATAACGTGGCGTTTGGACACTAGGTGGCGCTACAACAGTAAAAATGGTTAAATGTACATGTCTTTTGGTGGCCTAGACAACTGTGTGTCTCGTGACATTTGACTAATACACAAACTATTGATATCAAACCATAGATCTCCTCATTCATAACAACTTTGCCTCTTGATCCATTGATGTCTATCAAATGGTTTGTGAGTTTTTGGTGATGATGTAAAAAACCTACTTTTGCTAACTTGTTCAAGGATTTTCAAGCAATTTCAAAATTTTCACCACAGTGCATTTCTTTGGACTCTCTAGGTCAATAATCATCAAAAACACATGTTGAGTTTTTTTAGTTTTGTGACCATAACAGGGTCCTTTATGATATTAGCGTGAAACTAGTACTGTGAAGGTCGCTACTCCTTAATAAATAATTCAACTGACTTGCCATTAAGTACTATTATACATATTATGACACAAAACAAGCATGCAACATGTGATTCTCATCGGAAGAGGCATGCCTTCACAATAGTCAAAAAAGGTGAATTATCATTAATTTAAATGACTTCTTTATACATGTCTTTAATAAATACATCCTTTGCTAATCAAATTGCTAATCAGCCAGACACATGGCATAAACTCCATCCATTTTGGCATCTAGACGTGGTGAACACCACTTGCTGAAGTTCAAACCGAGCATCAAAATGGAGAAACAATTGGATATATGTTATGGGATATATTAGATTACACATACCAGCTGAGGATTGTTGTCAACCATGTGCATCTTTTGATGCCTACTTCCAGCAGGAAAATGGACCATGTCAGAAAGCTCAAATGATCTCAAACTGGTTTCTTGAACATGACAATGAGCTCACTGTACTCCAATGGCCTTCTGAGTCACCAGAGTCTACCAAATAAGCATCAGTTAAATGGCACGGCCTTCTGGAATATTGTTGCAGACCATAAATGAGAATCAATTATCTATTAAAGGTGGTTGTATTTTTTTTTAATCAATATTAATTCTTCAGAACACAAACAAAGCTATTTTGAAGAATGTGCATTGTATTAACAAAAAATACCTATATATCTGCAATAGAATGTGATAGAGACACAGGAGTTGCTTTGTTTTACTAATGGCTTCGTTTTTTATTAATTGACAGCCACGCCCATAGCAACCAAACAGATTATTTTAGCAACCGTCTAGCCAGACCTACATCTCTGCAGTAGAATATCGTAGAGACACTGGGGTTGTTACGTTTGACTTGTGGTTTGATGTGATATTAATTGGCAGGTGCTATTCCACGTCCATGGCAACCAAACAGGTTAGCTTAGCAACCGTTTAGCAAGATCTATATCTCTGCAACAAAATATCGTAGAGACATGAGAATTGGTTCATTTCACTCGTCCCTCAGGTATTATCGGTTTACACCTGTTTTTGCATACGAGTGTAGGCATGCGTGGTCCGTATTAACCGTTACCGACAATTTCTGTCATTTTTCTTGGTGTGGGAGAGTGTCATCCGTCGTGGATGTGTTACGGTGCGACTCCTGAGCCTAGTCGACGACTGCAAACGTACATCACACGCCTTAAATCGCTCGAACCCGATGATTGCTGCTTGCAGCTATATTTTTTTATTATTATCATTTTAAACCTAACATATGTAATTAAAATTAAATCTTTAAGATATTAGCATCCCATTATACAGGTGCAGGTCAGATAATTAGAATATCATCAAAAAGTTGATTTATTTCACTAATTCCATTCAAAAAGTGAAACTTGTATAATGAAATGAAAACCCCAAACTCAAAACACCTGCAAAGGCCTTTAAATGGTCTCTCAGTCTAGTTCTGTAGGCCACACAATCATGGGGAAGACGGCTGACTTGACAGGTGTCCAAAAGACCACCATTGACACCTTGCACAAGGAGGGCAAGACACAAAGGGTCATTGCAAAAGAGGCTGGCTGTTCACAGAGCTCTGTGTCCAAGCACATTAATAGAGAGGCGAAAGGATGGAAAAGATGTGGTAGAAAAAAGTGTACAAGCAATAGGGATAACTGCACCCTGGAGGGGATTGTTTCTCCGTTGTTGATGTTCAAATCACCAAAACAAACACACCCCTACCCCCATCTTTCGGCTGGGCTCATGTCCGTCCTGTGCACTGTACACCTTACTGCTGATTGGCTACAAGGTTGTTTTGGTATTCAGCCCGACTCAGTTGTCTAAAGCGTCATTCAGAAATCGGTTACCCCGCCTTTAAGACACAAGTATCTGGGCATCACTGCGTTAAGATAAAAATGGGCTGTCAAACGATTAATCGCAACTAAGCACATCCAGAATAAAGTTCTTGTTACCTAATAAATGTCATATTAATAAACCCATACGCATACATGCATATATTGAAGAAAAATATATAATATAAAAATGAATAAACGTTTATATATCATTTTAATTATTGGTAAATATAAACGAATACATCTAAATATTTTCTATATATTCATACATGTATGTGTATGTGTACGGGTGTTATGGATGCAACGATTATAGATTTTGTTGGTACGGTTATAGTCTGAGGAATTATCACGGTTGCACGATTATGACGATTATTATGCATACATTAATTTCTACATTTTTACTGGCCCTGATAAAAATGTTACTTGCCCACCAACAAAAGTAATAAATAATAATAATGTCTAGTTATTAGTTTGTTTTCTTACCTATGCATTCTTAATAAATAATCTCATAATACCATAAAACTATTAGCCTAACTCTAATAATAAGAGTCAATCAGTTAGTAATAAAATTAGAACATATGATCAAATTATGAGCAATAGCACAAATAAAAGTAATTACATATTAAATTAACAGTGCTTTTTAGCTGTTTCAGGTTGGTCTAACTGTGGTTATTAGGAACAGAATATGAATAAAGGAGTCAAATGTAAAATAACACTTCATCGTCTTAACAGTATACTGAAATATAGATCAAACCACATTAAAGTTATTAAAGTTGATCAGTCAGGAGCAGTGAGTGTGTTTTGTCTTTGTGTCGTGGCCTCCGTGTCTCTGATATCATTACACCGCTGGTGTAACTTTGTTTTTATTTCAAGCAAGTTGCAACGTTTCCGTTCCGTGAAACAGAAACTGCGGTGTAACGGAACCTTCACGATTCATTTACCATGACGTTTTTAAGCGCGGTTAATAGTGAATCACTGCATCCCTAATGGAAGTGTATTGATAAATACAACATTGATATGCACAGCACTCAGACATATATTAAGTAAAGACAAACTTTTATTTTGGATGCGATTAATCGTGACTAATCGTTTGACAGCCCAGCGGGTGACATTTGTTTTAAAGACGAAGAGCACAAACACTCATTAAAAAGTAAAATATTCGCTTTTAAATCATTAAAATAGCTATAGTTTCTATATTATTTGCATTAGACAGACGCTTTATTACAAACTCACTTACAGTCCATGTCAAGCTTCCAGTGTCAAGACTCAAAATAATTTGCTCAGAAAAGTGCGATTTTTCATGATGATGTCATGAGTTACAAGTCCACATATTTAAACTTGCAGTGTTGTGTCTTTGCATAAATAAAGTTTGTTTTTTTCTGTTAAGACACAATGTTGTTGTTGGAATAAGGGTGACCGATCTGTCTACTGACAACAAACAAAAGACATAAAAGAAGAGTGATCTCACCGATGAGCTCTGTGGGCGTCTTCTCAATGAAGTGTTCACACAGTCTGATGAACATCTCTGTAGTCTCCGCTGTGGGACATTCACCATGACTGAGCGAGGGGGAAAAATATTGATTTTAATGTGACAGTCTGAAGCCAGACAGAGCAGCAGTTAAAGCAACATACAGAACATGGCAGACGCATTCTCCATTCACAAAGATGAAAGAAAATTCATGAAATATTATTTCACAAATAATGTAATGACATCGATTGCATTTATAAAATGTTGGCAGGCAATGTAAACGTAAACATGACCTACACACATACACACTGCATATTGTAAATGTTGTAAACACTGTGTGTGCTCGCTGTGGTTCAGAGGATCACGTACCCTTTGCAGGAAAGTTTTACATATTTGATTCCTTCTTTTTCTATGTCTGCCCGATCATAGAAGCGGCTTGTGTTGGTCAGGTCCACCAGCAAACCCATCTTAACCTGAGGAGAGCGTCACAACATCAAACCCGAACATCTACATCACAATCGGGTATGTTTAAGAGCATCTTCAAGTACCTTCAAGCTCTTGAGATAGTTAGACAGCATGCTGGGATGAAACCTGTTCTCCTCAGAGACTGTATCATCATACCGTGGTCCAAGCATGGTCTTCATGGGAAGAAATTTACCTGCAATGTACCACAAACAAAGTGTGAAGCTTATGTTAGAATTTGAAAGCTTGGGTCCAGGTAGACACTGTGGTAGAGCCGTGGTACAGTCGGCAGAGTTGTTTCGTTTTTTATTTACATTTACATTTAGACATTTAGCAGACGCTTTTATCCAAAGCGACTTACAAAGAGTTTAGTATTTATGTTTCATTGTTATTTTATATTAATTTTCGTTTCATTTCATAATGTGTTCTTGCCATTTTAATAGTTTTTTTTATTTAGCTATGTAGGTTCATTATATTTTTATTTAATTTTAATTTGTTTTAATATACTGTATTTTTACTTAAATGTGCTTTTTCATTTTCTTTTTTCCAGTTATTGTTAATGCAAAATTTACATCAACTAATATTTAGGACAAATTTTTCTCATTTCAAATTACAGAAATGTTTTATTAGTTTTTGTTACCGATAAAACACCTCGGATTTACGATACTTCCCACCTCAAACCGGAAATTATTTCTGGAACGGCACTATTTTAATGCTAATAAAATGATTGTAAATAATATTTTAACACTTGTAAATAGTGTTTAATTAAATACTTCTAATGATACAAACTGCAGAGGTTTTTCCAGGTATGTGGTGAGATAAAGGCAACAATATAACGCTTCCAGTCATCACACCTCATTAATATTACGGCTAAGCCCCGCCCTCAACTCAGAAGCGTTCGTTCATTCGCCGGCTGACTGACAACAGTCTGCATGGCAGCCAATAATCTAGTAAACCGTCACATTTGACGATTCATATTCATGTCCGAGGGCTGTGTTGTAAAGGACCAAAGGGGTGGAGCTCCATTACACCTCCCGCCCAGTGACGTATTGTGTGTGTTGATCTGCGCGCAGCAGCAAGCTAATCTGGCTAGCCACTCCATTTAAAATAAACAAACCAAACAAGTTCACAGTCCCATAAACGTCGTTTTATGATGTCAGACATCTTTCTATATGTATACACATACAGATTATATTATTTCCTGTGAATTCTGGCAAGTTGAACCGACCCTACATGTGTCATGTTTGTGCTACGGCTAACGTTACTGTGTGTTCAAGCTAAAGCAGTTTTCTGTCAGAATGAAAGTTTTAACAGAGACACTTCAAGAAAACAACCAGCATCGCACTTGACGACATTTATTGTCAAACGTAATGAACAAGCCCCGAGAAGCCAGTAACGTCAGTCATTGACGTACTACCACAGACAGTGAGTGTGAGAGTTAGTGAAGCAGCAGATGAAACTCTGAATAGATGCTCACCAGCCACGGGTTGTCCTCTTCTGGGACAGTTCCTCCATCGAGGAGGAGGTCCAGTCTGAGACATGTTCCTTTACTAACCCGAGACGAGCGGGAATGCGCGTTCAGCAGCGCCGGAGATCAAGCCTGTCGAGCGGGCTACAGGATCTCCAGTGATCCGCTGACTGGGCCTTGAGCGCAGTCCCGGTAATATCAGCGATTCGCGGCTTTGTGAAAGCTTCGTGTTGTAGAAAAGTCCGTCGTTGGTTCGGAATTCATGAGATGAGTCTCACGAGACGTCTGATTTACAAACCTTTGTGAGAAGTAAACAGAAATAGCTGCACGTTGTTCCGCAGCTGTGTGTGTAATACCAGTTCAAACCGCCTGCGTGGATCAGAAGCGGCCTGCAGAGGGCGCTACACATCCATATACGCTGCAATAATCACACATGAAATGGATCTTTACTGTAGTTACTACGACACGTTGTTAATGTAGGGGGAAATACACCTGGATATTTATGTATAATATTTAATATATTTTTTCTTAAAATGATGTATGCGTGTGTATTTATATATATACATAATTATTATACACAGTACACACACACACACACATATTATGTAAACAAACACTTTTATTTTGAATACAATTAATCGCAACTAATCGTTTTACAGCCGGAGTCAGCAGAGTTATGGTGATTATTTAGAGAGTTTTTAACTGTTTGGAATGAGATCTCCTATAGCAAATACGTCACTGCTCTCAGGAACTTTCCCAGAGTCCCTTAAAACTGCAGTTGTCAAACCTCTACTCAAAAAGAGCAATCTAGACAAAGCCTTACTGTCTAACTACAGACCAATATCAAATCTTCCTTTTATATAGGCAAGATAATACCATTGTTTTTGGTAACAAGGATGAAACTAACAAGGTAAACACACACCTTGACTTAAGAGGTCTAAAGACACAAAGTAAGGTAAAATCTTGGTGTCATTTTAGAGTCTGACTTTAGTTTCAGCAGTCATGTCAAAGCAATCTCAGAAACAGAGCCAGAATCAGAGGTTTTGTCTTAAAGCAAGATTTAGAGAAACTAGTCCATGCTTTCATCACCAGCAGGGTGGATTACTGTCATGGACTCCTCACAGGTCTTCCCAAAAAGACCATCAGACGGCTGCAGCTCATACAGAACACTGCTGCCAGGACTCTGACCGGAACCAAGACATCTGAGCATATCACTCCAATCCTCAGGTCCTTACACTGGTTACCAGTCACTTTAAGAATCAACTTCAAAGTATTATTAATCGTCTATGAATCACTCAAGGGTCTAGGACCTTAATACATTTCAGATATGCTTATTGAATATAAACCAAACAGACTTCTCAGATCATCAGGATCAAGTCAGTTAGAGATAACAAGGGTTCACTCAAAACAGGGCGAGTCAGTGTTTAGCCATCACACCCCCGTAGCTGGAATCTGCTTCCAGAAGACATCAGACGTTCACCAACAGAAGCTGCTTTTAAATCCAGATTAAAAACACACTTGTTTAGCTGTGCATTCACAAATTGAGGTCTGTGCTGGTTTACATCAACTGCTCTTCTATTTCTAATTTATTTTTCTTTTTATATATACACTCACATATTTAATCAAGTTTATTGCTGTTTTATTGTTTTTTAAAATCTATTGCATTTTGATCTTAAATCATTTGCATTTTAAAGATATGTCTTATTTTTCTCGGTCAATCATTTTATGCAAAGCACGTTGAATTGCCCTTGTGTATGAAATGTGCTATATAAATAAACTTGCCTTGCCTATTTTTGTTTTATTGTAACTTTATTAATATTTTTAATTGACTTTTGTTAACAAAATGTAATAAGTCGTGTGTTTTGCCATTTTAATCGGGTTTCTTTCAATATAGCTATATAGGTTCATTGTATCTTTATTTCAGTTTTTATGCAGTTCAACTGAAATGTGCTTCAGCTTTTCCATTTCATTTTTTCATGTTATTGTCAAGGCAAATTTAACATCAACTAATATTTAGGCCAGTAATTTTATTTAATTTCAGCATACCTCATACACTCTGTTTATATACTGTATACTACATTATTCTGTTGTGTTAAGGTTCAAAAACACTATAGTAAAAATTATTTAATTATGCAATAATTGTAATTGTAAGGAAATATGTGTAAATAATGGATTTTCATTTATTTTCTGTAATAACTATCGTGACACCAGCTTACATTTACTTTGCCGTTACTTTTACAGTTACAGTATGTATCTGGCAAATGCTTTTATCCAAATCGACTTATAGTGCTTAAGAAACAATACATTTATCAGTATGTTTGTATTCTTGTCAGTTTCTTGTTTTATTTTATTTTCTAAGAAGTCAATAAGATGACTTTTTCTCAGCAACCTGTAAACAAATGAACCTGTTATATATAGAAGTCATGTAAAAATAAAGACACACAGATTATGCTTTGTATAATGCCTTTGTTTATTTACAGGTTTTCATTCGCAAGGGGTTTTACATGTACAAGGGGTTCCCTTTCGAGAGCGGTCTCTCAACATTACGGAGCTCCGCATTGGGAAACGCCACGAGGGATCTGAGGGCGGCGACTGACTTTGCGCTGGTGGCTTAGAGCGAGTCCCTCCGAGCGAGCAAGAAAGAAAGCGGGTTCTACAGCCGGTATTTTGTAGTGCCCAAGAGAGATGGAGTTCTTCTTCCGATCCTGGACTTGAGACCCGTCAACCGAGCGCTTCACAACCGAGCGTTCAGAATGACAACTCTAAAACAGATCCTGGCACAAGTGCATACCGGGGACTGGTTTGCATCCGAGGATCTGAAGGATCCGTATTTTCATGTTCCGATAGCCCGGCGCCACCGGCGATTCCTGCGATTCGCTTTCGAGGGCTCAGCGTACCAATTTGAGGTACTCCCGTTCGGACTGGCATTAGCTCCACACACATTCTCGAAGTGTCCCCTCTAAGAGCGAGCAGTATGCGCATTCTGAATTATCTGGACGATTGCCTGATTTTAGCCCATTCACGGGATGCGCTCATCGGTCATACACAGGAGCTACTTCGTCATTTAACGTCCCTGGGGCTGCGCGTGAACATGCAGAAGTGCAAGCTCACTCCGAGTCAGTCTATAACGTATCTGGGGGTATGTTTCGACTCAGTGGAGAGTCCATCTCCTCAGCTCTGCGCATGCTCTGGCCAGGTCTGTCTGTTCCCCTGAGGGAGTTTCAGAGGCTTTTGGGTCTCATGGCATCGGCGTCGTCGGTCTGCCACCTGGGTGCTCTGCACATGCGACCGCTACAGTTATGGCTGAAGGCTCGAGACCAGTGGAGGGCATGGTCCTCAGGTCGGGCGCGCGTCCTGGTCACGCACAGCTGCCTCAGGGCCCTGAGACCATGGCGCGACCCGAGCATGTTCAGTTGGGGAGTTCCCCTGGGAGTAGTGATGAGGCGCACAGTGGTTACGACTGCCACCTCATCCTCGGGATGGAGCGCGGTATGCGAAGGCATGCCGACGTCAGGTCTTTGGGTCACAGTCACTGAGCTGATGGCACATAAATCGTTTGGAGCTGAAGGCGGTGCCCTTAGCTCTTCAGACTTTTCGGTCACGGCTGCAGCAGAGACATGTCCTGATTCGAACCGACAACATGTCCATGGTTTCGCACATAAATTGCCAGGGCGGGGTCCACTCCACAACCCTTTTCAAGCAGGCTGTGAGGCTCCTGCTGTGGGCGGATCTGCATCTACTCTTCATCAGGGCAGCACATATCCCCTGGTGTCTGAACCGCGGAGCGGACATGCTTTCGAGGTTGGGTCTGCCGCACGGGGAATGGAGGCTTCATCCCTGATTTGGGATCGCTTCGGGAGGGCAGAAGTGGATCTATTCACGACGAGCAAGAACACGCACTGCCCACTGTTCTTCTCAATAGCCCACTCCCCCATGGGGAGCGACGCCCTGACAGTGCGTTGGCCGGACATCCGGCTTTCCGCTTTTCCTCCGATGAAGATTTTTCAGGGAGGAGATGGCGTCTGTGATCCTTGTTACCCGTTTTGGCCGAATCAGCTGTGGTTCCCTTTCTGTCGGTCTCTCGACGTTGTGTCGAGAACGACAGATGGGGTTCGCCCTTGAGAACCAATCAACTCTGACTACTATAGAAAAGGCCAATGAAATTTGGCGAATTAAATTTGCATGCCGGTCTCCGCCCCCGGATGTCCGGTATAAAAGGAAGCCGGCGTGCAGCATTCACTTACCTTTTGTTCTTCAGAGCCCTCGCTCATGACTACGAACAAAAAGAATTCAACGAATTCTTCTTCTACATCGCCGGATAGAGCAGCGGATCGTCCCTTCCTGCAGCGACCTTCTCCTGGGCGTCTCGGCGGTTCCGGAGGTGATAGAGATTTTTCTAAAAGGTCCTTTTCAGGACTGAGCAATTTCCAGCGCGGCATGTCCCGCTGTTCTCTTGGGTGCGGCACCCTCATCGAGGAGGGGGATGGACACGATCGCTGCATTAGGTGTCTGGGCGTCCAGCACACTGAAGCAGCGTTCGTTGACACATCTGCCCGCACTGCGGGAACCAGCCACCATTTCGTCTGCTACCCGGGCTGTGACATCTGGCTACCCCGACCACCCACGTAGCAGCGTTAGTGATATGGGGAACTCTGCGAACGTAAACCCGCCAGCCAAGTACTCACGGGCCGATCGCACCCCGATTCGCTCTTCTGAACGTTCCCCAACCGGCGGTGGCTTACCGTTCGGATCCTCAGTCACGCACTCGGAAACGATGTGTGACGTAGATGAGATGTCGTTCGCAGCATCGGAGGGAGACTGGCATCCGAGTCTGACGAATCCGAGCTGCCCCCCCAGGGGGGTTGAGCTCAGGAGGAAGCAGAAGTGATGTCAGCCATGCTAATCCGGGGATATTTGTTTACCGGAGGTGCATGAGGAGCTGTGTAAAACTAGGAGCGCTCCACTCACGGCCCGCTCCGGTCAAACCAGCTCCGGCTCCCTCACTTCCCTCGAGGGTGGGGCAGCCAAAGGCTACGTCGAGATCCCCCGGGTGGAACGTGCGGCTGCGGTGCATCTGTGCCGCAGACGGCTGCCACCTGGGGAGAATCGGCCACGCCTACCGTCCAAGGCGTGTAGGACTTCGACATCAATGGTGCCGAAGCCTTGCGCTGCCGCGGGCCGGGCTGCCTCCTCTCTCTACGCCATGGCCATCCTGCAGGTCCGCCAGGCCAGGGCGTTGAGAGAGCTCCACAAGGGTAAGGCCGACCCAGGTATAATGCAGGATTTCTGTGCCGCCACTGACAGCGCTCTACGGAGCGACCAAGGTGGCGGCACGGGGCCTGGGTCGGACGATGTCCACGGAAGTGGTCCAGGAGGGTCACCCCCGGCTGAACCTTGCGCAGATGAGTGACACCGAGAAAGTCCGCTTTCTTGATGCACCCGTCTCGCAGGGTGGGTTGTTGGTAACACCGTCGAGGACTGCGCTCAGCAGTTTTTGACGGTGAAGAAGCAGACAGTGGCGATTAGCCACATTTTTACCACGCTGCGACTCGGCCGCCCTCAAGCCTCCGAGATCTCACGTGATGTCTGTTTCCCGGCAGCCCAGGACCCCTTCCACATCGGCTCCGGTTACTGTGCCCCCACAGGTGGCACCCCGGAAGTCGAGGTCGAGGGGGAAACCTCACCCCGTCAGCTAACTTCTCACGAGAAGTGACACTGATGGGAAGACCCCAGGGGGAACAACATTGGGCCCGACCTTCACAGCTACGGCTCTGATCGGTCGGTACGGGACGGCTCCTGCCTCGTTACTCCTGCCTCGTTACACTTACTCACAAAGAGTTTTTCTGTTTCCCCTGGGAGTTCCTTCCTGCCGATCGCACACTCCACTGGACTGTGCCCGGCAAACCCGACCTCACGCCCTGGCGAGGCGTAGGGTCGTACACACACGACAGCTGCTACCACTCTCAAACCGACAGTGCGTGCAGCTGTCCCGCCAGGCAGGTAAGTAGGCAGAGCCAACCTTCCCTCCGGGGTCCCCCCCCCGCGACAGGGTTAGCTCCGCCAGCCATCGAACCACCCTCCATGGGAATGGTGAAGCAGACCGTCCCCTTGGTCCCCCTGTCACAGTCCCTGGGAGCTCGAGAGCTGCCCACACTGTCCCGGTGGCTAATGCAGACGGTCCGTCTTGGTTACTCGATCCAGTTCGCCAGAGACTCTCCCAAGTTTTGGGGCATCATCTCTCCCTCTGTCTGAGGCTGGGACGCCTACATACTTCGGGTAGAGGTCACCACCCTTCTGGCAAACAGGCATCGAGTTCGTCCCTCAAACCAAGATGTTCGGTGGGTTACAACCCGCACTTCATCGTTCCCAAGAAAGACGGCGGGTTGCGCCCCGGAGGTCTGCGTACCCTGAACTAAGCACCTTCACAAGCTGCTGCTCAGGATGCTCACGCAGAGCGCGTCCTGACATCTATCAGGTGTCAGGATTGGTTCGTGGCAATCGACCTGAACTCCCTTTCGGTCTGTCCCTGTCTCCACGGTCTTCACGAAGATCGTGGAAGCCGCCCTTTCTCCCTGAGGGGAGGAAGGTGTGCGGGTACTTAACTATCTCAACGACTGGCCTATCTTGGCACACTCGTGAGATCTGTTATGTATACAAGGGACCTGGTGCTCCGGCACCCAGATCGATTGGGACTCCAGGTCAACCGAGGAAAGGACAAGCTCTCCCCAGGGCAGAGCATCCTCTTTCTCGGTAGAGAACTCAACTCTGTCACCATGTCGGCGCAACTGTCCGCAGTACGCGCCCAGCCGGTGTTGATCTGCCTGGAACATTTCAGGCAGACAGCGGTCCCCCTGAAACAATTCAGAGGCTCCTGGGCATGGCGTCCTCGTCGGGTGAGACCCCTCGGGTTGATGCACATGAGACCGCTCCAACACTGGCTTCAGAGTCGAGTTCTGAGGAGAACTCTGAGAGCGTGGCACACCGGCAGCAGGCGCATGGTGATGACGCCCTGCGGCCGACGCACCAAAAACCCCTGGTCTTCCATGACTTTTCGACGGACTAAGGTCCCTCAGGGCAGGTTACGAGGCAAGTCGTGGTGACGACAGACGCCTCCCTGCGGGGGTGCGGTGCAGTGTGTAACGGGCATGCAGGCGGGGCATTGGGCGAACCCCCACCTGCGCTGGCATATCAATTGCCAAGAGTTGTGGGCGGTGCTACTTGCACTGAGCAGGCTGCGGCCTCTCGTGCGGGACAAGCACGTGCTGGTCCAAGGACGGCACTACAGCTGTAGCGTACATCAGATCTTAGGGTGGCTTTCGCTCACAGCGGCTAACACAACTTGCTCGACTTCTCCTCCGGTGGAATCAACAGGTGACCCGTTCCCTGTAGGCCACACTCACCCCGGGCAAACTGAACTAGACAGCTGACACGCTCTCTTGTCAGTTATGCCTCGTAGAGAGTGGCGACTCCACCCCCGCGCAGGCCGCTTGGTACTGGTCCCCCCCCTCCACAGAAAACGGGGACAAGCACACCTTCCCCCCCCAGGAGCCTCCTTGCACAGACACTGTGCAAGCCAGGGAAGAGGAGCACCAAGTGTTATTGGTTACACCGCACTGGTCTAACCGCACTTGGCTTCAGAGCTGATGCTCTGGACAGCGACGCCCCCTGACCCATTCCCCTGACAGAGGACCTGCTCACTCAGGGGAAGGACACGTTCTGGCATCCTAGATCAGACCTCTGGAACACCATGTCTGGTCTCTAGACGGGACGAGAAGATGCTGAGTTGGCTACTCCCCCTCTATGGCGGAGACCATCACCCAGGCTAGGGCCCCATCTACTAGGCGGTTACACGCCTCTAGACGGCGCCTCTTCTTGTCCTAGTGTCTCTCTCAACGAGAAAGACCCACTGAGGTGCTCGATCAGGATTGTGTTGTCCTTCTTACGAGACTGGAGACTAACATCTCCCCTCCACACTGAATGTGTATGTAGTCGCTATCGCCACTCATCACGACTCAGTTGATGGAAAGACGACCTGGTCACCAGGTTCCTAAGGGGTGCGAGAGGGCGGCTCCCGCCTCATCTCCGCTCCATACCCTCTTGGGACCCTAAGGGGTCCTCGGACCGCACGCAGGGCCTCAGTAGCTCTGACCAGCTCCTTGTTTGTATTGGAGGACAGCAGAGGGGAAGGCTGTCTCCAAGCAGAGGCTGGCGCACTGAGTCGTGGATACCGTTACGACGGCATTCCAATCTCAGAATCTCCCATGCCCACTGAGGGTTTACTCCACGCGGGGTATAGCCCTCCTGGGCACTGGCAGAAGCGCCTCTCTAGCAGACATCTGTAGAGCTGCGGGTTGGGCTACGCCCTTCGCAAGGGTTAAGCAACCTTCGCGTAAACCCGGTGTCAGCCCACGTCCTGCGTGGCAACATGTAGGACTGGCATCCGGCGGGGCGTATGCCTGCGAAAGCATCACCCCACCCTCTAGGAGGTTGGGTCAGTGTGCTATCTACCTCTTTCCTTACCCTACTCTGGCTAAGGACAGGTACCCTATCCGCTTCCCTTCTTACCCAACTACTTGGTTAAGAATAGGCATTCTATCCATCACTAAGCAAGCACCACCTGGGGGTTGGCTGGGCAGAGCAGCCTTCCCCCTTAGGCCGGGATAACATGTGAGCCATCCCGCACAGGACAATGAAACATGAGGTCATATATAGGAACAGAAATCAAGAGAGGACAGGTGCAAGGCATGAACTAATTACAGGCAATAACGAGACAAAAGGGCGGGAAACACAGACGAGACTCAGAGAGAGAGTTTGGCATTCAACAAGGCCCAAAATCCTCTCTCTCTACAAGATACAAGGGATCCTGTCCTGGATCTGCTACAAGACCAAGAAATATAAGACATGAATAGGCAGAACCCTGACAGCAACCTGATAGTCCTCAAGGCACAAACAAGACAAGACATACTATGACAAGGCAAAACAAAAACTGAGGAACAAGATAAAACTATACCCATAAAACATTGGGGGGGTAACAAAAGTCCAAGAGATGGAACACAAGAGTCCAATGGGGAGGGAGCACAAGAGTCCAAGGGGAAAAACTGGGGATAACGGACTGGATTGGCCGGCTGCACCGGACTGGAATGGCAGGCTGAACCGGACTGGAATGGCCGGCTGCACAGGACTGGATTGCCGGCTGACACACGGACTGGATTGCCGGCTGACACACGGACTGGATTGCCGGCTGACACACGGACTGGATTGCCGGCACTACCGGCTGGGCAGGACTGGATGTCGACAGGACAGGATGTCGGTGGGTGGGCAGCGCTCTCCGGCAGCTGGGCAGCTCTCTCCGACGGCTGGGCAGCGCTCTCTGGCAGCTGGGAAGCAAAGACAGCCAAGACAGGGTGTCGACTCGTTCGGCCTGGGTACCGGTTGCTGGACCGGGCTGGGTGCCGGTTGGAAGCCTGGCTGGACAGGGCTTGACGCCGGTCGGAATGCCGGTTGGACACGGACATAGGGGTACATACCGGGGTGCGGATGTGGCAAGGACCGGATACTGGCGGCTATCTCCCTGGAGGGGAGTCCGGCGGGTTCGACCCTGGACGGGAAACCGGTGGGTTCAACCCTGGAGGGGAAACCGACGGCCTCGCCTTCCGAGGGGAACCAGACAGTCTCAACCCTGGAGGGAACTTGCCGCCTTTATCCTGGAGGGGAGTCCGGCGGCTTCAACCCAGGAAGGGAAGCCACCGAACTCGACCCTAGAGGGGAAACCGACAACCTTGAACGCAGAGGAAACATTCGTCAGTCTCGACCCTCGAGGGGAACCCAGCGGTCTCGACCTTCGAGAGGAAATCGGAGGACTTCAACCCTCACGCCAACATCCAACTGTCTGCTGGGTCCTGTGATGGTTGGTTCATTCTGTCAAGAATGTGGGTGGTGAGGGACAGAGGACCCAAGGTTAACAAGACTTTAATAAATGATAAAAGCAAAACAAACACCCACGAGGGGGTAACATAACAAAACATGACAACAGGAACATGGACTAACAAGACTAGACTAAATTAAGACTACCCGTCTTAAGTTGATTTATGTTTACTACGATAATGTGTTGAGACGGATTAGGCAAATCAAAAAGCTCTGTTTACATGGTCCTTTCTTAATCAGAGTATTGTCTTCGTGTTAATATTGGATTATTGTTGTCCATGTAAACGTGGTCTCTCGCACGCATGAAGAATCCCATTCCAGATCTGCTTTGATTTGGGGGTTTGTTATTTTAGAATTTTGGGTATCTATACTTTACTGGAGTAATTATTTTTCAGCCGACTTTTTACTTCTACTCCTTACATTTTCACGCAATTATCTGTACTTTCTACTCCTTTCATTTTAAAAACAGCCTCGTTACTCCTATTTCATTTCGGCTTATTTTCATTCCGGCTTGTCATCTTTCAAAAAAACAAACAACTCGCGCTATCCGGATAGAGTGAATTTGATTGTGTTTGGATGAGAAGTATAAACAAATACCATTCTGACATCCTATTGGTTTGTACGCAAAAAACAACTCCTTACGAATGCGCTGCAAGCTCTGCGCACCCAAGTACCAATAGCTAATGGCTTCCAAAAAATCGCCGTCTAATTTTAAAAAGTATATTGAGGTAAACTGAAATTTTGCTATTATCAATAGATTATTGACAAATTATAAATTCAACACTACCCAAATGTTATCTGAGTTTATTATATTACTATATGCAATATTTGTAAGTTAATTGTGCAAGCTATAGTTTTTGTCATTATCAGTCGATTATTGTAGTGACCTAGCAACGTACTAATAATGGTAAATTTTCAATGTTTGCTATGGCTAGGTACATGCCATGGTTTGCTTGCTAGCAGTAGGCTATGATTCAACGTTGCAAACTCAGTCATATCTTCCGCTCCGTGAACAGGGATGTGATTTTTCCGTACAAATACGGATTTCCGTATTTTTTGACCACGCTGGGATCCCCCGCGTAAATTGCATAAATTCGATTCATTTTCATTCATGACGGGATTGGGGGGCTGGTGGTTTGGGGTTGTGCGCGGAGTCATCATACAGTCGGCCAAAAGGATCCTTCTACACTCTCTACGTCATGCACACGCTCGTTAAAAGTCATTCAGAACATACTTTTGCGAGCTATCTTTATGTATCCAGAGAGTCTGTGAAAAATCAACGCCAGACACAGATGTTTTGGTACACAAAAATGTCCGTGGTGTCATTTTTAATTAAGTGGGGAACTAAACAGCATTTTGTAACGTATACAGAAAATCCTGAGTCAAGAAGTGGAGACGTCTATGTGATATGCTTAATATTATCTATATACAGAGACTAAAATAGGCCCTTCCTCAATTTAATGGGCTTAAAACTATACAAATGGCCGATCTAGTCACTGTCTTATATAAACGCATTGAAGTCACTACTGAATGCATACATTTAAATTTACAAAAACTGCAACATGAAGCGTTTGCAAATACCTTTTATTACATGCGGATTAATGCGGACAAACGCTGTACGAATGATGTAGATGCGCCATCTAGTGGCTGTATGTGGAAGTCTCTTGAGGGCACTGTATTCTTTACTTTTTGTGTTCAATTGTTGTTTGATGAATTATTGCTGATAACATTAAAATGTAAAGTTTGCCTAATATAAACTATTCACGGGGTGCCATTTGTTAATGCCATCTTATTTGACATAAGCATAAGATATTTGCACAAAGCATCAACCTATTTTATTCAATATTGTTTAGGTGACTGTTAAACTAAACATTTTAACTGATATTTCCATCCATCCATCCATCCATCTTCTTCCGCTTATCCGGGGCCGGGTCGCGGGGGCAGCAGTCTAAGCAGGGACGCCCAGACTTCCCTCTCCCTAGACACTTCCTCCAGCTCTTCCGGGGGGACACCGAGGCGTTCCCAGGCCAGCCGGGAGACATAGTCCCTCCAGCGTGTCCTAGGTCTTCCCCGGGGTCTCCTCCCGGTGGGACATGCCCGGAACACCTTCCCAGGAAGGCGTCCAGGGGGCATCCGGAAAAGATGCCCGAGCCACCTCAGCTGGCCCCTCTCGATGTGGAGGAGCAGCGGATCTACTCTGAGCTCCTCCCGAGTGACCGAGCTTCTCACCCTACCTCTAAGGGATCGCCCAGCCACCCTGCGGAGAAAGCTCATTTCGGCCGCCTGTATCAGGGATCTTGTCCTTTCGGTCATGACCCACAGCTCTTCCTTATAAGTGAGAGTAGGAACGTAGATTGACCGGTAAATCGAGAGCTTCGCCTTGCGGCTCAGCTCCTTCTTCACCACGACAGACCGGTACAGCGACCGCATTACTGCAGAAGCTGCACCGATCCGTCTGTCAATCTCCCGTTCCATCCTTCCCTCACTCGTGAACAAGACCCCCAGATACTTGAACTCCTCCACTTGAGGAAGGAACTCTCCACCTACCTGAAGTGAGCAAGCCACCTTTTTCCGACTGAGAACCATGGCCTCAGACTTGGAGGTGCTGATTCTCATCCCAGCCGCTTCACACTCGGCTGCAAACCGTCCCAGTGCATGCTGAAGGTCCTGGTCTGATGGGGCCAGCACGACGACATCATCCGCAAAGACCAGAGATGATATCGTGTGGTCCCCAAACCCGACGCCCTCCGGCCCCTGGCTGCGCCTAGAAATTCTGTCCATAAAAATTATGAACAGAACCGGCGACAAAGGGCAGCCCTGCTGGAGTCCAACATGCACCGGAAACAAGTCTGACTTACTGCCGGCAATGCGAACCAAGCTCCTGCTCCGGTCGTACAGGGACCGGATAGCCCTTAGCAAAGGGTCCCGAATCCATACTCTCCCGGAGCACACTCCACAGATGCCGCGAGGGACACAGTCGAATGCCTTCTCCAAATCCACAAAACACATGTGGTTTGGTTGGGCAAACTCCCATGAACCCTCCAGCACCCTGGAGAGGGTATAGAGCTGGTCCAGTGTTCCACGACCGGGACGGAAACCACACTGTTCCTCCTGAATCCGAGGTTCTACATCGGCCGGATTCTCCTCTCCAGTACCCTGGCATAGACTTTCCCGGGGAGGCTGAGAAGTGTGATCCCCCGATAGTTGGAGCACACCCTCCGGTCCCCCTTCTTAAAAAGAGGGACCACCACACCCCGGTCTGCCAGTCCAAGGGCACTGTCCCCGACCGCCACGCGATGCTGCAGAGGCGTGTCAGCCAAGACAGCCCCACAACATCCAGAGACTTGAGGTACTCAGGGCGGATCTCGTCCACCCCTGGTGCCCTGCCACCGAGGAGTTTCTCGACTACCTCGGTGACCTCAGCCCGGGTGATGGGCGAGTCCGCCTCCGAGCCCTCGGCCTCTGCTTCCTCAATGGAAGATGTGACGGCGGGATTGAGGAGATCCTCGAAGTATTCCTTCCACCGCCCGATGATATCCCCGGTCGAGGTCAACAGCCGCCCCCCTCCACTGTAAACAGCGTTGGTGGGGCACTGCTTACCCCTCCTGAGGCGCCGGACGGTTTGCCAGAATCTCTTCGAGGCCGACCGATAGTCCTTCTCCATGGCCTCCCCAAACTCCTCCCAGGCCCGAGTTTTTGCCTCCCCAACCACCCGGGCTGCAGTCCGCTTGGCCTGTCGGTACCTGTCAGCTGCCTCAGGAGTCCCACAAGCCAGCCAGGCCCGATAGGACTCCTTCTTCAGCTTGACAGCATCCCTTACTTCCGGTGTCCACCACCGGGTTCGAGGATTGCCGCCTCGACAGGCACCGGAGACCTTACGGCCACAGCTCCGGACTCAATATCTCCAGACTCCCTCGGGATCTGGTCGAAGCTCTGCCGGAGGTGGAAGTTGAAGATCTCTCTGACAGGCGATTCGGCCAAACGTTCCCAACAGACCTTCACAGTACGTTTGGGTCTGCCGAGTCTGTCCAGCTTCCTCCCCCGCCATCGGATCCAACTCACCACCAGGTGGTGATCAGTTGACAGCTCCGCCCCTCTCTTCACCCGAGTGTCCAAGACATTTCCAAGACATTGGAAGATATTTCCAATAATGGTAATTATAATAGTTTGGTTTTGTGTTGCCAAGTGAAAAAGACCTATTTTTGGCAAACAGTCGCCTGTTTTTAATCATGTAACATTTAATTAGTAACATTAAAGACTATTTTGGGGGATTGGGGTTGGGCGAGGGTGCAACACATGTTAATGCTCAGTAGTACACACATATGGTTCTTTAATCTATTTGCATTGTACTAAAATGTGTTCATTTTCAATGGGCATACAGTTGTGTTCAAAATTATTCAACCCCCAATGCTGTAAATGGTTTTAGGGAATTTAGTGTACATTTGTAATTGTATTCAGAATGAAATCCTACAAGGACTTCTTAAAGAACCATATGCAACTAAAATGACATCAATTAGTTTTGTAATACAGTAGTAAATGTTTATTTTGTGAATTCTTCATTGACATAATTATTCAACCCCTTAAAGACTACCACTCTGAAGAACAGAGGTTCAATGAAGTGTTTTCAATCAGGTATTGAAAACACCTGTGGATATCAGGGAGCAGCAATAAAGCCTAATAAGCACCAATTAGGCAGCTTTAAAATGACTGTGATACTCAGCTCCTTCTAGACATTTACTGGTGTGGTTACAAACATGGTGAGGTCAAGAGAATGGTCCAGGAAGACAAGAGAACAGGTGATTACTCTTCACAGGAAGGGCAATGGCTATAAGAAGATTGCAAAGATGTTAAACATACCAAGAGACACCATAGGAAGCATCATTCGCAAATTCAAGGCAAAGGGCACTGTTGAAACGCTACCTGGTCGTGGCAGAAAGAAGATGCTGACTTCGACTGCTGTGCGCTACCTGAAGCGTAGAGTGGAGAAAAGTCCCCGTGTGACTGCTGAGGAACTGAGAAAAGATTTGTCAGATGTGGGTACTGAAGTTTCTGCTCAGACAATACGGCGCACCCTGCGTAATGAAGGCCTCCATGCCAGAACTCCCAGGCGCACCCCCTTGCTGTCCCCAAAGAATAAGAAGAGTCGACTGCAGTATGCCAAAAGTCATGTGGAAACCACAGAAGTTTTGGGATAGTGTTCTGTGGACTGATGAAACAAAATTAGAACTGTTTGGGCCCATGGATCAACGCTATGTTTGGAGGAGGAAGAACAAGGCCTATGAAGAAAAGAACACCTTGCCTACTGTGAAGCATGGCGGGGGGTCAATCATGCTTTGGGGCTGTTTTGCTTCTGCAGGTACTGGGAAGCTTCAGCGTGTGCAAGGTACCATGAATTCTCTTCAGTACCAGGAGATATTGGATGACAATGTGATGCAGTCCGTCACAAACCTGAGGCTTGGAAGACGTTGGACCTTTCAACAGGACAATGATCCCAAGCATACCTCCAAGTCCACTAGAGCATGGTTGCAGATTAAAGGCTGGAACATTTGAAGTGGCCATCGCAGTCACCAGACTTAAATCCGATTGAGAACCTCTGGTGGGACTTAAAGAAAGCAGTTGCAGTGCGCCAGCCTAAGAATGTGACTGAACTGGAGGCTTTTGCCCATGATGAATGGGCGAAGATACCCGTAGATCGCTGCAAGACACTTGTGTCAAGCTATGCTTCACGTTTAAAAGCTGTTATAACTGTAAAAGGATGTTGTACTAAGTACTAAGATTGAATGTCACTTGGGGGTTGAATAAAACTGATAATGATGTGAGCTCAGAAAAGACATTTGTGGTTATTTCATTATAAATGTTATGTTATAATTTGTCTGACCTACACGTGCCTCTTTGATTTAATTGTAAGCAGGATGACTGAATGATCATAATCAATGTCAAACCGACCAAAACAATCAATTTCAGTGGGGGTTGAATAATTTTAAACACAACTGTATATGCGGCTGAAACAGGTAGCCTAGTGCATCCCAAATTTTTCAACATTAACATTTTATAACATTATAGTCATTATGGCCTTTAGAAAAAAAAATTGTTTTCCTTAGATAGCTTTTACTTTTATACTTTAAGTAGTTTTGAGACCAGTACTTTTACACTCTTACTTGAGTAAAAAGCTTGAGTTGATACTTTAACTTCTATAGAAGTCTTTTTAAACCCTTGTATCTATACTTCTACTTGAGTAATGAATGTGAATACTTTTGTACGGTGGCCGTCACGTGTCGCCGCGCGGCAACGGAAGAAAACACATGCAAACAGAAAAAACACCAGCAAATTCACAAGCCTCTTTATCAGTTTGGTGACACATGCGCTGCAAATACTCGCAACACAAACAAACACAAAAATGCTGCAAATTCTCGCAACTCAAACAAATACAAAAACACGCTGCAAAACACAAACCAAACACGCTCCAAATTCTCGCAACACAAACAAATACAGAAACGCGCTGCAAATTGGCAACAACACAACGGAAGTGTTTCCGGGGGACTCAAATAATTGATGCACAATGGCTGGAACGAGCTTCATTTCACTGTGGCCATATTCGTAGGTGTAGTTATCAAGAAAACTTATATTGGGGTCCTATTTTCTTTGATGTCGATCATGTTAAATGTACTTAATAATTGATTAAACAATATTACACTTTTCGTTCTTCCACGTTAGTGATACTTGTGAAAGCATGTCCGGCAGCTAACAATATGTTACAAGGTTTCTTTTATTGGTTTTTAGGTTTTCTTAAATCATTAAATAGCTCAAATCGGTCGGCTAGAGTAGAAAACTGCATAAAACTGAGTTTAAACCCACGCGCTGTAAAAGCATAAAACAGAACGTTCAAAAAACGGACGAAACAGAATGTTTATTGACAGACTATTGTATATTGTTGACATGTTTTTGATGAGAAAACAAGCGTAATGCCTATTTTACTCTGGAAAGGCTGTACCTCAGCCCGTCACTGTAAAGCAGACAGCGGAGAAGACTGTTCTTCGTTTGCCCGGTAACAATAGCCGGAGTAGAATGTCTGTTTTTATCATTAAAATCTTCTTGATTAAATAAATAAAAAACAAACTTGATACCTGTCGATTGTATGAGTTAAGATCCTAACAAATGCCCCGCAAACAAAGACGGAGGCATTCGCTTGTTTTCCCGTTTATTAGTAACTGTCATCTGAGGAAGATATTTACTAATTCTACCGATCACCGCCGCATATTAACGTTGTTTTTTTCTCTCGCTTCATTGTCAGTGTCTGTCTTATTCAGCTCTGAAGTGTGTAAATAATAAAAATCAACTAAGGTCACAGGAACTACAGCGCGTTTTAAAACTAAAAACATCAGTGCAAATCTCATTACGAATTGATTTACAGGCTATAACTTAAAGATGATGACCCGAGTTCTTAGGAGGAAATACAGGTTTGCAATGGAAAAAGGGACCAATCTAATGCTAAAGCCAAATACATTTTCATGTTTTAAGCTTAAATTAGAATTAAGTTGATGTATTTTTAACAAACGAACATGAATTTAAAGAACAACAATTTTTAAGCTTTGATAGTAAATAAAATTATTTTAATAATTTAATTTGAGATTGGTGCTTTTATACATAATATTTTGAGAATAACGCTATCCAGGCGGACCGTGTGTAAATTTTAATATATTTAAATTAACTATATATCTGAGTTAACAATGATAGGTGCATATAGCTTCAAATGATTATGTTTATTATAAAACAATTAAAGATGAAGCAATTAAAGTCATGCAAACCCCTATAATATATACGCAACATGCATAATAATTATAATCATAACTTGTTTATGCTTGTATTTATTTGACTGCTGCGGCTTTTATTAGTAGCCTATATGAAGCTCTACTGTAACTCTAGCAATATGAAAAAATATTAATTAGGTCAACCATGCGAACGTGTGGTGTGTAGGTTTCATCCCAGTCTTTTTCCACATATGAGCAGTATTAATTTCTGAGGTAAACCTAAAATAAATAAATACGCTGTCTGCTTTACTGTAACGGGCTGAGGTACAGCCTTTCCAGAGTAAAATAGGCATTACGCTTGTTTTCTCATCAAAAACATGTCAACAATATACAATAGTCTGTCAATAAACATTCTGTTTCGTCCGTTTTTTGAACGTTCTGTTTTATGCTTTTGCAGCGCGTGGGTTTAAACTCAGTTTTATGCAGTTTTCTACTCTAGCCGACCGATTTGAGCTATTTAATGATTTAAGAAAACCTAAAAACCAATAAAAGAAACCTTGTAACATATTGTTAGCTGCCGGACATGCTTTCACAAGTATCACTAACGTGGAAGAACGAAAAGTGTAATATTGTTTAATCAATTATTAAGTACATTTAACATGATCGACATCAAAGAAAATAGGACCCCAATATAAGTTTTCTTGATAACTACACCTACGAATATGGCCACAGTGAAATGAAGCTCGTTCCAGCCATTGTGCATCAATTATTTGAGTCCCCCGGAAACACTTCCGTTGTGTTGTTGCCAATTTGCAGCGCGTTTCTGTATTTGTTTGTGTTGCGAGAATTTGGAGCGTGTTTTTGTATTTGTTTGTGTTGCGAGAATTTGCAGCATTTTTGTGTTTGTTTGTGTTGCAAGTATTTGCAGAGCATGCGTCACCAAAATAATAAATAGGCTTTGTGAATTTGCTGGTGTTTTATCTGTTTGTGTGTGTTTTATTCCGTTGCAGCGCCGTGACACCTAGCGGCCACGGTACTTTTGACATCTCTGGTAATCAAACAGATTAACAGCCGTAACAGTCCAAATGAATAGATCACAAACCGCCGAACGTTCCTCAAACACGCCACAGCAACAATCAAGCGTGCACAAGCAACTGCAGCTTGCGTTTGCGAATTCATGAGATTGAACGTGAGATTTGAGTGAAAAGGATGAGCGAACGCACAGAAAGTGAGGTTGTCCAGCCGTAAATATTTTAGTCAAACATGCCTGCCACAGCTTTTCACCGAATGTCAAGAGAGTTAACAACGAAATGAATTACATTGAATTTTTCTCCGCCTCTGCCGATCTATGGTCAAGCCGTACCACAGAACCGTACATTTACAATCCACTACATTGACAGTGAGTGGAAACTACAAATGCCTACAACCTTCATATTTGTTTTTACAAATCTGAACTTCTGAATGAATCGAACGAACAAATTATTGACTCATAAAATTGAGTCATGACGACATTTACCGCCACCTACTGGAAGTTTTAGTTTCTTATTCAATAAAATAACAATTTCATATTTTAATTTAAAACATTAAGCATAGTATACAAAAGTTCAAAAGTCTGTGTAATAAATGTTTTATTTTATATTTGTTTTTGAAGCTACTTTTTGTAACGTGTCTTGATAATGACTTTACATTTTTCTTTTTAGGGGTAATTTTTTAGCCAAACTTGATGTGTGAATAATTTGTGATTAATTGCCATCATTTCTGGATCAAAAATTGTAATCACTTGACAGCCCTAGTTTTCAAATGTGCTAACTATGATCCAGTCTCTACAATTAATAGTTGAATGTGAATCTATGTATGCATTACAGTCTAAATTTTCAATGTCCATCTTGTAAATTTCATGTTTGTAGTTACTGGGACTTTTGTATTGTCATTCTATTTAATTATTTTTCACCCTATTGATTTCAAAGTAAAACGAAATTGATTTCGTTCAAAACGAAACCCGGATTTCTCGAGCCACAGGGGTGTGCAAGAAGATAGTAAGCACATTTTCTTAAAGCTGGAAAAAACAGAAGGCCCTGATGAGTGCACAGATTGAAAGAAGCCTTCATTTTCTTTATCCCATGTGTTCATTAAATGTGTTTAAGTAAAAGTCTTTTAAGGTCTATGTCCATCCCTGACTTGTCTTTAGTTATATGAGGTTAAAATACATATTTTGCCTATAATTGAACTAAGATGTACTAAAATGTGATTCCATATTTTTTATCATATCGAAATATATCGATGTCGACTGGACAGTGAAAAATACAGTGATATGAATTTGAGCTCATACCGCCCACCCCTACATATAAAACATATCTGAAATACAATCATTTTGAAATCAAACTCAACGGTGTCTCAAAATAGCACTTTTTTTTTTATATGGAAGTGTACTTAAATATAGTGTATTTTAGTGTACTTTTTGTTTCACCTTCTCGCTAGAGTGAATTTGTGCGCTTACCCCGGCTTGGTGTGTTTTAACCCAGTTTGTCGGGCTGATTTTGCTGGCTCTCACGGCGGGATTGTACACCGTTCCCAATGCGGAGCTCTGCAATGTTGAGAGACCGCTCTTGAAAGGGAACGTCTCCGTTACTGTCGTAACCTCGGTTCCCATTGCGTAGTCCGCCGTGAGAGCCGTTCATCAACCGCTCAGGCGTTCTCTCGTAGATTCTGAGGTATTGTCGCAATGCTCCGTATTTATACTGCCAAGGGCTCGTCAGTATTTGCATATTGTTCCATGTTTTGCGACAGCTGGCCAGTTTTTTACCTGGCGTTATCCAATAAGGCTTCAGGAAAGTGGAAGAGTTTCCCAATGCGGAGCTCCGCAATGTCTCGTTCCCGCTTCACAGGGAACCGAGGTTACGACAGTAACCGGAGACGTTTTTCATGCACAAGGGGTTTTGATGTCGGAGGTCAGATGATGGCAGTAGACCAAACAGTCTTTAAACCTCCTAATGGAGGGAACTGTTGAAGCGATTGTGGTCGTTGATCCACAGATGTTTCAGTTTTGGATCGTGTAGGTATCGCTCATGCAGCCGCTGTCTTTCCAGTAACATCTTCTCTTTTCTTCTTTTCTTTTCTACTTTTTTCCAGACCTTTTGCTCAGCCCATTCGAGCGGTCCATTCCTCTTCTTCCAAGTCATCAGTTGCTGAGTCTCTGTCTTGGGTCGATAGGAAGGATTTACGTGGAACAATCTTATCTTTCGATCCCTTGGTTTCTGAGGGGCAACGTCTGTTTCTTTCCTAGAGTCACATTCCTCTTCTCCAGAGTCGCTCTCATCTTCATCAGTGATGTCTTGAATCTTGTTCACCTGGATGGGAGGGACTGGCTCCTGGACCTCATCGTCATCCTCCCTCCAACACAGAAGCGCTTTTGGCTTCACTGCAGCTTCCAGCGGTGGATGCTTCCTCCCATCCTCCAGCGCTTTATGATGTGGAGTCTTCATCTCACCGGGAGTGAACGTCCTCCCTGTGTACTCCACAAACTCATTTTCAATGTCAAAATCCATCAGGATGACTTGTGGAGTCGAGTCAAACAGTAAGCTGTCCGGCGTTGGCTTAACGTCAGAACGTGGAAGGATTCGGCTGTGATGATCTACTTGAATCATCGGTTTCTGTTCCTCTGACGGCTGAAAGGATGCAGAACTTGTCAGATATATCACTTCATCTGTTACCGGTGTTGGGTTTTGACGAACCAGCAGTGGTTCTTTCACCGATGGCAGTGTTTGCATCCCGCCAGCTGGTGCCACCGACTCTGGAAAGATCCTGTCAGCCAGAGACGGCTCTTCAACCGCAGGCAGGGGTCTGATCTCCACAGCCGGTGGTCTCAAGTGTCGTGAGGTTCGGTAAACTCTTACCAGCTCCCCTGCTGATAGCAGAGGTCTGATCACAGGTCTGATCTCAACAGCGGGTAGAGTGGAGGTTGGAGGGACCCGGTTAACCCTCACTGGCCTGACCGATGGCAGGACTTTGATGTGAGTGACTGGTGGAGTTGGAGGGTCAGATGCCTCCTTAACCAGTATTGGCTCTGGCAGTGGTGGCATCTTTTGGAGACTGCTCATCTCTTTCTCCTCTTCATTCTCAGAAGTTTTCTCCTCCTCACTCGTGTCCTCCATCTCGTTCCACTCGTCTGCACCACTCTGTAAACATGATGAGATCAATAAGTCAGCATCAGCAACTCATCAATAAACGTGAAAAGCTGGTACAGACAGTGTACTGATCATTAGGACAGTGGTTCTCAACGGAGGGCCGACTGACCAAAAAGGTTGAGAAGCCCTGTTTAAGGATAATCGCATTCGATTTTTTAGCTTTTGTGGGTTAAAACAAAGACACGCTGAAAACCTAAGCCTGCATTCATGACTAAAAACAGCGTCTCGGCTGGTAGTAGCAGATATTGTGGAATATGATGTGATATTGTATTTTACATACTACTATATATGCCCAGTGAAGCAATTTAAAATAAACAGGTTCAATTTAATATTAAATTGGGACAAGAAACAAAAGTGTTGTGGCGGTGGTTACTACCCGCCCCTGAAGTTACTGCCACTAGGCAAGGCAAGTTTATTTATATAGCACATTTTATACACAGAGCAATTCAAAGTGCTTAACATAAAATGATTGACAGAAAGAAATAAGACGTATCTTTAAAATGCAAATGATTTAAGATCACAAATACTTCAGATTTTAAGAAACAATAAAACAGCAATAAAATTGATTAAAAATGTGAGTGTATATATAAAAAGAATAAGAGCAGAATAAAAATAAATTAGAAATAAAAGTGCAGTTGATGTAAACCAGCACAGTGCTCAGGTTGTGAATGCACAGCTAAACAAGTGTGTTTTTAATCTGGATTTAAAAGCAGCTTCTGTTGGTGAACGTCTGATGCAGGGGTGGGGAACCTTGATCCTGGAGAGCCACTGTCCTGCAGTGTTTATCTCCAACCTAATCAAACACACCTGAACCAGCTCATTAGAGTCTTCATGATTACTAGAAACTTCACGACAGGTGCGTGTTTGAGCTGGTTGGAGCTAAACTCTGCAGGACAGTGGCTCTCCAGGATCAAGGTTCCCCACCCCTGGGATGTCTTCTGGAAGCAGATTCCAGCTACGGGGCGTAATGACTAAACGCTGACTCGCCATGTTTTGAGTGAACCCTTGTTATCTCTAACTGACTTGATCCTGATGATCTGAGTCTGTTTGGTTTATATTCAATGAGCATATCTGAGATGTATTTAGGTCCTTGACCATTAAGTGATTTATAGACAATTAATAACACTTTGAAGTTGATTCTAAAAGTGACACTAACGTTACATGATTGGCTGATGCGCCTCACGAGCCCGATGTGATAAATCAATACAGATTTTTAATGAAGATGTCCTAAACATTTCGGTAACGCTTTCCGAATTGTTGAATTTAGACAACATTCAGGTTTTTGATGCTAAAATCAAAGAAATCTCTACCGCTGCATCTTCAAACGACTCCTCCGGAAGATCAATCTCATCGAATTCAGTCGATTCTTGATCTGACAGGCAGAAGTAGAAAAGGTTTCGCAGCGCGTCGATGAAACCGCTCAACAGAGTCATTTTCAATCGCTGAATGCCAAAAAGTCAACTTGAATTCAGTGTGTCGCTCGCTGCAAACTATCACCAACTGAATGTTTCTCTCGAGTGCAGACGCTGATATATCAAGTTGCTAGGTTATCCCAGTTATGACGTCGCCACCTGCTTTATGACGTCGCGACCTTGTTTACGATGTTTTTCTCAACAACATTATCTTTAAAACAAACAGCCAATTCAACAAACCAAGTCACAAAACATTAAGCAAATAAACACACACAAGCAATCAAATATATAATAATACAAATATATATAAATGTAATAAAACATTACATAACATGGAGTTTAATCCATATATACGGTTTTAGCAGCAACAATAACGTGTGGCACAAACCTAACTTCCAATTGATCTCCGCAAGGAATCAATAACTGTTGAGTAGTTTTAATTTAATACATTTACAAAAAAAGATCATTAGAAAACAACATATAACAAAAAATAAATCAAAACCAATATAAAATAAATAAACAGTTGTAAGCAAACACAGACAGGAAATTAACTAGCTATCTATACTAGCTATGTGGAAATATATATTAATTATAATAATAATGTTAATTGTTCTACATAGTTTTATTGAATTATTTTATAGTAATTCTATAAAAATAAATACGGCATTCTGGCTTCACTAATTGTACAGAAGATGAAAAAACATATGATATATTATTATGTATATCCATTGGCACTCATTCTCTTATTCGTATTTTATATTTTTAATACTGTATGTATAACTGTGTACGAAAGTGTATGTTTCATGTTGCTTTAATAAATGTAATAAAGTAAAACATTATTATGTAATTGTCTTTAGCGCATGCGCGCTGTGTAGTGTGCAGCCATAGCTTACGATGGAAACGGGTCGTTTTACCCTCTGGCTTCTTCTCAACGGATATTACAACAATATTAACAGAAACTGAGGTGAAATATTTGTGAGGAAACTTTATTGACTGGTATTCTTCCTCAGAATTGAAGAATGACGAGTTCAGGAAGCAACGGAAACTCCTGACATATCACCTCATCCTCTTCATCTTCATCATCATCATCATCTTTTCTGAAGCGTTTCGACATCGCGTTGATTCAAGTGTGGGAAATAAAGCCGTGAAGATGAACAGATCCAAACAAATCCTGAGCAAGAGAGGAAGAATTGTGCTCAATATGGACAACAGAGACACTGCAAACATCAGTTAAACATGCTCTTGACCTCCATTAACCACACACGACGAGACTAAACCAGCTACTACTGAACAGGTAACCAATATTAGCACATACAGAGTGCTTATAACTGCCCTGCTGAACAATACAGTTTCATTATCATCTGTTTACCATTCAAATGTCTTTATGGAGTGTGTTTTGGGTCTTGTCCCAGTAGGATTTAATGGTGTTCTATTGCTTCCCATCCACCTGATGACATCCCACCAGTAAACAACACAAAGACTTTCCTAGTTTCCATACAAACCAACCCAATCCTATTATAACCATTAAATCCATTAGAATTTCAACTTCTTTCAAATGAAAATCTTCTAGTCAGATCTTCTAATATTGTTCTCTGTTTGTCTTTAACAGTCAAAAACAGAAAGATGTGACCGAGGACATCAGGCCAGTCATCCGTCTTTGAACCCGAACGATGGAAGACGTCACAGAAACGCTCTCGACAACACTGAGCGTGCCAAAACACACGAGAGTGTGTGCACGCGAGAGATTTGATCTTGGTTGACGCAGAGAAGACATGTGGAGTCAAGTTCAGCGAGCCTCCTTCGCCCAGCGTCCTTCACAAGCCGCCCAGCCATTGGACGCGTGTCTGGATGCGTCTGCGCAGACCGCCTGCGGGAAAGAGCAGATGTCTGTGTGCCTGAAAACTCTGTTGAAGCTCCATGAGAAACCATAGACAAACTGACTATGGTAATTGAAGAGAAATGTATTTGGACTGTTGACATCATGCAACAGATGCTGAACTTGACAATCTTTTCGAGTAGAATGAGGATTTTCAGACGTTCAGACGTGGGTACTGTATGTGTTTTAGCTGAAGAGTGAGCGTCGTTTTGATTCTCATTATACCTGCGTCACGATGGTTTTAACATCACGTTCACGCAGGAGCCGACATCTACATTTCTGCACAAGACAGGAAAGTCTATAAAAATGATTCACTTGCGTTGGCCAGAAGATAAGCTGTTGGTCTTGTGTGTTATGGTAAAGTTGACCAGATATTGAAGCTCTGTGTGACGTAAGCAGCTTCTCTGTGCTCGTCCTCACTTCAGTTTTCACTTTCTCAAACATGTAGAAAATGAAACATGTTCTGTCACATTGAAATCTGTAAATCCTTCTTCTGAAGTTCTTTCACTGCCAAACGATGTGTTTGTAACATTTGGATTAGTCAAAAACACATTTTATTTTTATCTAGAAATTATGAAATAAAGATTCTTTGTCTCTGTAATTTGGATGTTTTATGGGAAGTGAGATCAATATTCAGGTCACATGCTCTCGGTTAGTGCATTTAACTGATTCTCTCGGTATGTGAAATCACAAATCTTCTCTTCTGACCTGTGTTGACGACATTTGAAAAGGATTTGCCTATTCGTCAAACTGTAAGGATGTGCAGGGTTGGGTCACTTTCATATTTAAACAACGCTTTTCATTTTTGTTGAGTGTTCCCAAAACCAGTGAGTGATTTCAGTCACAGCATCTCTTCATCTCTTACCAGTACAGAATACCCATCATCATTTACAGCATTCACAACTATCACACAAACTTGATCTTCTTGAATGAGTTAGCTATATAACTATAGATGGTTTCATCGGATGCACAGAGTTAACTTTGGGTCTGTGTCTGGTTATAATATACAATTGAATTTGGATTCATTTTATTTATTTGTATTTAATTAATTGAAAACTACAAATAAAAACAGTTCTTGATTCTTTGTGGAGGTCTACCGCAAGTTTATGTAGTTGCGGCTAAAACATACACAGTAATACTTACATTTCAAACTGTTCACGTTTCATTTGACAAATTGTAACCTTTAAAACATAAACATTTGAAGCTTTAAAGAAACAAAACAAAACAAAACAAAATAAAGGACAATAATGAATTGTAACTATGGATTGTAATCATTTTGTATATATGAAATATATTTGTAAAAATAAGCTTTGGTAAATGTTTGACATTTTTTTACTCATAATTTGACAACAACGATATTATGAAAGTTGATCAAATATCTATACACATTTGATATAATAATATATCTCTCCACAGTGCCCATAAACATATTTAGTCGCCTTGAACTTTAGATTTTATATTTCGATTATATCACAGACTCTTGTGTTATACAGACGTTTCACCAGAATCACAGAAGAAATAAGATTCACGTCTTGCTTTGATGCATCAGAACAAGTTTTATTAAAGGAATTGAACAAACACATCTGAGACACGTCATATCCAAAGAATTTGATGTTGACAGACACAGTACAGAGCAAAGAAACACTTTACCATAAAGATCTGTACACATTTAAGTATGAAGTCATTACATGAAACAAACATACAGCAAAACAAACGCATCTATTCAGGACCAGATAACAATGATTGTTGACCAATGACATGATCCTAAATGTGTATTTCACCAAAAAACAGAATACACGCTTTTCCTTGTTGACTGTAAAATGATACACACACAAAGCAAGAATATTTGTTATTGACGAGTTGAAAAAATGTGTTTTTTGATCATAAAAGTACAAAATGAATTGTGATTCTGTTTTGGCAAATGTCTGTAGAATAAAAAGAAAGGAGCAGCAGTCACCGAGAGTATATAGACCAGTATATAATGTTGAAGAGTGTGTACGCTCCGGGGAAGATGAGCCGGGAGTATTTGTCAATAGCGTGTGTGTCTATAAATAAACTGCTGCGTGAAGGTCCTTGTTCACTATCCAAAACTAAATGCATCAGGAACTGCTCCTGTTTGTCTCCGTTCAGCTCGGACATGCCGTAGTTCCCGGTGGTCATCACGTCCATGTCGCTGTAACTGCTGCTGTACATCATCTGCCCCGGATGAACCAATCCACACGTACACGGCAACTGCAGCATCATCACATCACATCACATCACACACGACGTCATCGTCATGACTGCTAACTGAAGTGTCTCATCTTACCTTACTGCTTTGTGTCCTCTCTTTACGCTCCTGTAAGGTGGACAGGTAATTGACAGCGGCGTACTCGATCACAGACAGAAAGACGAAGACGAAGCTGACCCACAGGTAAATGTCCACAGCTTTGATGTAAGACACTCGGGGCATGGAGGCGTTTACACCCGTGATGATGGTGGACATGGTGAGCACCGTGGTAATGCCTGCAAAGAAACTCAAGACGTCATAACAAATCTACAGCACTTGAATCACATACGGTGAAAAAGATCATTGTCGGTGTAAGAGATGTTCAATTATATTACATTATATTAACATCTGCAATGATCCATTTCAGTATTTTAAGAAACAGTTCGCCCCAAAACTTCTGTCATCATATAAGTTGTTCCAAACTATTTTGTATATTTCTCGTTTATGTACAGTTTTTACACAAATTGAGAGTATTCGTCTGTGATTCATTTATAGCTCTTGAAAAAATTAAGAGACCACTTCAAAATTATTTTGAGTTTATATGAATTAACTATAAGTACAGTACAATGTGTGTTTAGAAGCAATTGATCCTTTTTCAACATTTCTCCTGCCAAAAAAAACTTTGACCCTAAAGGCAATGAAACACTTTTTTTTGAAGAGTTTTTGAAGGCACTAGATGATTTCTATACAAGAAACTACAGTAAAGATAACAAAAGAAGAATTTCAATGATTCATGAGATGCACGGCGTCAGCTGTGGCATCATGATAAACACATAGAAATGTCCGATCATGTGAATGATGTTTAGTTTTTCTCACCCAGAGGAACTCTGGCAGGAACGGCCCGCCGGTCGATCCAGAAAGACACCCAGGACAACATGACCATCAGAGTGGCGGGAAAGTAGGTCTGCAGCAGAAAGAAGAAGATGTGACGCCGCAGAGTGAAGTTGATGTACAGACGATTGTACCAACCTGCAGGAGACAACAATAACATCAACACACACATAACCATCATCCACAGAACATGTAATCTACTGGAGTGAAACACAAAGTCATTACTGTCATAGAAGGTGTAAGTGTGTGTGTGTGTTGCTTATTAATTGTACGAAACAATATTTAAAAATGTAAAAATGCTAAAAGTTTTCTATGATCTTTAGGTTTAGGGGTTGGGTTACAGTTTGTACGGTATAAAAAACATTGTGCCTATGGACTGCCCCCACGGAGATAGTAAACCAGACACGTGTGTGTGTGTGTGTGTGTGTGTGTGCGTGCGTGCGTGCGTGCGTGCGTGTGTGTGCATGCGTGTGTGTGCTTGCGTGTGTAATACCAGTACTGCTGTAGAAGGCTAGTTTAGAAGTGGTGTGAAACTCTTGAATAAGAAACTGAGAGAGAGAAATCTTCTCGTCTGTCTGCAGAGATTTGTTTCCTCTTTTCCAGTACAGCATCAGATCATCATCAGTATAAGCATCTGCACACCAAACATTGTCCTTTACTTTCCTTACATCACATGACAGACAACATGAAATTAAAGTTTGAAATTATTGTATATTACCATATTATATTATATTGTTTTGAAAAAATACTATAGTTATCATCAGTGTTGGGTAATATACTCTGACAACATAATTAATTACTAGTTACTAGTTACATATTCAATAGTGTAATTAGATTACTGTATAAATGACTTTAATTAAAAGTATTTAATTACTTATTACTTTCTATATCCTACATCAACCTTGATTAGAATTGATTCAAGGATAGACATGAAACGGATTATTTAATTCATTGAAATAAATAATAAACAACTACATCAATTATTCTTATTAACTGACCGAAGTATTAAAAATGCTACATTAAAGCTTACATTTAAAGTTAGACTTATAATTTTGATGTCATTTCCACTATTAAATATATTCAACAGTATTTAATTCAATTTCATCAGAAGTAACTGTCATTAAATTCCAGAAAACAATAAGAGTAATCCCTTACTTTACTTTTTCAAGGGAAAAGTAACTAAATGACTTTTTAACTAGTTGAACCCAACACTGGTTATCATGCATCACGTCCACCCTTCAAACAGTTTTCCTGTGGTTTAATAAAACATGTTATGTGACAGATGACAGATGTTGTGACATACACGTACAAGTAGACAGACACGGCATTGAGCTCTTTGGCTAGTTACTGTGTTGAAGGCCAAATCAACGCTTGTGAGCTTTTCACAATTCTTAATGACAATGAATCATTTTCCATGTCTAACTATTGACATTTTACGTCAGTAAATAAAGACAAAAGTGTTTGTACACCAAGTGTGTCATAAACTACTGAAATCAGAAAAGGAAACTTATGCTTTCATGCTTTAAATAAAACAACACAGCTCCCTCATTCATGCTATGTATTTAGTATTGTACTGTCCCCAATATGTCTTTAAACTAATAAAGTTATAAAGTTTAAGCAACCCAACATTCTATAAAACAGCATTATCATTATTAAGGACCCAAAGTTGAGATTTTGGCATAATCTAAATCTTGTAGCATGTACATAAAACACATATTTTACAATCATCAGAATCACCATTATTGCCAAATACCACAGGTTACTGGTGCTTAACAATGACAGTAAAATATGGTAAATAGTAGAGATGCACCGACATATCGGCCAATAATCGATATCAGTCTATGAAAGCAATTTTACACACCAATGGCTCTCAGCCAAACGTTTAAAAACAACCGATGATCAGGGCTGTGATGAATTTGTGCTCTGTGTAGAGAAAATGTTAAGAAACATCACCAGTTTGATTTTCAATTTTAATAGTCAGAATTGGTATCGACAGATATCACTCTGAATAATCGGTAAAGAAATCTAGTATCGATGCATCTCAGGTAAATAGCAATTATTCCTAATAAGAATACTAATACATCTAGGAAATCAAGTCATGATGTGTTTGGACTCACAGCTCTCAATCTCCAGTGAACATGTCTGCGTGTCCAGGGGAAAGTGACTCAGATCCATATTACACATTGCTGTGACCGTCACCCTGCAGAACATCACAAATATGTAGCTTTTGGGTTTATTCCACTCAAAGCAATGTTTGGGTACAATGAATAACACAACAGTATTGTACTACAGTGTTTCACGTGTCTCACGTCGGTTAATGTTTTGGTCTGCTCATGCATTTCATGTTTAAGGATTGTCGTTCACATTTGGTTGAATTCATTTCATGTTATAGATATATGCATTAAGTGCTTTGGTCTGTTGCTGCAATGCATCAATGAGTCCGCCATATTGGACAGGGCAAGACTGCCATATGATGTATCTCATAAGACTTCCCCATTCGCTTGTATGTTTAATGGCAGTCTTGCCCTTACCAATATGGCGGCCGGGAATGTTGACCTATGATTCATTGGCCAGTGCGCTGATTTAAGATATAAAGAGGGATGTGGTAGTAAATGGCAAAACTTAAGCGAACAGCCACCTGGCCTCAGAGAATAAGATGTACAGTAGACAGTAGATGTAGAGGACACACGGAGATACTGCTCATGGGACAGTTGATTCTCTTGTAGATTCCAGCAAGTTGAGATGATCATACTGTAGAATTATAAAGTCATTTCATCTGACAGATCGGGTGTAGGGCGGCTCCGAGATTAACACTCAGCAATTAGCCAGATTTGTGTCCGGATAGACCCGTGGGTCATGCTAATCCTAAAGATTCTTATATATTAATCCACACGGTCCAGTGACTTCTTTAGATTAGTATCTGAAGAGCGAACAGCACGACTGCACTTCATTTAACACACTCATGAATTTATCACGTGGTTACCTCAAGCTGTAGAGAACTTTGCCGTCGGGATAAACTCTGAGCATGACGTTCTCTGTGGTGGTGTCATGGATGAATGAACGTTTGGAATGAACGAAGAAGATGTCGGGTACCCAGATCTTCTTCAACAGTCGACTGTCAAAGGTCATGCTCTGGTTTCTTTTACTGGGAAAAGCCAGACGCGTGTCCTTCCAGTAGTGTCTCAGGTAGAGCGTCATGGTGAAGTCCTGCAACACACACAATCATTAACTGCCCGCAAAGATATCCAGCAATCCTAGACATGTATTTTTTTCTAACACATTGAGTGTTTTTTCAGCCATCTCATGAAGTCAAACTGATCTTTCCATGAGCTGCTACTGCACATATTTGACATTTGAAAAGTCAACCTTGTTACCAAACCTTGACTTAACACGGTATTAATATGATGAATGTTGAAACTGCTACTAAATAACATTTTATTATTGTTTCACATCAAATTATATGTATTTCTTGAAAATTTGCAGTGGCAAAATTGTTCTGCGATTTGAAATTTTTTCAGTAGTAAAACAGTAAAATTCTTTAAAATATATATATTGTCTTGTGTGCGTCAGTCTAATGGCACTGAATTGTATGAAAGCTGCTGTATGTTATGTCCGTGTTTTACCATATCAACTTCAGAGATGGTGTCCAGACTCTCCAGCTGAACGTCCACTCCCACAGGTATCGCAGGACCTGCAAATATACACAACATTAATACATCCATTTGTTTTTCTTTTTATATATACAATGCATCATAAAATAATTGTGTTTAAGTTGTTTTCTAATGTTCTCTGGTGCAAGCACAATAAAGCTAAAAATATAAATTCAATTCAACCTAAATAATGTACTTGAAACATCCAGCCATCTGTTTGACATTCATCTGTACATTTGTCCACCTCAGCTATAGTCTCCTGAACATCATTATATAATGTGAGATCATTTGATGAGATATACATGAGCAAATGTATAACCCTTGTGTGTTGTTGAGATCCAGTTTCAATATTAACTAAAAAATGTAATTCATTATTTTTTAACCTCAGTCATTTATAATTTATTCAACATAAACATGTTTTTTTCTTTCAGTGTCAACATACTCCTATATTATACTCATACTGGCATCATTTACACACCCTCACATTGGGTGATAATTTCCCCAAAATTTTCATTTTTGGGTGAACTATCCCTTTAATAAGTGGTTAAGCCTACAGTATATTTATTGAATTACTTGTGATTCTTTGGTTGATATGATGTGAGTCTGTATGGACTTTGGTAATAGGGCAGATGTCTACTGTAAATGCTGTTGGCACAGAGCCACAGTGTTATAATCTCATCTGATCTTATGTAAAAACAGATCTGGCCATGATGTCATCACAAATGCTTGTAAAGATCTTCTGGTGTTTGGAATCAATTACGTTCAAACATCAGTGCACAGTCAAATCTCAAGACTTCTATATGTTTAGATGTTAAATCTCGTCTCGTCTCACCTCCGAAGCCAGGCCTCATGGTGAAGTCATGGTCGTCTAACTTCAGCAGCTGTTGTGATTTTGTGACGGGGGCTTTCGTGACGTCTGGACTTCTCATCAGTAATGTTCTGTTACACAAATGCACACGTGAAACACCAATGAGCAAATGACAAATTATCAAACATTACCACTGTGTATACTAGATAAATAAATCAAGGATTCAAAAATTGACATATAAAATGCAAAACTGCCACTGTGTACCTGCCGGGTTTATGTGTTTCTCTCTCTCTTCTGCTTGTTTCTCGTCTGGATCTGAACAATTCAAGAGGAGACATTATCATATCAGAACAATTCCTTTTATTCAATTTTTTTATTGCATGTTTTCTTCATTTATTGCATTTTAAATTGAATTTCAGATCTGTTTGTCAGACAGGTGCAATTAAACAACTATTCGTTGAACCTTTTCCAAAACTTTCTTTTGTTTATTTGTATTTACTGTTTTTACACATTCTAAAAAAAAGTTGGTTCATTTTCAACCCAGCCTTGGGTCAAAAAGAGACAAACCCAACCGTTGGGTTAAATTAAACCAGAACATGTTGTTATTTGCCCCAAAAAAGTGCATTGTCACTGTAAAAACGAAAAGTAATAAAATAATTTCATTTTGGCACATAGGCCTATTGTGGGAGCAGTTTTGACTAGTGAAATGTTTTTATAAATATACATTCAAAAACAGATCAGAACAGTTCTTTCTATTGAATCTTCATACTAACCACTGTCTACTGTGCTTACTGTGTATACTGTCATATCATATGAATGTAAATTCACAGAATAGATGTACAATGCCTTTTTATCATTCCAATGATTCAGTACAATTATCTTTACAATGTTTTTATTTACATTTACTCTCTATTTGTATCATTGTATGATCTTGACATTGTCTTCCATTACCAAGGACAATTCCACATGGCAATAAAGCTCTTTCTGATTCTGTCTGCACAAATATGAGGTAGGCTATGTGAGGAACACAACAAATACTGGAATTGTATTTTCCATCTGAACATCATGTTAATTCAAGTTTATATGTTTGCAAGACACGCACATGTGTACATTTGTGAACGCTACAGTTACTAAAGACATGACAACATCCTACACGGGAATAAATGATTGTGTTATTTAACTACAACTCTGTCGGAATTAGTTCCGCACACAACCACAAATGTAAAACATCATTCGTCTCATAGAAGAGTTGATTGAGTCATTCACACTCACCTGATCTGACGTCCGGTCTGAATCACCTGTGCGTGCGGCTGCAGAGCTCCGGAGAGAAAACACACGCAGAACAGAAAGCAGACATCAGCGTGCATGATGCCCACATCAACACAGAGCCACGTAAAAGCAATAAAGAAGTTGAAAAGGCTCCGGTGTTCAGTCCTGCGGTGTGATGCCCTGTGTGCGTGGACGTGTCATGTAATGCACACGCAGGCAGCTGCATTCGTCTGTATGAGTGTGAAGGTCAGATGTGCAGAAGGGGCTTTAGCGGTTACAGGGTGAAACAGACATTTGCTGGCTATGTTATGTAATGTTTAGTGCGCATTACGTGCTGTCTGAATGAAACTTACGTAATCCTGTGGTATAGACAGTGATCAGTGCTCCAGTTCACTTCCAGCTCTTCCTCATGTAAACTATTAGGTATCATTTTAAAGACACATTTTTGTTAAACGTCACATTTATTTATGTTGTGTATATTGCGTTGTATATTAGACATCCGGACATCGTGGTGATGATGGTCTTTGTCCATCACTGTGCAGGATTTGCCTCATGTCCTGGCAATGTGAAATGTTAAAGTACGCAAACCTTTCGTCTTTAGAGAAAGATGAAAAAACAAGAAATTAAAAAATAAAAACACCGTAAGCAGTTAATGAAAGAGTTGATGTTGTATGTGACCTCACATCCAGGTGTAGCAGGTGTGTTGGAAGGTGAGTGTCTCATCTCTCATGTGTCCTTTAATCCATTATTATCCACTTTTACTGTTATACCGACAAAGGTTGTTGTCCTGGTTTCAACTTTCCTCCATTCACACGACCTGAATGAGACACATTGAGCTTGTGTACGGACTCGAGGTGTTTATAGTGTGGATAGTTTGGTTCTCAATCTCTCATCTGGCTGACTTGTTTTATCATTCTTGTCAATACGCTTCTGGCAACCAATCAGATTTAAGCCATATATTAAATGAGTAGGGTTGAGGGTTAAGCCTTAGATATAGGATTAAGATCACGTTTGCATGAAAATATGGAAACAGCTCCAAGCTGATGTGTACAAACTGCAAAATGTGTTAAACTGGTTGTCAACCTGAACATGTTTTACATAACTCCGCCCCCTTTATCACACACACATTTACAGTAACCCTAAATTGTGATGTAATGTGATTTGTACTGTAAAGTTACAGTATCTCCCTGGACGGTGAATGAGATGATTGACACGAGGAGGCGTGGCGTTGTAGGGAACCCCGAAGAGAGAGTTCAGGGCTAGCTTGCTATTGATAGCCACTAGAAAACTGCCTACCACAGCATTAACCAACCTGTAAGACCTCACGTCATCCAATAGGGAGAACTGTTTCAGAGGCAGAACTTTTACAGACATTTGAAAAGAAAAGATCGTTGTTTATTTGATCATTTGGATATCACGCTTTTCTTAAAGGGACAGTTCGCCAAAATCACATTCATGATAGTGAGACATTGAAACAAACTATAGGCCTATATCTAAGAACACTTCTGATAACACTCCACAAACACCCATGATAAGGCACGTCAGCAGTACACAGACCAGTAAATGACATTAAAGAATATATAGGCCCCGGGGAAGATCATGCATGAGTATGAGTCGATGACGTGGGTGTTCTGAATGATGTGGAGGCCACGGGGGGATTTCTTCTTGCTTGTCGCGCCGTCACCTTCCACAGACAGATGCACAAGCATGCGGTCCTGTTTATCTTCCTCACCGGTGTTTTGGGCGAATCCCCCCAGACCGTTGCTATCGGGATTACTGTACGCTCCATTCAGCATCACAGTCCTTGTGTGGGACGCATCACATGCGCAGGGTGCATGCTGTCATGAAAAACAGAAAACTGGTGACAAAAGCGTTCAGTAATCTGTCCTAGTGCTACACTGCATCTATAGTGTTTGGGATGTTATTTGTATTCCAAGCGTGGTATTAATGCAGGACCGTTGTGTACTTGCCTTCTGTCTTAACTTGCGTTCAGTCCCATCGTTCACCGTTGT
The DNA here is from genome assembly GCA_006030095.1 of Triplophysa siluroides. NCBI lineage: Eukaryota > Metazoa > Chordata > Actinopteri > Cypriniformes > Nemacheilidae > Triplophysa > Triplophysa siluroides. The sequence continues at coordinate 1,149,189 of VCII01000166.1, forward strand.
TAAATAGTTCACGGCCGCGTACTCAAGAACAGACAGAAAGACGAAGACGAAGCTGACCCACAGGTAAATGTCCACAGCTTTGATGTAAGACACTCGGGGCATGGAGGCGTTTACACCCGTGATGATGGTGGACATGGTGAGCACCGTGGTAATGCCTGCCGAAGTCAATGGCAACGATGAATATAACAATCAGTTGAACTTTTTCTAGGAATACTTGGACCTAGAACTTTAACAGACTTACAGTATATCATCACAACTGACATAAAGCCCTCGACACATTTCAGCATTTAGTAAAAACAACCCCAGTGTTTTTTTTTCTGAAATCACCTAAAGAAACTCTGGCAGGAACGGCCCGCCGGTCGATCCAGAAAGACACCCAGGACAACATGACCATCAGAGTGGCGGGAAAGTAGGTCTGCAGCAGAAAGAAGAAGATGTGACGCCGCAGAGTGAAGTTGATGTACAGACGATTGTACCAACCTGCAAGAGACGTGAATGACAACATGCATACATTAAACTACTATATGAGACAACTGTCTGGGATACTCCCTATTATTTAACAGCCACGATGAGAGCAGTGTGCTTTAAACCTGTGATCTGTACCTGTGCTGCTGTAGAAGCCAGTCTGGAGGTTGTGTGGAACTCCTGAATGAGGAACTGAGAGAGAGAGATTCTATCATCTGTGCTCAGTGATTCATCTCCACTCTTCCAGTAGAGCATCAGGTCTTCATCAGTGTAGGCGTCTGGACATACAGCACATAAACCAGTGCTGGCAAATAGTCCTGTGTGACATTTAGTGTTAGAAACTAAGGAAGCATGCAGGGAATAATGCTGGAGAAGCATGCAGAGGCCGAGCGCCCTCAAGGGAAGCTTGTTGGGGAAGAAGCATGCAGATAGGAATGCAGGAGAAGCGTTTAGGGGAAGCGTGCAGATGCAACGTTCAGGGAAAGCATGCGGGGGAAACATGTTGGGAAGGAATGTAGGGAATGTGTGTGGTAAAAGCGTGCAGGGAAGCATGCAAGAGAGGTATGCCGGGGAGCATGTTGGGGAGGAATGTAGGGAAAGTGGGCAGAAAAAGCATGCAGGAGAAGTATGCAGGAGAGCATGTTGGAAAGGAATTTAGGGGAAGAGTACCGGAGAAACATGCAGCAGAAGTATGCAGGAGAAGCTCACAGGGAAAGCATGCAGGAACAGCATGCAGGGGAAAGGCTTGTCGGGGAAGTGTGAGGTAGGAGAAGCATGCATGGGGAGAATCCAGGAGAAACATGCAGGGGAAGCATGTTGGGAAGGATTGTAGGGGAAGTGTGCAAGAGAAACATGCAGGAGAAGTGTGCAGGTAAAGCATGCATGAGGAAGCACACACATGGGAAGCATGCAGGAGAAGTGTGCAGGTAAAGCATGCATGAGGAAGCACACACATGGGAAGCATGCAGGAGAAGGACGCAGGGGAAACAATGCAGAAAAAGCGTCCAGGGAAAGTATGCAGAAGAAGCTTGCAGTGGAAACACGCAGAGAAAGCATGCATTAGAAACATTCAGGGAAAGATTGCAAAAGAAGCATGCTTGAAAATCATTCATGGGAAGGATGCAGGAGAAGCATTGAGAATAATCATGCAGGAGAAGCATGCGTCTCACAGCTCTCCAGCTCTAGTGTGCAGGTCTGTGTGTCCAGCGGGAAGCGGCTGAAGTCCATATTACAGGCTGAAGTGACAGTCACCCTGAAGCACAGAAACACACGTTCAAACATGACTGTGATTGATGAGGTCATGTGAGGTTCTGTTCTCTTCTGCTCACCTCAGGCTGTAGAGAACTTTACCGTCGGGATAAACTCTGATCATGACGTTCTCTGTGGTGGTGTCATGAATAAAGGAACGTTTAGAATGGACGAAGAACACGTCAGGTACCCAGATCTTCTTCACCAGTCGACCATCAAAGGTCATGCTTTTATTGGTTTTACTGGAAAAAGACAGACGCTCGTCCTTCCAGTAGTGTCTCAGGTAGAGCGTCATGGTGAAGTCCTGCATTACAAAACATGACACAAAACAACATGAACTCAATGATGAAAGTTTGGGGCAACCAGTTTGTTTGCCTTTTTTCTCTTTTACTAAATGAATAGCTTGTATAGTACAGTGAAGAGATGACAGAAACATGCGTGAGAGAGGAACAGGACTGGTCATGTGATCTAAACGCGTAAAGGCAAACCACTAAAGGTGCATTAAACAGTAGAAAACTATGCAAGCCGTGCAGCTGTAATGATGTCTTGATGAAATGTTCCCATCTGTTGGCATTACTGAGAGCTTTCAGAGTTTCAGATGGACGAAGCTTTCTGATTGGCTGCTGGGTCACTGGATTATCCCCATAGCATGTTACGCAACACCAGATCTCCCCTCGCTCGTAAACATCGGCACTGATACGATAAACAAAAGCACGTCTAGATGTCATATGCTGAGGGAAGGTTAATCACAAATACTGAGATAGACATATAATCCAGCCACTTACACTCAAATATCATTACACCGAAGATCAAAGGTTCATAAAAACCACTCTTACCATATCGACCTCTGAGATACTGTCCAAACTCTCCACCTGCACATCTACACCCACCGGCACTGCCGGACCTGAACAACACAAACACATTTCAGTTATAAAAGCACACATTTCTTCATGTCAATGAATCAATATCAGGAATATGTAACCTATAGTGGAAATACAAACATGTGTTTTTTAACGCACATGCACTCATCGTCCACTTTATTAGGAACATCTGTTCAGTTGCTCATGAACACAAATATCAAGTCAGCCAGTAGACATGAGCTGTGTCTGAAAGTTAAGCGTCATATTTATGATAACAAATAAATTATAACAGTATTCTCAGATCAGCAAAGAACAAGAATTTAGATTTAGATTTTCGACTTGCGCCTGTCTCAGTCCATCTCATGAGGGCCGGGTTATATGTCCAGCGTTGGGTGTAATTAGTTAATGTAATTTAATTACTTTTCCATTGAAAAAGTAAAGTAAGGGATTACTCTTCTTTTCTGTAATTTTATTACAGTTACATGAAGTAATTAAACTTAATGCTGTGTGTAATATGTGTGTGCAATAGTGGAATTGACATAAAAATTCTAACTTTTAAATCCGTGCTTTAATGTATAATTCTCACATTTGTAATACTTTGGTCAGTTAATAATACTACTTTATGTTGTAATATATTATTTATTTGAATGAATCAAAAGAGCCGTTTCATGTCTACCCTTGAATCCTTTAACTAATCAAGGTTGATGTAGGATATAGAAAGTAATTAGTAATAAGCAATTAAATACTTTTTGGAGAGACTCATGTGTACAGTAATCTAGTTACACTATTGAATATGTCATTAGTAACTAGTAATTAATTACTTTTTCAGAGTAACTTGCCAACACTGGTTTGGAATGTTCATCAGTTTGAACCAACCAACAGCATTAAAAACGCCTGTAGTTTTCCAATGTTGCCAAACATCCAGACCAACAGCATTCAAGATTAAGTATTTGCATGTTAAAAATGATGTGGTTATATGTGTATCAGGTTTTTAGAGGCATGCTGCAAAAACATTAAAATCTCCTTAACGACAGATTTCTTCTGCAGTCAATTATTACAAGAAATTTTTATTTTCCATTTCATTCTTAAAATATAGGAGATTGTAATAAACTGATGCTAAAGATTTCTTTTCATGATACTGGCACTAAGCCAAACTGACACTGGACAGCCAGAATCAATGTATTTTTAGATCTTTTACAGGATTTTTGAATTGCAGTGCTGTGGAAATAAAAGCATCAGAAAGAGGTAGATTTATTGCATTAATTATAAATAAATATAAATTAAATTAAACAAATCAACTAATTTCATAAACTTACAAATAAATTAATTAATTAAAAATAAGCATTTTTGAAGTACCTACATTTTATTTACACAGAATATTAAACTTCGCTTTACCTGCAAACGCTGGTCTCATGGTGAAATCATGATCATCAACACGCAGAAGATGATCCGACTTCACCTGATGTGTCTTGGTTTCATCCATCTTCTTGAAAAGTGGACTGCAAAAATAAACAACAGCTTTCTCTTACAGACATCCATAATGTCAATCAATTCAATTAAAAAAAATGTATGTAGCGCTTTTCACAATGTGCATTGTTCCAAAGCCGCTTTACAGGAGAAAAACACAAAGACTGTAAAACGAAGCACAGTGAATGTTTACAGAACAAGCAAGATCATTCTTGTAAATAATATCTAATAAATGCAGTCTCCCGGTGGTTTATTGAGCATATTATGCATTAATAAACTCAATCACTCCATCATACTGAGGTGTGACATTATACATGTAGACAATAATTACCAAATGTTTATGTTTTCAGGCTAATTTTCTTTAAAGGATATTATTTTTCAACACTGATATAATCCAAATGAGAACATACATTTTATACTAGCAATGCTTATTTCATATTAAATGAATGCACTGGAGACAAATAATACAAATCATCCAATCATTTAGGTTTTTGAAACACCCAATTGTTATCAACCCATACATAGACATTTAAGTGTTTATGGAGCGATGAAATACTCAAGCCAGGTGTTCTGTTAAAGTTTTGCTCCATGTTGTTACATTTTGTATAATTAAACTTAAAACTTACTGACCCCGATCTCCCTTATTTAATTTATAATAATCCAATTTGCGTACCTGTTTAGGCAACTTTTGAAGATCTTAACAGGATTCCACGTTTTCTCAAATGTTTCACTTCTTTAAACCGGTTTTAGTGTAAGAGAGGCACTTACTTTCCGTGTTTGTGATGCTGAGTTGAAACAGAGTTTAGGTGATGCTGCACTGGTCTGGTCCTGATGCTGCGTCTCATCCTCCGGCAGTCACCGCACGCCCACGCGCACATCACAAGCAGCGCGAGTCTAATAAAGTCACACATGGTGACGGACACCGCGCATTCAGTCGAGTCGCACCATACTTTCATCAATGTTGAGAGATGAACACCGAGATATTTGAGCAATGAGCTGCACGCGGGAGCCGCACGCGCTGTGATTGGTCTAGCAGGAGCAACGCTTCCTCAGGGAAATATGACGGCATTCCCAAAATGTCCAGGACGCGCAGATTTATTTGCCGCTCGCTTATCTTATCTTTTCCCTTTTACGAAAATAAATGTTGTACTACAAATAAAATCAAAACCCACAACACCCAGTCCAAACGTGTTTTTTTCTTTGATGTTCTAAATGTTCAAACACACAAAAAGTAATTTAAGAGACTAATATTAAATGACAAATTATATTTTGTACAGATTTTTGCTTTATTTCATTATTTGACCCAGTATATATTACACATATATATATATCACATTTATTGCAGTATATGTCCATTTAAACATTAGTTCATCTACAGAAAAAGCATCAATTGAAAGGTCCTTACTAGGATGTTTTTAGGTGTAACAGATTTTTCTACAACATTATCACATCGATCAGCTTGCTTGACATCAGTTTAAAACTTTAAGATCTGCCTGTAAAATAAAAACATTTTGAAAGTTCCAAACTAGTTCCAAAAAATATGCACCAGCCAGCTGTACAGAGCGCTTTAAGTAAAATATAACAACCACACGTCTACATGAACACAGTGTTTAAATGTTTAATTCTGTTCATTAGTTTTCAGATTTGAGTTATACATTTAAATCAGGCTGAGAGTAAATGTTGCACACTGAAACTGTATCTAGGATTCTTATAAAAGTCTTTTTGGTAAATGGAAACAGCAGTCTCACACGCTAATATACTTGTGGACAGACCTCAGATTTCACAAAAAAGCATAATTAAATCATTTCCCCCCATTTTCATGACAAACAACAAGATGTCTCACTTTGCTGTGTTGTTTTGTATTCTAACATGTCTTGTGCAGACATTTTGCCTTTTTATTAAAAACCTTATAAATTATAGACAATACAACAAATAGCGTTATTTTTTTGACCTCAGTAAGGACAATTTAGTAATGTGCTTAAAGAGACAGTTCACCCAAAAAATTAATTAATAATTTACTCACGTTTACTCAGTTTCTTTCTTCTGCAGAACACTTTTTTTGAAGAAGGTTGACAACCAAACAACACTGAACCCCATCGCATCCATTGTATGAACACAAAACCACAGAGACATTTCTCAAAATATCTTCATATGTGGAAGGATAAATGATGTCTGAATTGTAGTTTTTGAGTGAACGTCACTTTAACCGTCATCAAACGAAAATGATGCTAAGGTCACAAAGCAAAAAAAAGAATGGTCCTTTAATTACGCTTCATTTATATCCATATGCAAAATATAAAAGCTTTTTTTTGTGGGGGGGCGGCTTTAACTAAACCTTTCCCTTTTATGCCATATATGAAGCTGTGGAGGGCTAAGGGGAGATGAACGCAGGACAGACAGTCAGATGATGAGCAGGTCTACAGTTCACAGCTCATAATCAAACTTATACTCGTTGGCCAGATAGATTCTGCGGAAGATGAGCGCAGCGAGAGCGAGCGTGAGGAGGACGATCAGGACGACCGAGCCTGTGTGACCGGTGTCCTGTGGAGGTTGCTGGGCGACGGGGGATGCTGTAAAGGCGGGGTATCTGGGGGACTGGGTCTGGTTCTGTGTGCGTCTCTGCCGTGGACTCGGCGCTACTGAAGAAGACGGACCTTCAGTTGAGGTCTGAGGAGCCAGAGAGGTTGATCCAGACTGAAGAAGAAAGACCACGGGTTATTATGAACAGGCTGAAAACATGAGAGTGAAGAGGACGTGATGAATGCTGTGTCACCTGCTCAGCTGATGTCGAGTCCTGTGAGTCTCTGTCGTCTGCGGTGGATCCGCTGGGGCTGTGCTGTTCAGCTTGACTGGAAGCTGCCGACGCACCGCCACTGTCTGATGTGTCTGATGTGGATTCAGCCTGATCACACACACAACATCTGTCATCATACACCTGCACTGAAGAACTCGCTCTGACAGAAAGTCAATGTTCTCTATTTATATGCAAGCAAAATAAATGTATGTCATATGTGTTAAGAAAGGTATTGCCCATTTGTTTTTCTCACCGATCGTGGTCATTTAGTTGTCGCTATTACTGTATATAAGGTAATAAAGTAACTTAAACAAAGAATTTTTAGTTAAAGAAATCAATCTATTGTTTTGCCACATGCTGAACAAGATTAGGCTAAAGGTGTTCCTTACAAAGATTATTTTGTTTGGTTTGTCCAAAACGTGTCAAAAAGTTTGCCCAACTTGCAAAACCGTGTAACCTGAACAAACAGTATAGCAAGAGTTTAAAAGTTCCCAGCATGCATTGCAGCATGTTCAACTCGATGGTTATTTATTTATTTTTCTTTTAAAGATTAGTGTTTGATTTTCGCTCGCTATATTGATCTTTTATTGTTGTTGTAGCTGCAGTTATCTGTTGTGTTTAGAGTTTATTTTATGAATGACGTTTGTTGATTTTTATCATGATTGACAGACATGTTCAGGGTTGAGTAGTAAGTGCATGACATAGTGACACAAATGCCTTCAACTGTTTAAAGTTATTTGATCTATCTAAAGCAGAAAATATATACAATTGAAGTAATAGACAAATAACTTCACAAAACTTGACTTTTTATCTTGTGACAGCGAATGACTCGAGTCAAAACGTGTTTGCGATAGGTTGCCTTATTTTAAGTTGAATCAAATGGATTTTTATTTTAGTTAATCATTTATATTTGTTTTTATTTCTAATATTCCAGCCAACAGTCAGATGTAGTTTTTGACAGATGAGATAACATGTGTAAGAGTTGAACTATGTCGTGTTAGATTTTTGGGTAATTATAAAATATGCTGGAGGAATTTTAACATATTTCAGTATTTTAGTGTAACATTATAGACATTCAGGTGTCGCAAATTTGTTGACTTTTGAAAACTGGGTAGTTTTTGAATCAGGAAAGAGATTGTTTTGATGCACAAACTTGCTGCATAAATACAAGATTATATGATAAAAATCTTTAATCTATGCGGATCTGTTGTAAATAGTAAAAAAAATATATGACATGTGTGTTTGTTTTTCACCTTAAAGTTGATCTGCTGGGCGAGTCTGTGTGCCTGAGGATCAGCGGGTCGAAGGTCACTGTCAGGAGAGAGAGCCTGCAGAGCAGTGCGCATACAGTTGCCACACACCTCACAACAGAAGTCCTGAGACCTATAACACAAACATGAACACAACCGCACATGAACAACCCCTAACAGACACGCACAAGCTAATAATCTCCATCACATTCTGGAACTACCCGGGCATTAAACTGTTTTAATGCACACCTTCCAGCCAGTCAGAATCGAGTATTCAAAAATTAGGATTTAATAAAGATCTGATCATGACCTTGGAAATTCATGTGTAGTAACGGGTGTCTGGGCAATAGACAAGCCCCCCCAAAGCTGACATTGCAACGTTCATAAGAGGAAGGATTTTAAATAGAATTTTAAACTATAATATATATACATATATATATCTTAGCATGACTGTGTTAAACATATCTTTCAAATCAGCATTGAGGACAAAATACCCATCCAAAAACATCTAATAAGTATATAAAGATGTAGTTGAGCTGATGTTTGGATGGCAGGTTGATGATTGTGAAGTCAGTGATGTTGACACACACAGATGTGTGTTTGATGTGTTGTGTGTTAATGCACTGGTATGTGTGTGGGGAGGGGAGGGGGGGTGTTTAATTAGGATGTGTTGATAAGAGATTCATAACTGAGAACAGAGATCTGTCACACAACTCCTTCTGTCTTCAGATGTATTTCTATCTAAAGGACTCTACAGGCCCGCACATGTCATCATGGTGGATCAGCTGGACTCAATAAACACATCCTGATCTCTGGAGTGCCATGAGATTTTCACACAATGAGAGAGTTTCACAACAGAACAGCATCTAAACTCTAAACAAACCCAAAATGTTACAAGCGAAAAGTAGTAAAGTAACAAGCTTGTTAAAAATCATTAAAGCAAACTGTTTTTCACAATCACTTTCTTTCCCATGAACACAAGAAAGAATTACATTCCATTTGTATGGAACATTTTAACAATACATAATCACGCTCGGCAAGATTTTGTACATAAAAATTTGATGTGGCAGCTTCCATCTCACAACTCCTGTTAATACATCAATGCACAATATCAGTATGGCTGGGTCAGATGAAGTTGGGATGTAAATCCAAGAAGAGATGGAAAAGCTGTCTGTGTAATGTTCATCAAGGCTTAATGCAAGACATAACATGATAGCATGATGCCTAGGCTTTGTTTTCCCCAGGCACACCAGCAGTTTGCAGTAGATATAAAAATGTGAGGGGGACACCTTCACATCAATCCCTATGTGCTAATAAACTCTTAACAGGGATGTTGCAGAAAACCCCCTTATGGTGTAGTTTGTAGTTCTTTGTTCTCTACTAGGCGAAGCTGCTGCGGCAACATTCAGATGGATTTCTCATTTAAATGATGGTTTAAAATGTGTCTTAGACCCAGGGGATGGGAGTCAATCTAATGGATAGACAGTACTTAAGTTACTCTGCAGGGAAATTTCTATTTCAGTTTTAACTTAGTTCAAACTCACAACAGAATTAAGGTAACCCTCAAGGTTTGGTGTTTGGCCCGCACTTCTTCTCAATATATACAGCCCCAATGGTTATTCTGGAACTTCTCAGGTTTATCTCTCTCTCTGGGATGAAATGCTGTTGTATTTTGTTGTCAGATTAATAATTTAACTGTTCCACCTCACCGCCTGGATGGATGAATAGATGGATGGGTTTTTCACCTCATTTCTGCAGTTTAATCTTTTATTCAAAAATATTCAAGCAGCACGCTGTTTTCATGCATTACTAATCTGATGTTAACAAGTGATAAAATAAGGCTTTGAATTGAAATGTTAGAAAAGCGAGAGAAGAAGGAATAACAGAAGACTGATGGGGTGATGAAAGGGTTTTTCTTACTTTTTGGCAAGGGCTCTTCTCTCCTCAGGAGTGTAATCCAGAGATCCGATCGCTCCTTCTCCTTTAGTTGGCATGAATCCAATGATCGCTATCAATGCTGTACGAACTGACACAGAAAAGCACACGGCTTGATACTGGATACGGGGTAAACTGAACAATGCGTGTTGCTCTGTGACTCTTGTGTTTTGCTGTGTATATGTGCTTCACATTTGAAAAATAAGGAATAATGTTTCCTGACTCCTATTTTTAAGACCTTTACATTTTTTATGCAATCGTGACGATATTTTATCTGCATCTCAAAGTACTTTTGAGATTTGAACATTGAAATGCATTAATTTTTGTAATGAATCAGTCATGAGCAATCTGTTTGACAACTGAAGAAACCACCGAACTGTGAGTCATTTCCAGTTTCGAGTTCTAAAAAGTACTTTGGCTTTGGATAATGGTTTCATTTTCAGAGTCAGTTGCTTTCATGTAAATGTAGATCGAGAGATGAAGTAGAGATACACACTGCTCCATGACGGCTGCCATGTCTCTGGATGGTGACCAGAAATACTAAGACAGATCTTCTTCCCAACTTCAAACCTTCCATTGGGCTGAGGAAAAGAGAACATTTTATATTAGCTAACACATACTTTCAGACAGAAACAGCGAAGGACTGCAACAAACTATCTAAATGAGTTCATCAATTTTATTTAGCTTAGATTTATACTAGATTTCGACAGATTCCTATGAGGCAATATTCTGTTGAATTAATTTATTATTCATTTTCTGTCTTACAGTGAGAAGAATGATGCTGGGGGGCTTCATGGGGTATTCAGGGGGAAGCACGATCCGACCGTGATAGACTCCACCATCAAAGTCTGAGTCTGGAGGTCCTCTGACGGAGAAGTGCCATTCAAACAGGTTATCCTGTACAAAACAGATCAATAACATCATGAGCACAAGTCTGATCCAAAACCTCACATCGTCATCATCTGTGATTCACATTCTAAATGACATGTTAATGCATCACATTTACCTCATTTTAAAAGCAATGATATGTATTTTAGATGATATTTGCTAAATGTTTTGAGGGAGAATTAGTGCATAAGGATACTAATCACATAAAAAAACAGTAGAAATGAAGTGCGTCCCACCTCCAGTGGTTGGGCGTGATAATGTTCTGTTGGGTCCCGGAGCTCCGCAGCCTCCTTCATCAACCTCTTGACAGCTATAAACCCAGAAAAACAACAGCTTCTAATTTTCACATAAAATTATTAATAAACTGTAAGCTAAGTACTCTCACAGATAAACACATGACAAACGTCATGCCCCCAATAGCTCAGAAATATGTACAAAACAGTTTGATTCTTTATGGCTTTTTCCTAATCTTCTAACATTTTATTCACAAAACTTGATAACATATGTTTGGGGTCTCAGAGACATCCGGTATTCAAAAGTTACGTGACTCCTCAAGATTGTACAAAGTGTAGAGAGACACACACCTCACTATTATGATTTCTCATTGCACGTGTCAAACTGATCCACAAACAAAAACAACGACACATCTTAGAAAAAAAGAGAATGCTGATTTGTGTCAAGGCTTTTATAACATCTGTCCTCTGGGTGCTAAATGAATTTAGACAACGAAGAATGTAAAATCAAGTGTATAGATATGTGTACAGTATATGAATGATGTGCCTAACATTACGATGCTATAACAACTGACGGGACTCGTGACATTAAAGGTATGTGAGTGATGTTTAAAGTGTGTGTTCTTGTCATACCTGGACTCTTCAGATTATATTTGCTCTCCATGACGCTTGATGTGTTTGTGTCGTTCGGTTAAGAGCCGACAGGTGTTTATCTACAGCTGTAATCCTGACGTGGCGCTACCGAAGGCTTTTTTCCTTCTTTCGAGACGAATTTGCTCAAATGTCACATGAAGAATGAAAACAGGAAGTATAGGCACATTTTGAATCGCGCAACTTTATTGGTGCCCTGCAGACGAACATGCGATGTGACGTAATCGCCGCACCCTGTCCTGTGCTTTTATGCAGCGAGCTGTATGTAAAACCTATTCAAATTGTTTAATCCCACACCACCTTAGCTATTTACTGTATTGTTTAAGAAATCTGAGTTATTCATATTATTCATATTTGTTTTTTTCAGCACGCTGTCAATCACATTCTATTTGTTTTAGCAGCTCAATAGAAACACACTTTACTCTATAATACGTTTGACATTTCTCATGTTTGTTGAAAGCTAATATGTTTTTGGGGTGTATGAATAGCTCTCTGGATTTACTTTAATTTACATTTATTTCAATAAAGTTAAAAACAATTTTAATATATGAAATAAGGGTCTTCATTGTATGGCATTGAGTTAAAGTGCTGCGTCTGACATTGCTCACTCGTTCACTACTAGTATCTGACTTAGCAAAATAATAATACAAACACTTTGTTCTATTATAATGAATATATTTAATTGGTGACGTTATAATTATATTCGTGCCATTTTGTAGTTGGTTCAAAAGAATACACACATATAAAACAATCTTGCATTATTATCATCCTTGTAGTGTTTTCCCTCATCCAAGCTTCTGTTGAGTGTAGAGAAATTGCCATAGCAACATAGCGCCCTCACTCGGCCACAGAGCAGTATTCTTCAGAAGGTCATTTGAAAGATGCTTGCAAATCATATTAGTTGTTTATATTCAGATATTCCCTTACTTCATTTTTATGTTAATGTTTATTGTTTTTATCCATGTTATATCATAATCAATTTTGGTTTATTCCTGCGCTGCTACTGGTGTGTAACACGACTGGACGCTCCACAAGTGTGGCCAATCAAGTTCAGTATCGCCTGCTGAATATTCATAAGCCACGCCTTCAACGTAGTAGCGTGAACTCCGGTGACTGTAACGGGGTGTCACCTAATTAGTATTCATGAGCCAACCCTTCGTCATAGTAGTAAGTGAAGCGTCTCTGTCCGCCGCTGGATGGCACACACACACACACGCACGCACACACACGCACACGCACACACTCTTTAGCTCATTGCGCAGTTTGGATCATGTTATCGTCCGCTGCTCTGTTCCCACGCGGGTATTACACGATTCAAAGCAGCTTCAGGAAAAAGCCGTTTAACGTTTGAGAGCGAAGCGCTTACGTGAATCTCCTCTGAGTGTAAGTTATATTTTTCTTACAGTAGTCACAGAGTTTGGGCTGGTTTGTATTGTATTATCCATGCTTAGCTGGGTTAACCGCTGTTTACTAGTCGTTTCTTGCGCTTTAATGCTGGTTTATGACTGTGTGCAGTTTGTGTGAGGCGCTGGTTTGATTTAATAGAGATCATTTAAATAAAGTGTGTGTGTGGTTGCTATAGCACTTGAAAATCCTCCTGAAGAATGTGTCTCTCTCTCTCTCTCTCTCTCTCTCTCTCTCTCTCTCTCTCTCTCTCTCTCGCACGCACGCGCGCACACGTTTATTTTTCTGTCTAAATGAGGACATTCCATAGATTTCTGTTGTTTTATACACAGCTAGTTATAAACACTATAACCTAACCCTCACTCTACCCCTCAAAGAGAACGATGTATTTAAATGAAATGATTTTAAAGGCTTTCTTTATTTATGAAGTATACGTTTTTCAGATATGGAGGTCCCCAAAAGGACATTTTGCTCAGGTTTCGCTCACATTTAGTCACGAGATATAGTGTTTAGCAGATACATACAGTATATTCAATAGAATATTCATATGGATTTTCAACAGAAACAATCTGAAAGTTCCTAATGGATTTATTGGTTATAATGGGAGTTATATTGGTTTTAATGGAAACTGTAATGCTGTCTGTGGGTCTCTACTGGTAATGTGTTGGAGTGTTTTCGGCTGAATGGGAACAAGAACAACAATAACTCTGCAAAAAGACCCAAAACAAACTACATTTAGACATTTTGTTTGTATTGTTTTTCAGCAGGACACACTTTTTACTAAAGGGATAGTTCAATTAAAACATTGAGAAATCTTTCATCATTTACTCGCCCCCATGTTGTTCCAATGAACACGGAGAAAGATATTTGGAAGAATGTGAGCAATTTTCAGTTCTGGGACATCATCCACTACCATAGTAGGAAAAGAACATTGTATTTTTTTGTTCTGTTGAACACATAATGAGATATTTGGAAGAATTTAGGAAAACAAAGAGTTCTCGGGCAACTTTGACTACCGTTTGATTCTTCCTACTAGTCAATGGTGTCCCGTACTGAAAATTACTAACATTCTTCCAAATATTTTTCTTTTTGTTCATTTATACAGGTATGAAATCACATAGGGGTGAGTAAATGATGACAGAATTTTCATTTTTGGGTGAACTAGTAAATGACAACAGGCTAAACCAAACCTCAACATTACTCCTACCGAATATTTATGGAGAATTATATGAAATATATATTACTATATAAATAACATCGCTCTGTTTATTTTAGTCTAGTTATAAGACCCTAGCCCAGTCTTTCACAAACAAAAAATGACTAAAATACGACATTATACCTACTAATGTGATTGACTTGATTCCACCACTTTCCGCTTATAATAAAATCTAGAAGCGTTTCAAGTAGGGCAGCGCGATATATCGAGATTAACGAAATATGCAAATCGCATTAGTTTGCAATAACCAAATACCTTAAAAATTGTGTATAGACCACTTTGGATGACGTTAACAATGCTGGTCGAGAATAACTTCCTGTTTAAGTTCTTTAACACTACACAGCGGTTGAACAAAATACAAATAACAGAACATTTGTAACCGAATAAACACATTTCTTTAAGTTTTAATTTAAGTGAGATTTAAAAAATGCATAGAAACTGAAACCTGAAGTGCTTCTGGAGCAGTGTTTACATCTTGCAAAGTCAAAGTTTGAGGTTGATGCGGATAGCAGAGAGACTGTGTCTGATGTGTGGAAGATGATTAGACATCTAGTTTGGTTTTAGTTGGTTGAAATGAGCATATTTATCCTTATCAGTCGTTCTGAGGACAGTTCTTCCTCTATTGTTTATTTTGTAAGTCTTTGTGTGATGAAGGGCTCAGAGAGAGAGAGAGGGTGTGGTGATATCATTCTTATGTCTGGATTGTTTCTAGTATTGGTCATCTCAAGTACAGATCATATAACCATATCTGCCGTCATTTAAAGCTCATTCAGGTACACACGTTTATGGGTCGCTTTTGGTCGCAGGGTGTGCTGAAGAGAAAGCATGAATAAAATGAGTTCTGGATTGCTGCTCATGATGGGGATTCATATAAAGCTGTTGAATATAAATAAGGCAACATGTGGTTTCTCATGTCTTTGTTTTTGATTTCGGGCTGAAACATGATGGGTGTGTTTGATGGTTATATAGTTGATGATGTCAGATGTGATGTATGCCTCTGAGCTACACATAATTCACACCGCGCTCTTTCTGGCACCATCTCTTGACCGAGTTCCGCTTCCAATCCTCTGAATAGAGCTGAAAAGTGAAACTCTTGCTGTACGTCGCCATGAGGAGAAAAGGATTATGACCAACAGATTTCAGGATAAGGTTTCAAACCGGGAAATGATGTCTACAATCAACCCCTCCCTCTCTCTCTCTCTCTCTCCTCTCTCTCTCTCTCCTCTCTCTCTCTCTCTCTCTCTTCACAGAGATAAAACATGGTGAATGACACGGATCTGCTGAAACGTGCAGGACACTTTTATTACACACAAACATCTGGACGTAGAACATCTCTTTGTCATTTAGATACAGATCTTCGGGGCAGACATTATCTTTGTTTCTGTTGTGTAAATAGTTTAGATTAAAAAAACATCTCGTAGTTTTACAACATGACGGATGGAAATGACCTATATTCTCTTAAACAGAAACATGTTGACTTAATCATTTTTATGCCGTAAATCTTTTTTACATTTTTGTCACTCGACGTTTTAAACCTTCTCTTCATTGGTCTCCTCACGTTTGTCTTTAAACATTCCTTTTTCTAGTGGATGGTGAACTGAAGGCAGTTTGATTTGGTTAACTCTGACTGTTAGGCCAGAGAAATGAGATGAACGTGTTTCTTTGAAGTCATTTTTGAGAAGGTATTTACAGTAGTTTCGTCAGAGAGGAAGTCAAGTGGATTTCAGCCAGAGATGATGTCATGAAGATTCAATTTGATCAGTCGGCTTTCACGCTGTGAACCTTTTTCAGTCTCTGTGGACAATAAATGGCTTTTAGGTTAATATTATTGGTGGTCTGGAATCTGATTACCGGTTTGAGTCCAGATGAGTGCGTTTAATGGACAAACTGAGCATATGACCTCACAGAGATGCTTAGATGAAATCTTGGTTTTTAGATGTCAAACATTTTCTCAAAAACAATAACATCAATGCATTTCGTGTTTATACATTAAAAACAAGGTATGTTTAAAACTAAGCATTCATTTAAAAACTTGCACTGACAGTATTAAGACCGTTTATCCAGTAGCATGTTTTGCTGAAAACAAAACAGAAGCCGTGATGCCTAAGCAAGTTTTTATTAATCATACCTAATAAGACATTAATTAAGTATATTTAAATAGTAAATTATAAAAAATGTTTTAAGCGCAGAAAACTACCGGTAATGAGAATGAAGAAAGTTGTGTACACGGCGTGACAAGAGAGTATTAAGGTTTTAATAAAGTAAAATATAAAGTCATCTGTTAACCTGTAAGACATTTGAAAGGTACTGGCAGATGTGTTTCTTCGCATAAAATCAAACTAAATGTAAATATATGTGTGTGTGTGTGTGTGTGTAAACAGACCTTAAAACATTTTTACGGATGAATATAAGCTAAGGACCCTTCTTTTTTCCACTATTTCTTCATTTTAATTATACATGAATATTCTGTTAGTTACTATTTTGTCATTTGATAAACTAATCTATAAGAGCATCCAATTGTTTTTTTCAGAATATTTTTTCGGAATATGTTTCTTTGTTTAATTACAACATATAATGCACTCGGACAAATCTAGACGTGTTACGGTAACCAGAAAAGCAATCGAATAATTCATCCCTATGTTAAAATTCTGCTTGGTAGATCGAGAACACAATTCTGTTCAGGACGATCATTTTTGTGTTTCCGAATTATGTTTCAAAACCCTGTCTGCCATGATGTGTCAGCGGTTTCGTGAGAATGATGACCCTCGTGCATTTGGCAGACGCTTTTATCCAAAGCCTGGTCAACGGATGCATTTTATAAGTACGTGTGTTCTCCATGACCTTTACACTCCAAACACAACCAAGTGAACTACAAATGAAGAGTGTTTTTGTGCAGCGAGCTTTGAAGAAGACAAACTTCTTGAGCATGTAAAGAATCGTTTTCTTTCTTCAGGCCAGTAGTGTAAAACTCTTTGTGTTTTCTTGTGTGTAGTATCAGTATGTGAAGAATCTGTCAGGCTTGAATGGGGGTTGTGTGACTGATGTGGGTTTGTCTGCGCTTGCTCATGTGTCAGCTCTTCTCTGATTTACTGTCATACTGCCTCTGTGTCGCTTTTTAGTGGTCATCAATATACGCCATAAATCAATCACATTACGCTTTGAACTTATAGACTGGGGTTTGAACACAAAGCGCTCGTTCTCTAGTCTACTGTGCTGTAACTCTGTATCTCATCGTATTCGAATGCTTCTTTAATGTCTTAAAACGTGCCATAACAGTGCTGCCAAAGGAAACTTCCGGATTGACGTCACCATAACGTCTCTTACTTTGCCGCTGTTCGGACAGTTTCCACAGTTGTACACATTTCCTTTTCCCGTCCAGGGTCTGAGTTACGGACGCGAGGGTCAGATCCCTCCACGAGCTGGACATCTATGATCCCACATTCATGTCATCTCACGGCCGAGGGGCTTATTCCTGCTGACCCTGAGCATTCCCCCTCTTCCCAGGGTTTTGTCTAATTCATGAGCCAGCAGGATGCTCCATCTGTGCGAGCACTCTCCGAGCGTCTCCTCGTAGCCTCGCACAAGGGCCGAGCCGATCATGTGGTCCAGCTCATCAATAAAGGGGCCAAAGTAGCCACCACTAAGGTGAGTGATGACGTTTCGCTCATGACAACTAATGATATACGTACTTGAATAAAAGCGTTTGGTGTTCGGCGTGTGTTTTGTTTCAGTGACCGATCGTCTGTGTGTTGTGTGTTTGTAGAATGGCAGGACACCTCTACATCTGGCGGCATATAAAGGCCACATTGCTGTCGTGAGGATTCTGCTGGCGGCCGGATGTGACCTGGACATTCAAGATGATGTGAGGATAAAACCTTCATCTTCTGAGCAAACGTCACATGTGATGTAGAGACACTCATGATTTAAGAGTGTGAAATATTCTTCACGTCATCAGTTAATAACTTTCATGAGTATATGAGAAGCATTGTGAAGTTTATTGACGGTTTCAGCAGCAACATCATAAACAAATAGTGTAGACCTGAAAGGATCTAATAGTGTTGAGTTGATTGAATTGATCGTTAATATACTATAAAATATTATTATAAATCAACAGTAAAATCAATTGTTATATTATAACCAAACACAGAGCGGAAGTTAACTTCAGGCCCAGCGCGTGCGTCCGATGAAACCGTCTATACATGCAACTGAGGAAGTGAATGTCAAAGTGACATCATGTACTCATCTGTCATCTCAGATATATTTGACTTACTTCAGTTAAACACAAACAAATAATTGTATATAAAATTACACTCACACATGTTATGTTTATGCATCGTACTCAAAATGTGGAAGCTCATTATTGAAATAGTCAAATCACTCCAGTGGGTTAATAAATGTCTTCGTATCAAAACAATACAGTTGTGAGAGAGAAAAAATCATATTAGTATATTTGGAGCACATCAAACAAGCAAAGCAGGGCAGCAAGTTCAAATATGACAACACGTCGGTAACTTGAAATCTCATTAGAACCAATGAGATCTGAAGCGAGCAACATGTCAGACTGTGTTGACTTTAATTTCACCAAATAAGCTCAAAATATTGATGCTTTTTATTTGAACTTCAAAAGATTTGTTTGTGTTGAGGTGTAGACAGGAGGTCACATACATCTTAGATGGCATCATTTTTGTTGGCCCATGAGTGTTTGTTTTGGCCCTCTGTAGTGTTTCAGTAATATTTTATGATATATGTTGTTGTCAGTGTGATCAGACAGCGTTACACAGAGCAGCGGTGCTGGGAAACACAGACGTCATCTCTGCTCTCGTACAGGAAGGGTGTGCGCTCGATAGACAAGACAAGGTAAATATACAGACGTATATAATATTTCCCTTTCACACCTCAGAAAGAGGAGTGCGACGCATTCACGTGATCTTTACTCTTCATGAGTGACAGTCACTCGTCTATAATCATTTCTCGAGTAAGTCACTCGTTGTTGTTGTGTTTTCTGCTTGTTTCAGGATGGCAACACCGCGTTACACGAGACGGCGTGGCACGGCTTCAGTCAGTCTGTCAAACTGCTGGTGAAGGCCGGAGCAAACGTTCACGCTAAAAACAAGGTCCACAGCGTTTCACTACGGGTTGTGTTTAACTGTGTATGCGACAAGGAAAACCTTGACTGTATAATGCACAAAGCTGATGATGTCATCATGTCGTGTGTCTCAGGCGGGGAACTCAGCTCTTCATTTGGCGTGTCAGAACGGTCACGCTCAGAGCTCTAAAGTTCTGCTGTTGGGCGGTTCTCGTCCTGACTGTAAAAACAATGTAAGCATCACGTCTGTCTTTTCTGTTTTTCTTCAAGTCCGTGTTTCTTTCCCCTCGCTTATTCTCATCTTTCTCTGGTGTGTGTTTGCGGCAGGCAGGTGACACGTGTCTGCACGTGTCCGGCCGGTATAATCACGTGAACGTGACCCGAGCGCTCCTCTCCGTCTTCTGCTCGGTGACTGAAAGAAATCATGTATGTTTTTATCTCACATCTCTGTTCGTCCAGTATTAAACACGCCAGTGTTTCTGTAATGATGAAGCTGTTGTGATGTGCAGGCGGGTGACACGGCTTTACACATCGCAGCCGCTCTGAATCACAGGAAGACCGTACGCATGTTACTGGAGGCCGGGGCTGACACTCACATCAAAAACAATGTAAGAAATGCACTCGCAGGACCTGATTGAAACACTGCACGCGTCGTTATGCCGCTAAAGTTGATGTAAGCTGATGCGGTTTCGCGTCACGGCCGAGACAACACAACCACCGAAAGAAACAAATAACAAAAGATGTTTCTTCTTGATAATAGTTTAGATTTAGTCTAGTCTGTCAGCTTAATGGATATGTTTTGTGTTTGTGTGAAGGTGGCAGAGACGGCTCTCGGTCAGGCACGTGAAAATGACAACCCAGAGGTGGCGCTGATGTTAACCAAAGCATCGCAGGTAAGAACTCACACAACCATCTTAAAATCAATGGTTATTCAGTCTGATCAATGTTCCATCAGACACAGCTGACACATGTGACGTGTGTGTTCACGTGTAGAGCTTCAGTCGAGGACGGACGGTGAGGAAGAGGAGGGACAAGATGAAGACTGAAGGGCGAGCGCAATCGGTGCCGCGTGATGACATGTTACAGAGAAAGGTGAAGATGTTCAACTCCATACACCACCATATTCTGCTCTTAAAGGGACAGTTCCCTAAAAATGAAAATTCTGTGTGTGTGTAGGACAGTGAGTCTCCAGCTAATGACACTCATCATGGCAGTGACGGTTCTCTCCGGCACCATGACAGCATGTGTGCCACAGACACACCAAACAAAAACCTGGAGAATAAAGTCAAACAGAAGGTACACAAGAGACTTCAGACGAAGTTTGACTCATTGCTCTACGTGATGATGATTTAAATGTGTGTGTTTCACAGGTGTCTCCATCAGACGCTCTGATCAGAAGACACAAACACAGTGATGTTAAGAAGAAGAGTAAAGCTGACAGATCGTTTCCATTGACTGCTCCTCATAACTATAAAGCCTATCAGCTCTACACACTTTACAGAGATCAAGACGGAAAAGTCATGCAGGTGAACTCTTCTCATGCCTTCATCATTCATTCATGTGCGCTCGTTCTGATTGGCCGACGTGAGGATCTTATAGCCAGTTTCACTTTTGCCTCCTGTAATATAATCAACATTAGCAGATATTTTTGATAATATCAGGTTTTGCGACGATGAAAATAGTGAAATAAACAAACATGTATGAAATGAAAAAGAGGGTTTGTTTGAGGGTTTTGTGATAGAAAATAGTTTTAAACAGAAGTCAATGTTGAAGAATCAAATGAACATTTGATAATATGAAACATGGCCGTTATTAGTCAGTAATGACACATGATAGTTTGTGATGATTTTGTGTATTATTTGTGTGTCAGGCGCCGCTGAATGGCTGCAGATGTGAACCTCTCATTAATAAACTGGAGAATCAACTCACGGCCACTAAAGAAGAAATGCAGTCAGAGATTCACACCGTCCAGCAGCTCATGAACACAAAGATGGGTCAACTGGACCGCAGCAACAAACATCAGGTACCAAACAACTCATCACGACCTCATGACTTATTTCATCACCCACATCTCTTAACGTCCAAACACAAACTTACTGCTGAATGAATGTGTGAGTGTTTTATAGATCCGAGCTCTTGATAAGATCACTTCAGAGAGAGTTTCTGCTGAGAGGATCCAGTGTTTACATCGCATTGACAAGAGTCAGCAACGACTGGAAGGAGAGAAGAGACGGGTAACATTCATCACATCTACACAAACCCAAACGACGAAGTAATAAAACACTTAAAGCCACTTGCTTTTAGTTTCAGAAACATGTCAAATGATTGAAACACACGAGCTGTTTGAAACCTTCATCATCTGATCAAATAAATGACACATTCAGATTCTAATGTCTTTATGAACATGCTATAATGAGTCTTTACATTGCCAAAGCACATTCACATTAACTGTGGTGTGATTAGAAATACATTTTCATACACATACGTTTTACATACATTGCATACATTACAATATTTAAGTAGCAGTGTTGACAGTTAATTAATCCACTCTTGACACATGTTTAGGAAAAGAGAGAGGACTTTCATTCTATGACATCACAATATGCAAATTATGGGAGATTGGGACAATCTGCTCTTATTTGAGTAACAGAGTTGACAGTCGTTTCTTGGACACACAATGAAAACTGTATTTTGGAAAAACACAAACAAATGTCTAGTTTATCTAATCTAACTGACGGCAAAACTATGATAAATGTATATTTGAGATGATTTGTATGCTTAAATACAGAGTAGATTCTCTCTCGTGTTCTGTAAACAGGATTCTGTGGTCAATGATCTGAAGAACTGGTGTCTCTCTAAGATCCAAAGTTTGGAGACGCGTCTCACCGGTGACCACACTACATTACGCGCCGCTGCTCATCACTGAGTGACACGCGCTCAGATTGTGATCATCATCTTTACACACCTGTGTCAGATGCTGTCGGGGGCGGAGCTCTGAGCAGTCAATCAAACCAGTCGGATGAGAAAGAGGGGGGGGCGGGACTGCAGCCACGACCTCATGCGCTGACGACGGATCCGCCGGTTACTATGTGATTGAGGTGGACGTGTCATCGGGTATGACGCACACTTTCATCTGCATCTCTGTCCATCTGTCTCACACACACATAACCAAAATGTTTTTCACAAGAACTTCACCAAAACGATGATTTTTGTAGCAGTCTTGTCTTGTTCTTTGTCCTTGAAGATGTCAAGCAGCCATCAGAGAATCAGTCTGCGTGTATCGTCCGGCCCAAGCGACGTTCTCGGCGTGCAGTGACCCTCACGGCGCGCAGAATGAAGCGCAGGATTCAGATGTGAACACGAGACCTCTCCCCGATCACAGGATGAAAAGTTCCCAACAAAGAGCAAAGACCAAACAAGACTCCCAAATCTCAAGTGGAGGCACGCTGGAGGTGACGCAGTATTTCTTTGAGGCGGTGACTCTGCAGATGGAGCGCTGGTATGAGAGGAAGATAGAGGAAGCACGCTGGCTGGCCAATCAGAGAGCTCGGGCCGACAGAGACGCTCTGATTGACAGAGTCAAACACCTGGAAGAGGAACTCGAACTGCTGAGGACTACCAAACAAGAGGAGAGCTCATAAATAACAAGTCAAAAGTCAAGCCACTGACCGTCTCCGAACATTTGTGTTTGCAGACCTGCGTCCATGTGTCACTGCCAAAGATGTGTTTAAAATCTCCTGTGATCAAACATGTCTGATTCTTCACATCTGCAGTCAGTGATTTCATACTCAATGACACTGTTTGAATCTTTTATAACTTCAGATATTGAGTAATGTGTTTTTGCACTCCAATATTCTGGTGCAGGTGTTTGAAACTACACCAGTCATATTTTCATTTGGTCAGAGACGGAGACGAAATGCATCACATCACTGTGATATTAACAAGTATTATTGTGACTTTTACATGTTGGCCATTTTTAAACATCAAATACATATTCTAGAAATCAAAGATCTTATGTTTAACAGTTTGAATGTAGCAAAAGTGTATTTACATGCCATGAAAATGTGTTTTTATGTAGACACGTGTTGATTTTTTAAAAGGACATTATAGGTAAATGTGATCTAATTTAACATTGACATCATTCAAGATATTTGAGATTTTTCACACAATTGTATCGTCCTGTTTAACAATATAGTTTTGTGGTTAGAATTATCATAAACGTCCTGATTTACTTTCTAAATGTACATAATCATATTACAGCGGGTTTTACTTTAATCTGAACCTGTAATACGTGTAGATCACTTGAGTATCATTGTAGCTCCACACAATGTTACATTTCCATGTAACACATCATACGTCATTTTAACACGTTGTTGTTGTTTTTTACTGTACATGTGCATCTACTACTAGACAACAGCAGCTTACAGTTGTTAAAGGAATTGATCATATTGTGTCTGTCCTGAGAAAATAGACGATGAAGTCATACAAGTGTATGTAAAATGTGTTTAATAAATCTTTTTTAATAACAGAATAATACATTTGTGTACAATTCATCTATAGAAAGTTAATAACTGATGGACGGCTGCTCTTTTCATCTAAAATCAAGTGTATAGTGTTAGTTTTGGCAGGTCATGTCAGTCAAGCTTGCTCAGCCGATCTGATCAGGTGAAGCTCATCGATGTCAACCAATAGTGACACAACACAAACTAGACTTTATACTACTTTATAGTCCTTGTTACAACTCTCTCTACAGCTGTCAATCGTGCCACGCTCAAAAACCCGCCTCCATCCCCAACTCCTCCACATCAGACTGCACCTATCAGGTCATGTTTCATTTCATTCTGTATGCATTCTGGTTTTTATTTATTTTCTCTTCAGACAGGTGTGGATCCTCTTTCAGATGATATCTTTTACTATATTCATTTTACATATCAGTATCAGCGTAAAGGATGTATATCCCAGTTATGAAAATAATTCTGCTTAAAAACTGTTCTGGTTCCCCAGTTGGTGAGTTTGCCCAGAACAGTTTCATTAAATATCACTTTAGTTTAAATCTTTGACAGTAGTTGTACTAACAGAACAATAGCTGCTTTGATGTGTAAAGTTGACATAAAAAAAGGTTTTGAGGCTTTTAGTATGAATATGTTTGCATTACAGATATAAACATTGACAAAACTCACATTAAGAACATACAAGCATTAAAAACATAGTCGCTCACTTTCAACAATATGGATTAACAATTTCTATGACATGAATCTGCAAATAGATTATCAACAACTGAATTATCACAATGTGATTTGTTTAATCTCTATCATCTACATTGTTAGGTCACAGAGTTTCAGTTTACTGAAATAAAGTCTAAATCCAGGATAGAGCGGTTGAGTGAATGTGGTGCTGATGCTGTGGATGAGGGTCATTGTGTCAGAGACGCTGTAGAAGGACAGAATTCCTGCTCTCTCATCCACATACACTCCTATTCTATCAGATCTGGACTCTACAGAGAGATCAGTGTTGATGTTATTGTGACTGAATGAGTAACTGGAGCCACAGAACAAACTCCAGGACTGATCATTACATCCAAACACACACTCATGACCCCCCCTCCTTCCTCCTGATGCTCTTATATGACACTGATATACACACACCAGTGTCACTCAATCTCCCAGTAAGAGCGTCCACACACACTCTCTCTACACAACACCTGACCACATCAAATCTGTCTGGATGATCAGGATACTGATGCTGTGTGTAGTGCTGTAATCTCTCTGTTGTCCTCAGACAGACGGATTTATTCACTGTGTTTACATCCAGAGTCAACTGAAGAGAATCTGAGGAACATAAAACACATCATCTGCATCTTTACATCACAAAAGTAATAAATCAGAGAAATATTGAGATGACGTCACGAGTGAAGCGAATAACGAAGGTATAATAGACCCCAGTAAACAGCGCAAATCAGCTTTTGGGGAGCGGGATTACAAAATCAGTCCCGCGCAGCGCTCTACAGTGAAGTACTTCCTCCCAGTCCTCAGAGGCCATCATGTTCTAGTCAGAACAGACAATACGACTCGGTCTATTACATAAATCATCAAGGGGGCCTGAGGTCACGCCCTCTCTGCAAACTGGCGCACCAGGTTCTCCTCTGGGCCCAGGAGAAGTTTATATCGCTTATATTGGCGGATCACAAAACGTTATATTTATTTTTCCCGGTCAGGGCATTGCAGTAGTATATAGGAAGGACTTCTCTGTGGAGAAAGTCTGACCAACTGTTGGTCTGCTTTGGACCTCGAGGTAGAGGTCAGCCGGCCTCAGTAGATCAGAAGACAGTAATGGGTCGTAGAGGAGATTTCTTCGGCTTACGAGGTGCGCGGAAGGCCTTCACCTCTTAGAGTCAGGGCTCATTCTCCTAGGAGTACGGCCTCTTAGCAGGCCCTTCTGTTGGGGGCATCAATGCAAGATGTTTGTGATGCTGCAGGTTGGTCTTCCCTGCATACATTTATGAGGTTCTACAATCTACACCTTTCTTCCTTACTGGGTCCCAGGTTCTATGTCCTGAAATGTGCGTAGACACCTTCACACCCAGGACAATCACAACTCACTATGACGTAGTGGGCTTGTCATCCCCCATAGAGTCATTCCATGACGCAGTGAAGGGTCCCCTTCGAAAGGGAACTCTTTTCTATACACTAGTTCCATACACAATTTCATGCGCGCCATGCTGGTGGCGTCCCCCCACAGTGTCTCGTTCCCTATCTCAGGGACCTAAAGATTACAGTCGTAACCTGAGACGATATTCTTCATCTGACATCAGACTTCACAGGAGAGAATCATCCGTCATTATTGTTTCCAAGAAATGAAGCACTTCTGCACAATTAATGAGTCAAACTGATGAAATCTCCAATTCTGTTCATCTCAAAGCAAACTGAACACGCACACATTATTTATTCGACCAATCAGGTTCTCTTGTTCAAAACAGCGATCAATGACGCCGTATGTTGTGACGTTTGAAGAATGTGTCACTCAGGGCTTCAGGGCAAATATCTGATGGTCAGAACATGTAACTAATGAAAAGATGAATTGATTTATATGTGTGTTGTTTATATTCTGCATGTAGATGAGTTGATTCATTCATTAGTTTATGTTGTTAGTTTTGTGACGACTTCATCTGTCAGCTGTCATCCAGCACAGACGCTCTTTCTGTCGTCTTCATTCATGTCACAAACTAATATTTGACACCATATGAACTAAAGATGAGATTCTTACACAAACAATAATTCACTGATTCAAATCATTTGTTCTGGACTAAACCAACAGCTCTTGATATCACACGTGTCATGAGATTCTTCATCGTTGTGTTTCTCTGTCAAGTTTGTGTGTTTGATGATGTTTAATAAGAGATGTAGTGGATGTGTTGATGTGTTTGTCGTCACTTACACTGGAGGAACTGATCTCTGGTCTTGAGTTCAGGACTGTGAATAATCTCTGTGTGTTTCACTGGAGAAATAAACACACATTTGATTCTCAATCATGTCTCATGAAATCATTTGTGTTTCTACATGATAACAGCTGATGGATTGTAAGAGTCAATGAATGATACTTCACCTCTCTCAGAGATCTTTTCTAGCTCTCGTGTGCAGAAATGCTCCAGTTTGTCTCTCAGATGAGATACAGATGTGATGACATCATCAAAAGAGAGGAGAGAGCTGACAGTGATGCTGGACAGAGAGTCTGTAGATCCAGGAGGAACAGAGAGAGACGGCAAACTCTACACACACACACACACACACACAATGAAACACATGTTGTTGTCTGTGTAAAGAGCACTGGGCTGTTTTTCACATCACATCTCTGTTACCTGCAGCAGATGGATGTGATGATGTGTGTGTAGAAGCTTCTCCAGCTCAGCGTCTCTCCTCCTCAGATCATCGATCTCCTGCTTCAGTCGCTCCAAGAGTCCTTCAGCTGGACTCACTGCAGCCGTCTCCTGATCTCTGATCAGCTGTGTCACCTCAGAGCGTCTTCTCTCAATGGATGAGATCAGTTCAGTGAACATCATCTCACAGTCCTCCACTGCTGTCTGTGCACACCGCTGTTACACACACACGCACACACACACACACACACACGCACACACACACACACGCGCGCACACACACAACACGCACACGCACACACACACACACACGCACACTTTTACTGTGAGACACACTGAGACACACTGAGACTCTTCTGAGATCTTCTGCCCAAACTCACCTTGTGAGACTCCACGGCATCTTTGAGCTTCTGAAGGTCTTTCTGTTTCTTCCGGATCTGCTGCTGAACTTTATTCTTTGTTTCTCCAAACTGACTCTGAAACATTGAACACATGACTGAATAATAGAGTCTGTTTGAACTATTAAATCCTCATATATCTCAGTAAACTTCTGGTAAGACAATGAAAAAATAAAATAAAATAAGCACCTGTTTCTCCGTCCATGCTGCAGCTGTTGAAACCGTCTCATGGTCTTTGTGTTCATCTATACACACAATACATATAAGCTTCTGATCCGTGCGACAGTAAATCTCCAGAATCTTGTCATGTCGAGGGCAGATCATGTCATGAAGTGCTGCAGTGGCGTCTATCAGGTTGTGTCTTTGACCTCTGAAGAGATTCTCGTGTTGCTCAAGATGAGTTTGACAGTAGTTGAGACACAGCAGACAGGATTTGATGGCTTTGTGTTTCTTCCAGTACAGACGTCACACTCCACATCTCCAGCTCCAGCGGAACAGTGATCAGAAACAGCACATTTGACTTTAGTCTTCTTCAGTTTCTCCGTCATCTCAGCAAACATCACATTCTTTGCTAAAACAGGTCTTGGACTGAAGGTTTGTCTGCACTGAGGGCAGCTGTAGATCCCGTCTGATCTTCTTGATTCCAGCAGTCTGTGATACATCTCATACAGTAAGTGTGTCCACAGGGAACAGTCACTGGATCCTTCAGTAGATCCAGACACACTGAACACATGAAGTGATCCTCTGAAATACTCGCTTCTGCCATTTCACCGTATGAACACACACAGACAGAAACACCAAACACTCCACAGATCGATGTCACTTCACTTTCACTTTCTCTGAACTGAAACACTTCAGACTTCCTGCTTCTGTCTTGTTTATTAGACCTGTAATGAACACGTCCACTAGATGTCAGCAAAGTGCTTTATTGAAGGAAAGTCTCCTGCATGGTGACAATATTTGAAGGCTCTGAGCAGATATTTCAGTCATGCAAAACCAAACCAAACAATCTAATGGTGAAGATTAATCTCTTTCAGAATAAACAAAATCATAATCTGTGTTCAACTTCTATTATTATTTATGTTGAGAGAATATCTAAAGTTGAAAGTACAGTGGCCTATAGGTTGTTCCAAACCTGTATTGATGTTGTTCTGCTGAGCTTTAAATGACATGAAGTGTTGTTCTCTCATCTAGTCAGTGATGGATCTGCTCACAGATGACATATATTTACATGACGTGTTTCTTTATGACAGTAAACAGCCGTCACAACAGCTCAACAGAAGATTTCTCATCATAACTGAGGTGTTTGAAGAGTTTCTGTGTTCGACTGACGTGTGCACTGCAAAAAAGGACAGTGAACAGATAAACTTGTGAAGATGATCTTGTTGTTGATAGCAGAACCTCATGGATGATGTGTTGGACAGTGATTCTAGATACTGAGAGAGCCAACAGGTCCCAGGTCAGTGTTTTGATAGGATGCCTCTTCTGTCCTCTCAACACGTGCTGTAAATCCTCGACATACATCCTCCAGTGAGACACACCTCGCTCTCCATCCGTCACACAAGGGTGATGATGACTGCAGTATGTCTAGAGAACTTCATCTGCTGTTCCAGGTCCACTAACAGCTGTCAGCGAGTCTTCAGATCTTCTTTCAGTAGATGTTGTCTGCTCCTCAGTTCTCCTCTCAAGTCCTGCTCTGATGTGATGCTCTTCAGGACTTGATCGTGCCTCCATCGGTCTCGTCCTTCTTCAAGTGTCTTTGGGCAGCAGTTAAGGATCTGTTCCCGTGTTCTCCGTCTGCTGCTTTTACATTCTTCTTTACACAATACAATTACAATTTTATTTATATAGCACAGCTTAAAAACACCCAAGGGTGACCAAAGTGCTTCACAGAAAGACGATGATCAAACTTTTGAAACACACAACACATAACTTCAATTTATAAAACACAATAATACTCAATAAAACACATGCTGTACATAGGCGAAGGTTTCCTCAAAAGTAAAATCCTCAAACAGTAAATCAGGGAATATTAAATGCCAGAAAAATAATTAAGTCTTTAGAGTGGACTTGAAAATAGATAATAATAATAAAGAAAATTATTTATAGAGCACTTTATATTTACAGAAATCTACTACAAATTTTCAAGGATTCAATCAATTAAAAGCTTGTCTAAAAATACGTTTTAAGGCCACATTTGACTGCGGTGCCCTCAGATGGTCAGGAAGAGCATTCCACAGTTTGGGAGCAGCTGAGCAAAAGGCCCGATCACCCATAGTATGAAGCTTAGTCCTAGTGGGTTTGAGAAGATATGCTGAGGCAGAGCGGAGGCTACGTCTTGAGCTTTGTGGAGTGAGAAGTTCCTTGAGGTAGACGGGGCATCGCCATAGATACACTGGTGGGTAAGGAGAGAGACCTTATACTGAATCCTATATGAGACTGGAAGCCAATGAAGGGATTTAAGGATGGGAGTAATATGATTGTACTTGCGCACCCTCATTAGGATCCTTGCGGCACAGTTCTGAACATACTGCAGCTTCTGAAGGCATTTTCCTGAGGTCCCGATGAGGAGTGCATTGCAACAATCAGTCTGGAGGGAACAAAGGCGTGGATAAGCTTTAGATAGAGACGGTGCAGTTCTAATATATAGCGGGAGTCTATTCCATAGTTTGGGGCCAATGACAGAAAAAAAACGTTCACCTCTGTTTTATAGTCTTGTCCTTGGAACTCGCGTCAAACCAGAATTTGTAGATCTGAGGGACCTTGACAAGGTGTAAGGCTGCAACAGATCGATTAAATACTTTG
Organism: Triplophysa siluroides; assembly: GCA_006030095.1. Classification (NCBI taxonomy): domain Eukaryota; kingdom Metazoa; phylum Chordata; class Actinopteri; order Cypriniformes; family Nemacheilidae; genus Triplophysa; species Triplophysa siluroides. The sequence goes on from VCII01000166.1 coordinate 1,179,762, forward strand.
GGGCCTGATCGTGAAGACTCTTAAAGACAAAAATCTATATTTAACTGGCAGTCAGTGAAGTGAGATCAAAACCGGTGTGATTACCAAAGAATTGCAGTATTCTAATCGAGATGTTACAAATGCATGCGTGGCTATTTCAAGCTTCTTTAAAGATAGAAAAGATTTCAGTTCTTCCAGAAGTCCAACATAGGCTTAAAGGCCTACTTATTATCACGCTTTAGAGGGATATGCATTTGGGTGTCATCTGCATATAGATGAAAAGACATCCACTATTTGTTAAAAATAGATCCTAAGGGAATCATATAAAGGGAGAACAGTACCGGACCAAGAACCGAGCCCTGAGGTACACCAGACCTTAAGGGTACCTCAGAGGAAGAATGTTGCCCGATATCGACAACAAACCTACGATCAGTAAGATACGACCTGAACCACTGTAATACCGTGTCCTGTAGACCAACACATGCTTCAAGACGTGAATATCATGGTTGACTAGATCAAAGGCAGAACTAAGGTCTAACAAAACCAAGCCATAAACTGGTCAGTATCCGTAGTCACCATGATATCATTTAAGACTCTTAAAAGGGCTGACTCTGACATTTTTCATAAACAGAGTTAAGAAGATGATAAGTTTAAAGTGGCTTAAGACTTTTTCTAAAAGTTTTGACAAAAATGGCAGTTTTGAGGACGGACGATAATTAGCCAACAATGTAGAGTCCGTACTTAGTTTTTTTAAGATGTGGTCGTACTGTGGCTAGTTTGAGGTCATAAGGAACTGACCCAGTTTGGACACATTTTTTAACAACAGACAATAAATCAGGGCCAACAGTATCTATAACTTGCCCAAGAAACGTGATGGAATAACATCCTGGGGACATATTGTGAATTTCAGGCTAGACATAGTCGAGAACATGTTTAAGTTAACAGGCTCGAAGACAGACCAAGTAGAAGAGTATTGAACATCAATCAAAGGATATGATGATACTGGCATAGCAGACATAATTTGAGAAATCTTGTCATTAAAATAGTTTGCAAAAGGCATGGAAAAATATTTACATTTGGAAGAAGAGCAGACTCAATAGCAGAAAAAAAATATATTTGGTTTATGGCTATTTTGTAAGATTAGCTCAGAGAAAATCTTCACTTTGCAGCCTTAGCAGCCCGTTAAAAGACAGATTGAGAGTCTCGTAAGATTTCATATAAGACTTGAAGCCTATCTTTCTTCCATTTTCGTTCAGCCCTCTACAGCTTTTTCTGAGCAAACGGATTGGTGTCATTGCCAAGGGATGCAAGAAGAGCTTTAGGAAAAAATACAAATAAAACATTACACTACTGTAAAGATGACCTTAGACAAGAACAGTTCAAAAACCAAATAACAATGTGAACTGGTCATGCAACACAACAGTACACAACTGCACAGATAACATTTACATTCATTATCCAAACAAGCAGATAAAGGAAACAATACAGTGAAGCGATTTGTCAATAGGAGGCAATGTAAATATGGCATCCTCTGCACCTTTGGCCCAATTTCGTACAAGTAAACTATTTTCTGCAAAAATACAAACAAGTAAAAAAGGCTACAAATACACATTTGTAAACTTGATAATCACAAATTTGAGGGTGTAAACGTACAGTTTACTGGATACAGAATAGTGAAATTTCTCTCATATAAAGTGTGTAGTGATGATACTGTGTGTTTATGTAAGTAGTATAAAGCCCTGGATGATTCTGCACTCTTTTATGTTGTATATTGTAATAAACACTAAGCACTAAACACTAAATTAATCCCAATAAGAGGTTTTAGTTACAGTGTTTGAATTGATCTGAGCAGTGTCTAAGACTGTGTTAGTGTGGGTGTTTTTGAGCGCTTGTATCATGTATGGAAAAAGTTTGGTTTTTCAGCAAGTTTAAAGGGTTTTGAGAAGAGAGTTTCATTTTAACCTGAAAATAGGATGTTTGGGGAATTGGGTGAGATGTTATGGATTTGTGTTTATGGATTCGAGAATACGAGGGATCATTTCAAGAAATGAGGTTAAACAATCGAGAAAAACTGTAATATAAACGTCTTATTTACCAGAGAGCGTGCGTTTAGAGCCACATGAAGTAGAGACATGATATCTGTGGGAAAGAAAACAAATTTATGCCTTTATTCCTGTTGTGTGTTTTCTTCTGTGCTTGTTTTTGTGATGTTGTTATTGTGTGAATGTTGTCAGGTTGTAGCTGGAAATGGAAAGTGACAGAAGTTCCCTTTCTGTCGGTCTCTCGACGTTGTGTCGAAAGACGACAGATGGGGTTCGCCCTTGAGAACCTATCAACTCTGACTACTTTTTAAAAAGGCCAATGAAATTGGCGAATGAGGGGCGCTGTTGAGGTGTTGAATGGATTAGACGCGTTTTTAACAGCTCTTCACTGATCAAAAAAATTTACACAATTAAAAACCTTGGAGTCGATTGAAATTGAACATTTGTTTTGGTTAACCCCTTTTCGTAATGCTGACAAGACACAAGAAGGCAGAAAAGGCGGATATGGAAGACGAAAGTGTAATGAAGAACTCAGAGGAGCAGTCAGCTAATGCTAACCTAATTAGCGTGAAGGCAGTGAACACAAACCTGGACATCATGGAGGCTATAACGAACTTGAGTGGCTCTTTTGATAAGAAACTGGAGGCCATTTCTACAACTTTGTTAGAGGTAAATGTGTCTCTCGCCAGCATATCAAACAGGGTGGCCCAGACGGAAGAGGCACAAAGCATGAATTATGCTGCGACGGAGAGACTGGAAGAACGGCTCAGGGAAAAGACCAGCGATTTAGAATCAAGATCTCGACGGCAAAATATTCGGATTGTCGGCATTAAAGAAGGTGTGGAAAATGGTAGACCTACAGAGTTCGTGACGAAACTTCTGACACGGGTACTGGGCGAGGAGAACACGGATAATCCAGTCGATAAGCCACCGAAGGGGGATTTTTGTGGTACGGCGAAACCCTTGGAATCGTAAAATTCACGTGTTCCCGGATCTAGCAGCGGATGTCTTAAAACAGAGACAAAAGTTTGACAACATACGGAAGAAATGCAGGGAGCACGAAGTGAGATGTGGCTTTCGTTTTCCATCAAAGTTTGGTGGCAAGGAAACGAGGGTCTTTGAATCACCGGAATCGGCAGAGGTTTACCTTAGAGGCGCTGTGGAAAACTGGTGAAATTGAGGAGTTGCTGCTTTGACACTGTGGACAATAAGAGTTAACAAAAATTGTATATTTGAGTTAGTGATAGACTACAGGGTTTCTATAGTGCTGTCAGTAGATCAGTGGTGAGCTGTCTCGTAGACAGAATGCCAGATTGCATCGAGGGTGAGTTGATAGATGCAAATGTTAATAGTGTGGGGGAGGGCATCTATGTTTGTAAAACGGGATGCTACAAAAGTGGGAGGGGGGGGGTTGCTAATGCAAATGGGTTCTTGTTCTTAATTAACAAAGTTCGAGTTCATGGGTATAGCAGTGTTTTTGAGTTAAAGGTAAAAGGTTTAAAATACAGTCTGTGTTTAAAAAGGTTACGTAAAACACACCTTACATTAAAAAATGAGTAAACAGTACAAATAGTAAAGGTGACGGCCCATTGAAACTTTTAAGTTGGAATGTAAGGGGACTAAACAATCCAGTGAAAAGAGGGAAAGTGTACTCGCATCTCAAGAAACTGCAAGCGGATTGTGTGTTCTTCAAGAAACGCATATTAAGGCAACTGCAAATTTAGTATTAAGGCTCCGTGGATGTCACACGTGTACCAATCGAATTTCTCTACCAAGGCGAGGGGTGTGGATATTGATAAAAAAAAACAATTCCTTTTATACATAAGCAAACAATTAAAGATATAAATGGCAGATACCTGATTGTATGTGGGGAGATAAACTCCTTACCTCTCGCCTTGGTGAATATATATGGTCCTAATTTTGACGATCCTTCTTTTTTTCAGAAAGTCTTCAAAATCGTACCAGATTTTTTGCATTCACAAGTCATTATGGCCGGTGATTATAATTGCGTGCTAAATGCTAATCAGATACTCTTCCTCCTCGGACCACAATGAGTAAATCCTCAAGTATAATAAATAACTACATGAAAAAGCTCAACTTAATAGACAGCTGGAGGGCTATGCATCCTGCTGATCAGGATTTTTCATTTTATTCTTCTGTTCACAAAACATATTCAAGGATTGACTTTTTCCTTATAGACTCTAGGTTATTGCAATATGTAGTTTCGACACAATATCACACCAAGTTAATATCAGACCATGCCCCAGTGTCTCTTAATTTAAAAATAAAAGAGTGCAGGGGGGAACCTACACCTGGAAATTCGACAACACGCTGTTAAACGACGACACATTTTGTGAATATTTATCAAGTAAATTAATACATTTCTTAGAAAATAATGATAAAGGGGATGTATCTGATTCGGTTTTATGGGAGACAATGAAAGTAGTAATTAGGGGCGATATCATAGCGTACCAGTCCAAAAAGAACAGGCAAGAAAGAGTTTAAACTGACTGAAATCGAGGAGCGAATAGACGAATTGGAAAGAGACTATAGATCAACAAGTAGCGAAGCCACTCTCAAAAAAATAATAGTCCTACGAAGCGAGTATAACTCAATACTTTCAAAAAGCATATTGAAGAAACTTTCTCGCATGAAACAAAGAATATTTGAAATAGGTGAAAAACCCCAAAAACTGCTTGCCCGCCAGCTGAAACAGGATCAGGCAACACGAGCAATACATGAAATTCGAGCGACAAACGGAAACATCGTTGTTGATCCCAAGAAGATCAACCATTGCTTTGCAGGATATTACAAAGATGTCTATAAATCAAGGTGTGAAGCAGACCAACAAGCCATAGACGAGTTCTTTTCCCAATTGAACCTTCCTAGCATTAGCACTGAAGCGAAGCAGGTTCTGGATAAAGAGGTTACACTCGAAGAATTACATGAAGTAATATCACAGTTACCTAACAACAAAGCCGCTGATCCTGATGGTTTTAGCGCTGAGTTCTACAAGAAATTTAAAAATCTGTTGATACCGATGATACACCGTTTGATTAAAAATGCTAAAATGGAAGGCAAATTCCCACCAACAATGTATAAAGCTAATATAGTATTAATCCCAAAACCGGGTAGAGACAAATTAAAGATGTCATCTTATCGTCCAATCTCGCTCATTCCGTTGGAATCCAAGATTATAAGCAAAATTCTTGCTAATAGATTAAAAAAACACATTTGCTCCATTATTCACAAAGATCAGACAGGTTTCATGCCCAACAGACATATATATTTCAATCTAAGAAGGCTTTTAATATCTTGTATAACAAGAAAAACTCTAAAACCTGTGTAATATCACTGGACGCTCAGAGAGCTTTTGACCAAATAGAATGGAAATATATGATGGCTACATTAAGTAAATTTGGATTCGGTGCAGGATTTATTAAGTGGATTGAAATAATTTATGCATATCCAACAGCCTCCATAATTACCAACCAGGATGTCTCAAACTCATTTAAACTTTTCCGCGGTACACGACAGGGATGCCCCTTATCCCCCTTTTTATTTGCAATTTCTATGGAACCATTAGCCACTATTATCAGGCAACATCCTACTATTACTCCAATCACAGCAAGGCAGACCTCAACATATTTCGCTTTATGCGGATGATGTTCTTTTATACATTAAGAATCCTGAACTATCTATCCCTCCATTACTTAAGGTTCTCGACCAATTTGGAAGGCTTTCTGGATTTACAATAAATTGGGAAAAAAGTGAATTAATGCCCGTCTCTGATGATATAGATAAAAAATTCCTAGAAAATGTCAAATTTAAAGTTGCAAATCACTCTTTTAAATACTTAGGTATAATTATAACTAAGAACCCTGACATGCTATTAAAATTAAATTGGAAAAAGAAAATTGAACAACTTAAAGACAACATTATTTATTGGAAAACTCTCCCTATGTCTATGGTTGGCAGAATCAATGCCATTAAAATGGTAGCACTTCCAAGATTTTTATATGTCTTCCAGGCGATTCCTTCCTTTATTCCCATTTCTCTTTTTTAAGCAACTTGAATCTATCATATCTAGTTTTATTTGGGCCAACAAAACTGCTAGGATTAGCAGAAAACATTTAAATAAAACAAAGGGTGAAGGAGGATTTAGTCTATCTAATTTTAAATTGTATTATTGGGCAGCTAATTTAAATGTTCTGATGTGGTGGAGGAAAGTTGGGTCTATTGACCCAGAGAACAAGCCAGAATGGCTGAAAATCGAAGAAGCTTTTTGTAATAAGACTTCCCTCCCAGCCTTGCTCAATAGTAAAGACAAAATAAATAGCACTAATCTTAATGGAAATATAATCATTTCTAATTCAATTAAAATATGGAAACAGATTAAGACACATCTGAAAATCCCAGATATATATCTAGATACCCCAATATGTAACAATCATACTTTCCCCCCTGGATTATCTGACGTGCTTTTTAACCATTGGAAGCATAAGGGGTTGGCAACGATTAGAGATCTTTATAAAGAAGGTACCTTCTGCTCCTTCGAACAGCTTAAACAACAGTTCTCTCTCACTCCTACAAGTTTCTTTCACTACTTACAGGTCAGAGATTATGTCAGGAAAAACATTGCTAATTTTGAAACGCTTAGTGCAAATCCCATTTTGGAGGTAATTGTTAATGTTACACCAGGGGAGAAGGGAAATGTGTCTCTTTTATAATTTATTATTGGGGAAAATAGATAGTAATACGGATGCAATAAAGGGTGAATGGGAAAAAGAATTTGGTAGCAACATTCCTGACGATGTGTGGAATGATTGCTTGCAGAGCGTTCATACATGTTCTGTAAATGCAAGACATCATTTAATCCAATATAAGATAATACACAGGCTTCACTACTCCAAGACAAAACTTCACAGAATTTATCCAACAATTTCTCCTGTATGTAACAAATGTAAAATGACGGACGGCACATTGTTTCACTCATTGTGGGCTTGCAGTAGAATACAGCCATTCTGGGATCATCTTTTCAAATTTCTCTCAAAGGTATATTCCACAAACATGGAACCTGATCCTTACATAGGTATATTAGGAGCAGAGAACGGCTGTAGTGAATGTCACCAATCACAGGCCATATCGTTTTGTATGTTGCTTGCAAAGAGACTTCTACTACAGATGTGGAAATTAGATTCTGTTCCCACTTTTGAGATGTGGATCAGAGATTTGGGAAATATGTTGCATTTAGAAGAGCTGAGATTTACTTTAAGCAATAAAATATCAACCTACAATAAGACATGGGAACAGTTTAAAGTGCACTTACAAGAAGACTGAAATGATGCAGAGTTTGTTTGTTGTTTGTTTTTTCCTTATTTCTTCATTTCAATTAAATTCTGCGGCCGCTCACCAGGAAAGGTGATTATTCTGTACTCTTACCTTATTGCTTGTTAATGTACTCTATTACGTGAGCTGAATAGACCTTTTACCAAAATTGTAGGAATGTGGGTGGGGGGCGGGAAATGTAATGTAATACGGTAAAATGTTAATATCATTGTTTGTTAATCAGGAACAGGCGTTAAAGTGTAATATTATTTATGTTTGTACCAGCAAAAGGCACTGTACATTTAAGTTATGTTTTACTTGTGTGATGAAAATAAAAAATATATATTAAAAAAAAAGAAATTGGCGAATGAAATTTGGAACTGGGCTCCGCTTCCGGATGTCCGGTATAAAAAGGAAGCCGGCGTGCTTCATTCATTTACCTTTTGTTCTTCAGAGCCTTCGCTCCTGACTACAAGACTGCTCGTATCTACATCGCCGGATTCTCACGACGTGGTGCAGCGGATCGTCCCTTCCTGCTGCGACTTTCCCCTGGGCGTCTCGGCGGTGAAGAAGTGTTCAAGATCTTTCTGAGGAAGCAATTTCCTTCTAAAAGAGGAAATTTCTCCAGCATGGCATGTCCCGCTGTTCTCTCAGGTGCAACACACTCATCGAGGAGGGGGACGGACACGATGTCTGCCTCGGGTGTTGGGTGTCCAGCATGTTGAGGCAGCCATCGTGGATACGTCCTGCCGCACTGCGGGCGGATGACGATTCAGACGTTGCCTCACAGGCGGCTGTCTTCCCCCGGGAACCAGCCGCCACCTTGTGTTGCTCCCCGTTTCGTGACCGCAGGACTACGGCCCTGCTGTCCGCTCTGGCAAGCACCGAGGGTGATATGAGGATTATTGCAAGCGCTAATCCGCCAGCCGCTGGCTCACGGACCGCTCGTACCTCGCTCGTTTGATCGTTCCCCAAAAGACGGTCCAACTGTCTTGTTCCTAATCACGTGTCGGAAACGGCGCGTGATGATGAGATGTCCCTTGCAACATTGGAGGGTGACTGACTGGCATCTTTGACTCAGATAATTCCTTGAAGCTCCCTCCTTCGGGGGGTCGAGATCAGGAAAAATCGGACATCGAAAATGCCGGCCATGCTTTCCCGGGCTGCCGTGAGCATGGGCGGTAGTGTACGCACTGACCCCAAACGCTCGCGGATGGATACGCGGTACCCTGGGTTTGCGCGCGGCTCCAAGCCGCGCCTACCCATCAGTGCTGTGTATACCGGAAGTGCATGAGGAACTCGGTAAGACCTGGAAACGCCCCTTCTCGGCCCCCTTTTCTTCCCCTGTTGGTGGGTCAGCTAGAGGATATGTCGATGTCCCCCAGAGGGAATGTGCCACTGCGGTCCAATCTGCAGTTGGCTGCCACCTGGGGGCTCGATATAGACTCCTGTCCAAAGCATGTGGGCTTCCGGTGTTCCTGATGCCGGGAGCTTGCACCGCTGCGTGCAGAATCTGCCCCTCTATTCGCGCTATGGCGTGGAAGGGGGGGCGGAGGCTGCCCCTCTCTTCACGCTACGGCGTGGAGGGGGGTGGAAGCTGCCCCTCTCTTCGCGCTACGGCGTGGAGGGGGGGCGGAAGCTGTCACGCTACGGCGTGAAGGGAGTCCCAACAGGGCTAGACCGACCTAGCGCTTATGCAGGAGATCCGCGCTGCCACCAAACCGCTTATGGGCGGTCTGGGAGAGACACCTCTGGCTGAACCTTGCATAGATGAGTGACACCGAGAAGGAACGCCTTCTCGACTCACCCATCTCGCAAGGGGGGGCTGTTTGGTGATACTGTCGAGCTCAACAGTAAAAAGCAGACTGAGGGTATCAAGCATATCCTCCCCTGCCGGGACTTGACCCCCCCCATCAGGCTGTCGAGATCCCGTGCACCGTCTGCTCCCCAGCAGCCTGGTCCTCTTCGATGTTCCCCGATTGCGCCCCCTTATTCAGCAGGCCCACCGGAAGAAAACAACAAGGAGGAGACCACCACCCCGTCAGCAGCCGCAGCGGGAGCCAAAAGCGGCCCTCACGGGAAGACCCCAGGGAGACCGAGAACACGTTCGGGCTGGACCCCAGGTTTGGAGGTCATTCAAGGACGGTCCTGCCCCGTCCCAACAGCCCACTTCAAGAGGTTCTCTCTCTCTCTGGGTATTTTTCACAGCCGCTCTCACCCTCTACAGGACGGTGTTCGGCAACTCGACGTTGCGTCATGGCGAGACACAGTGTCGAGGATAAACAGCAACCCTCTACACTCTCACAGACAGTGCACGTTGCTACATCATCACCAGGCAGGTAAGCAGAGCCGATCGCCCCTCCGGGGGCTCCCTCACAGCGGAAGATCCGCTCTGCCAGCCATCGAACCCCCCCTGGGAGGTCGATGAAGTAGATTGTACCTCTAGTCCCCGGCCGGTCCCTGGGAGTCTGACAAGGCTTGCCCAAACCGCGACGCGGCTAGGAGATATGATCCGTCGGCTACCTCGTCCCTCTAGCCGTGATGTTCAACGGGTGGTGACCCGTACTTCATCGTTCTCAGAAAGGAGGGTTGCTAGATCTGCAGACCCTGAACAGGCACCTACTCTAGCTGCCCGTCAGGATGCTACACAGAAGCACATCTTGATGTCTACTGGATATCAAGATGAGTTCATGGCAAGTGACCTAGTGACACTTACTTTCATGTCTCGATCCCTTTCGGTCTGTCCCCTCCCCACGAGTCTTCACGAAGATCGTGGAAGCCACCCTCACTTCCCTTTGGGAGAGAGGTGTGCGGGCACTAAACTATCTCGGCGAGGCGCTCGTGAGATTTGTTATGTGCATTCAGGGACTAGGTGCTCTGGCATGCAGATAGATTGGGACTACAGGTCAACCGAGAAAGAGGCTCTCCCCCGTGACAGAGCCGCCCTTTTGGCCCGTCCCTGCCCTACGGTCTTTACGAAGATCATGGAAGCCGCCCTCACTCCCTTCGGGGTAGAGAGAGTGTGCGGTACCAAACTATCTCGATGACTGGCCTAGCTGGGCACACTCTCGAGATTTGTTAGGAACACACAGGGACGCAGTGCTCCGGCACCTAGATCGATTGGGACCTTAGGTCAACCGAGAACAAGAGGCTCTCCCCAGGTAGAGTATCCTCTTTTTCGGCATGGAGATCTTCCTCTTTCTTGGTAAGAAACTTACTCTGCAGAGCGCCTTAGCCAGTGTTGAGCTCTGGAGAGGCTCCTGGGACTTGCATCCTCGATGGTGGTGGTACCCCTCGGGTAGATGCACATGGACCGCTCTAAACACTGGCTACAGAGTAAAGTTCCCAGGAAAGCGTGGCACACCGGCAGCAGGCGGATGGTGATTACGCCTCTCTGCCGATGCACCCTCACCCCTTGGTCTTAAGTGATACGTCACCCCCACCCGCGGGGGCACAGGAAGCCTGCGTCGCGCGCCCTCCTGGAGACCTTTTCTTGGGAAGGCATGTCGACAGACACCTTCCTGCAGGGTTGAGGGCGCAGTGTGCAACGGGCACGCAGTATCGGGGCAAGGACGAGGCCCCGTCTGCGCTGGCATATCAGTGCCTAGAGTTGTACACGTGCGTACGAATGACTCGCCCGACGCCTCCTCCTCTGGAGTCAGCAGGTGATCCGCTCCCTGCGGGCCACACATATCCCAGGCAATCTGAAACAGACAGCCCAAGGCTCTCTCGTCAGTTGATGCCTTGTGGAGAGTGGCGACTCCACCTCTGCGCACTCCAGCTCTTGGGGTGCTGTTCAGGCAGGCTCAGGCGCCTCTTTGAACACCACCCATTCCCGCCTTGGCACTCCCTCCGAGACCCCCTCGGCACGGAGGCCCTGGCGCACAGCTGGCTGCGCGACAAGCGGAGGGATACCTTCCCCCCAGTGAGCCTCATTGCACAGACACTGTGCAAGGTCAGGGAAGAGGGCACTTGGTTCTCAGAGCTAATGCTTCTAACCCCCCCGGCCGATTCCCCTGACAGAAGACCTGCTCTCTCAGGGGAAGGGCATGTTCTGGCCTCTGGAACCTCCATGTCTGGTCCCTGGACGGGACGAGGAGATCCTGAGTGGGCTACCCCCCA